>OZ020622.1:43635940-44158440 GCA_963971575.1 Liopterus haemorrhoidalis | reverse complement strand
TCGGCAAACCTAACTTTTTTTTCGGCAAACCTAACTTTTTTTTTCGGCAAACCTAACTTTTCTCATCAAAATTTTCGGCAAACCTAACTTTTTTTCGGCAAACCTAACTTTTTTTTCGGCAAACCTAACTTTTTAATCAAAATTTTCGGCAAACCTAACATTTTTTTCGGCAAACCTAACTTTTTCAGCAAAATTTTCGGCAAACCTAACATTTTTTTCGGCAAACCTAACTTTTTTTTTCGGCAAACCTAACTTTTTCAGCAAAATTTTCGGAAAACCTAACATTTTTTTCGGCAAACCTAACTTTTTTAATCAAAATTTTCGGCAAACCTAACGATTTTTTCGGCAAACCTAATTTTTTAATCAAAATTTTCGGCAAACCTAACTTTTTCAGCAAAATTTTCGGCAAAAATGACGTTTTTCGGCATTTTCGGCCAAAATGACGTTTTTCGGCATTTTCGGCAAAAATCGCGTTTTTCGGCAAAAAATCACGTTTTTCGGCAAGATTTAAGGCAAAAATTACGTTTTTCGGCAAAAAATCACGTTTTTCGGCAAGATTTACGGCAGAAATCACTTTTTTCGGCTAACCTACACACTTTTTGACCAATTTTCGACGAAAAGACCGTGTTCCTAAGGAACGGTCGCCGCCAATAAGCTAAATCCGCCAACCAAAACTCCCGGGAAGCTCTCAGGACCGAAATATACCATTTTTTAACAAAAAACAACCTGTTACTACGGAACGGTCGCCGTCAGGAAGCTAAATCCGCCAAACAAAACTACCGGGAAGCTCTCAGGACCGAAATACACCATTTTTTAACAAAAAACAACCTGTTCCTACGGCACGGTCGCCGTCAGGAAGCTTAATCCGCCAAACAAAACTACCGGGAAGCTCTCAGGACCAAAATACACCATTTTTTTTTTTCTATCTTCAACCGATTTGGCGCAAATCGGCCGAGAGTGTTTTAAAAAGTGGTTTTACTTGAATAACTCCAGAGGTAATTAGCCTAGAGAGTAGGCGTGTACAGGAAAAATGTAGAGAATTTCAAGGGCTACGACTTTAGTATTTAAATATTTTTTCTATCTTTAACCGATTTGGCGCAAATCGGCCGAGAGTGTTTTAAAAAGTGGTTTTACTTGAATAACTCCAGAGGTAATTAACCTAGAGAGTAGGCGTGTACAGGAAAAATGTAGAGAATTCCAAGGGCTACGATTTTTGTATTTAAATATTTTTTCTATCTTTAACCGATTTGGCGCAAATCGGCCGAGAGTGTTTTAAAAAGTGGTTTTACTTGAATAACTCCGGAGGTAATTAACCTAGAGAGTAGGCGTGTCCAGGAAAAGTGTAGAGAATTCCAAGGGCTACGACTTTTGTATTTACATATTTTTTCTATCTTCAACCGATTTGGCGCAAATCGGCCGAGAGTGTTTTAAAAAATGGTTTTACTTGAATAACTCCAGAGGTAATTAACCTAGAGAGTAGGCGTGTACAGGAAAAATGTAGAGAATTCCAAGGGCTACGACTTTTGTATTTAAATATTTTTTCTATCTTTAACCGATTTGGCGCAAATCGGCCGAGAGTGTTTTAAAAAGTGGTTTTACTTGAATAACTCCAGAGGTAATTAACCTAGAGAGTAGGCGTGTACAGGAAAAATGTAGAGAATTCCAAGGGCTACGATTTTTGTATTTAAATATTTTTTCTATCTTTAACCGATTTGGCGCAAATCGGCCGAGAGTGTTTTAAAAAGTGGTTTTACTTGAATAACTCCGGAGGTAATTAACCTAGAGAGTAGGCGTGTCCAGGAAAAGTGTAGAGAATTCCAAGGGCTACGACTTTTGTATTTACATATTTTTTCTATCTTCAACCGATTTGGCGCAAATCGGCCGAGAGTGTTTTAAAAAATGGTTTTACTTGAATAACTCCAGAGGTAATTAACCTAGAGAGTAGGCGTGTACAGGAAAAATGTAGAGAATTCCAAGGGCTACGACTTTTGTATTTACATATTTTTTCTATCTTCAACCGATTTGGCGCAAATCGGCCGAGAGTGTTTTAAAAAATGGTTTTACTTGAATAACTCCAGAGGTAATTAACCTAGAGAGTAGGCGTGAACAGGAAAAATGTAGAGAATTCCAAGGGCTACAACTTCTGTATTTAAGTATTTTTTTTATCTTTAACCGATTTGGCGCAAATCGGCCGAGAGTGTTTTAAAAAGGCGTTTTACTTGAATAACTCCAAAGGTAATTAACCTAGAGAGTAGGCGTGTACAGGAAAAATGTAGAGAATTCCAAGGGCTACAACTCCTGTATTTAAATATTTTTTTTATCTTTAACTGATTTGGCGCAAATCGGCCGAGAGTGTTTTAAAAAGGCGTTTTACTTGAATAACTCCAGAGGTAATTAACCTAGAGAGTAGGCGTGTACAGGAAAAATGTAGAGAATTCCAAGGGCTACGATTTTTGTATTTAAATATTTTTTCTATCTTTAACCGATTTGGCGCAAATCGGCCGAGAGTATTTTAAAAAGTGGTTTTACTTGAATAACTCCAGAGGTAATTAACCTAGAGAGTAGGCGTGTACAGGAAAAGTGTAGAGAATTCCAAGGGCTACGACTTTTGTATTTAAATATTTTTTCTATCTTTAACCGATTTGGCGCAAATCGGCCGAGAGTGTTTTAAAAAATGGTTTTACTTGAATAACTCCAGAGGTAATTAACCTAGAGAGTAGGCGTGTACAAGAAAAATGTAGAGAATTCCAAGGGCTACGACTTTTGTATTTAAATATTTTTTTTATCTTTAACCGATTTGGCGCAAATCGGCCGAGAGTGTTTTAAAAAGGCGTTTTACTTGAATAACTCCAGAGGTAATTAACCTAGAGAGTAGGCGTGTACAGGAAAAATGTAGAGAATTCCAATGGCTACAACTTTTGTATTTACATATTTTTTCTATCTTTAACCGATTTGGCGCAAATCGGCCGAGAGTGTTTTAAAAAGTGGTTTTACTTGAATAACTCCAGAGGTAATTAACCTAGAGAGTAGGCGTGTACAGGAAAAATGTAGAGAATTCCAAGGGCTACAACTTTTGTATTTACATATTTTTTCTATCTTTAACCGATTTGGCGCAAATCGGCCGAGAGTGTTTTAAAAAGTGGTTTTACTTGAATAACTCCAGAGGTAATTAACTTAGAGAGTAGGCGTGTACAGGAAAAATGTAGAGAATTCCAAGAACTACAACTTTTGTATTTACATATTTTTTCTATCTTTAACCGATTTGGCGCAAATCGGCCGAGAGTGTTTTAAAAAGTGGTTTTACTTGAATAACTCCAGAGGTAATTAACCTAGAGAGTAGGCGTGTACAGGAAAAATGTAGAGAATTCCAAGGGCTACAACTTTTGTATTTAAATATTTTTTTTATCTTTAACCGATTTGGCGCAAATCGGCCGAGAGTGTTTTAAAAAGTGGTTTTACTTGAATAACTCCAGAGGTAATTAACCTAGAGAGTAGGCGTGTACAGGAAAAATGTAGAGAATTCCAAGGGCTACGACTTTTGTATTTACATATTTTTTCTATCTTTAACCGATTTGGCGCAAATCGGCCGAGAGTGTTTTAAAAAGTGGTTTTACTTGAATAACTCCAGAGGTAATTAACTTAGAGAGTAGGCGTGTACAGGAAAAATGTAGAGAATTCCAAGAACTACAACTTTTGTATTTACATATTTTTTCTATCTTTAATCGATTTGGCGCAAATCGGCCGAGAGTGTTTTAAAAAGTGGTTTTACTTGAATAACTCCAGAGGTAATTAACCTAGAGAGTAAGCGTGTACAGGAAAAATGTAGAGAATTCCAAGGGCTACGACTTTTGTATTTAAATATTTTTTCTATCTTTAACCGATTTGGCGCAAATCGGCCGAGAGTGTTTTAAAAAGTGGTTTTACTTGAATAACTCCAGAGGTAATTAACCTAGAGAGTAGGCGTGTACAGGAAAAATGTAGAGAATTCCAAGAGCTACAACTTTTGTATTTACATATTTTTTCTATCTTTAACCGATTTGGCGCAAATCGGCCGAGAGTGTTTTAAAAAGTGGTTTTACTTGAATAACTCCAGAGGTAATTAACCTAGAGAGTAGGCGTGTACAGGAAAAATGTAGAGAATTCCAAGGGCTACAACTTTTGTATTTAAATATTTTTTATATCTTTAACCGATTTGGCGCAAATCGGCCGAGAGTGTTTTAAAAAGTGGTTTTACTTGAATAACTCCAGAGGTAATTAACCTAGAGAGTAGGCGTGTACAGGAAAAATGTAGAGAATTCCAAGGGCTACGACTTTTGTATTTAAATATTTTTTCTATCTTTAACCGATTTGGCGCAAATCGGCCGAGAGTGTTTTAAAAAGTGGCTTTACTTGAATAACTCCAGAGGTAATTAACCTAGAGAGTAGGCGTGTACAGGAAAAATAAAGAGAATTCCAAGGGCTACAACTTTTGTATTTACATATTTTTTTTATCTTTAACCGATTTGGCGCAAATCGGCCGAGAGTGTTTTAAAAAGTGGTTTTACTTGAATAACTCCAGAGGTAATTAACCTAGAGAGTAGGCGTGTACAGGAAAAATGTAGAGAATTCCAAGGGCTACAACTTTTGTATTTAAATATTTTTTATATCTTTAACCGATTTGGGGCAAATTGGCCGAGAGTGTTTTAAAAAGTGGTTTTACTTGAATAACTCCAGAGGTAATTAACCTAGAGAGTAGGCGTGTACAGGAAAAATGTAGAGAATTCCAAGGGCTACGACTTTTGTATTTAAATATTTTTTCTATCTTTAACCGATTTGGCGCAAATCGGCCGAGAGTGTTTTAAAAAGTGGTTTTACTTGAATAACTCCAGAGGTAATTAACCTAGAGAGTAGGCGTGTACAGGAAAAATGTAGAGAATTCCAAGGGCTACAACTTTTGTATTTAAATATTTTTTATATCTTTAACCGATTTGGCGCAAATTGGCCGAGAGTGTTTTAAAAAGTGGTTTTACTTGAATAACTCCAGAGGTAATTAACCTAGAGAGTAGGCGTGTACAGGAAAAATGTAGAGAATTCCAAGGGCTACGACTTTTGTATTTAAATATTTTTTCTATCTTTAACCGATTTGGCGCAAATCGGCCGAGAGTGTTTTAAAAAGTGGTTTTACTTGAATAACTCCAGAGGTAATTAACCTAGAGAGTAGGCGTGTACAGGAAAAATGTAGAGAATTCCAAGGGCTACAGCTTTTGTATTTAAATATTTTTTCTATCTTTAACCGATTTGGCGCAAATCGGCCGAGAGTGTTTTAAAAAGTGGTTTTACTTGAATAACTCCAGAGGTAATTAACCTAGAGAGTAGGCGTGTACAGGAAAAATGTAGAGAATTCCAAGGGCTACGACTTTTGTATTTAAATATTTTTTCTATCTTTAACCGATTTGGCGCAAATCGGCCGAGAGTGTTTTAAAAAGTGGTTTTACTTGAATAACTCCAGAGGTAATTAACCTAGAGAGTAGGCGTGTACAGGAAAAATGTAGAGAATTCCAAGGGCTACGACTTTTGTATTTAAATATTTTTTCTATCTTTAACCGATTTGGCGCAAATCGGCCGAGAGTGTTTTAAAAAGTGGTTTTACTTGAATAACTCCAGAGGTAATTAACCTAGAGAGTAGGCGTGTACAGGAAAAATGTAGAGAATTCCAAGGGCTACGACTTTTGTATTTAAATATTTTTTCTATCTTTAACCGATTTGGCGCAAATCGGCCGAGAGTGTTTTAAAAAGTGGTTTTACTTGAATAACTCCAGAGGTAATTAACCTAGAGAGTAGGCGTGTACAGGAAAAATGTAGAGAATTCCAAGGGCTACGACTTTTGTATTTAAATATTTTTTCTATCTTTAACCGATTTGGCGCAAATCGGCCGAGAGTGTTTTAAAAAGTGGTTTTACTTGAATAACTCCAGAGGTAATTAACCTAGAGAGTAGGCGTGTACAGGAAAAATGTAGAGAATTCCAAGGGCTACAACTTTTGTATTTAAATATTTTTTATATCTTTAACCGATTTGGCGCAAATCGGCCGAGAGTGTTTTAAAAAGTGGTTTTACTTGAATAACTCCAGAGGTAATTAACCTAGAGAGTAGGCGTGTACAGGAAAAATGTAGAGAATTCCAAGGGCTACGACTTTTGTATTTAAATATTTTTTCTATCTTTAACCGATTTGGCGCAAATCGGCCGAGAGTGTTTTAAAAAGTGGCTTTACTTGAATAACTCCAGAGGTAATTAACCTAGAGAGTAGGCGTGTACAGGAAAAATAAAGAGAATTCCAAGGGCTACAACTTTTGTATTTACATATTTTTTTTATCTTTAACCGATTTGGCGCAAATCGGCCGAGAGTGTTTTAAAAAGTGGTTTTACTTGAATAACTCCAGAGGTAATTAACCTAGAGAGTAGGCGTGTACAGGAAAAATGTAGAGAATTCCAAGGGCTACAACTTTTGTATTTAAATATTTTTTATATCTTTAACCGATTTGGGGCAAATTGGCCGAGAGTGTTTTAAAAAGTGGTTTTACTTGAATAACTCCAGAGGTAATTAACCTAGAGAGTAGGCGTGTACAGGAAAAATGTAGAGAATTCCAAGGGCTACGACTTTTGTATTTAAATATTTTTTCTATCTTTAACCGATTTGGCGCAAATCGGCCGAGAGTGTTTTAAAAAGTGGTTTTACTTGAATAACTCCAGAGGTAATTAACCTAGAGAGTAGGCGTGTACAGGAAAAATGTAGAGAATTCCAAGGGCTACAACTTTTGTATTTAAATATTTTTTATATCTTTAACCGATTTGGCGCAAATTGGCCGAGAGTGTTTTAAAAAGTGGTTTTACTTGAATAACTCCAGAGGTAATTAACCTAGAGAGTAGGCGTGTACAGGAAAAATGTAGAGAATTCCAAGGGCTACGACTTTTGTATTTAAATATTTTTTCTATCTTTAACCGATTTGGCGCAAATCGGCCGAGAGTGTTTTAAAAAGTGGTTTTACTTGAATAACTCCAGAGGTAATTAACCTAGAGAGTAGGCGTGTACAGGAAAAATGTAGAGAATTCCAAGGGCTACAGCTTTTGTATTTAAATATTTTTTCTATCTTTAACCGATTTGGCGCAAATCGGCCGAGAGTGTTTTAAAAAGTGGTTTTACTTGAATAACTCCAGAGGTAATTAACCTAGAGAGTAGGCGTGTACAGGAAAAATGTAGAGAATTCCAAGGGCTACGACTTTTGTATTTAAATATTTTTTCTATCTTTAACCGATTTGGCGCAAATCGGCCGAGAGTGTTTTAAAAAGTGGTTTTACTTGAATAACTCCAGAGGTAATTAACCTAGAGAGTAGGCGTGTACAGGAAAAATGTAGAGAATTCCAAGGGCTACGACTTTTGTATTTAAATATTTTTTCTATCTTTAACCGATTTGGCGCAAATCGGCCGAGAGTGTTTTAAAAAGTGGTTTTACTTGAATAACTCCAGAGGTAATTAACCTAGAGAGTAGGCGTGTACAGGAAAAATGTAGAGAATTCCAAGGGCTACGACTTTTGTATTTAAATATTTTTTCTATCTTTAACCGATTTGGCGCAAATCGGCCGAGAGTGTTTTAAAAAGTGGTTTTACTTGAATAACTCCAGAGGTAATTAACCTAGAGAGTAGGCGTGTACAGGAAAAATGTAGAGAATTCCAAGGGCTACGACTTTTGTATTTAAATATTTTTTCTATCTTTAACCGATTTGGCGCAAATCGGCCGAGAGTGTTTTAAAAAGTGGTTTTACTTGAATAACTCCAGAGGTAATTAATCTAGAGAGTAGGCGTGTACAGGAAAAATGTAGAGAATTCCAAGGGCTACAACTTTTGTATTTACATATTTTTTCTATCTTTAACCGATTTGGCGCAAATCGGCCGAGATTGTTTTAAAAAGTGGTTTTACTTGAATAACTCCAGAGGTAATTAACCTAGAGAGTAGGCGTGTACAGGAGAAATGTAGAGAATTCCAAGGGCTACGACTTTTGTATTTAAATATTTTTTCTATCTTAAACCGATTTGGCGCAAATCGGCCGAGAGTGTTTTAAAAAGTGGTTTTACTTGAATAACTCAAGAGGTAATTAACCTAGAGAGTAGGCGTGTGCAGGAAAAATGTAGAGAATTCTAAGGGCTACAACTTTTGTATTTACATATTTTTTCTATCTTTAACCGATTTGGCGCAAATCGGCCGAGATTGTTTTAAAAAGTGGTTTTACTTGAATAACTCCAGAGGTAATTAACCTAGAGAGTAGGCGTGTACAGGAAAAATGTAGAGAATTCCAAGGGCTACGACTTTTGCATTTAAATATTTTTTCTATCTTTAACCGATTTGGCGCAAATCGGCCGAGAGTGTTTTAAAAAGTGGTTTTACTTGAATAACTCCAGAGGTAATTAACCTAGAGAGTAGGCGTGTACAGGAAAAATGTAGAGAATTCCAAGGGCTACAACTTTTGTATTTACATATTTTTTCTATCTTTAACCGATTTGGCGCAAATCGGCCGAGAGTGTTTTAAAAAGTGGTTTTACTTGAATAACTCCAGAGGTAATTAACCTAGAGAGTAGGCGTGTACAGGAAAAATGTAGAGAATTCCAAGGGCTACGACTTTTGTATTTAAATATTTTTTCTATCTTTAACCGATTTGGCGCAAATCGGCCGAGAGTGTTTTAAAAAGTGGTTTTACTTGAATAACTCCAGAGGTAATTAACCTAGAGAGTAGGCGTGTACAGGAAAAATGTAGAGAATTCCAAGGGCTACAACTTTTGTATTTAAATATTTTTTCTATCTTTAACCGATTTGGCGCAAATCGGCCGAGAGTGTTTTAAAAAGTGGTTTTACTTGAATAACTCCAGAGGTAATTAACCTAGAGAGTAGGCGTGTACAGGAAAAATGTAGAGAATTCCAAGGGCTACGACTTTTGTATTTAAATATTTTTTCTATCTTAAACCGATTTGGCGCAAATCGGCCGAGAGTGTTTTAAAAAGTGGTTTTACTTGAATAACTCCAGAGGTAATTAACCTAGAGAGTAGGCGTGTACAGGAAAAATGTAGAGAATTCTAAGGGCTACAACTTTTGTATTTACATATTTTTTCTATCTTTAACCGATTTGGCGCAAATCGGCCGAGAGTGTTTTAAAAAGTGGTTTTACTTGAATAACTCCAGAGGTAATTAACCTAGAGAGTAGGCGTGTACAGGAAAAATGTAGAGAATTCCAAGGGCTACAACTTTTGTATTTAAATATTTTTTATATCTTTAACCGATTTGGCGCAAATCGGCCGAGAGTGTTTTAAAAAGTGGTTTTACTTGAATAACTCCAGAGGTAATTAACCTAGAGAGTAGGCGTGTACAGGAAAAATGTAGAGAATTCCAAGGGCTATGACTTTTGTATTTAAATATTTTTTATATCTTTAACCGATTTGGCGCAAATCGGCCGAGAGTGTTTTAAAAAGTGGTTTTACTTGAATAACTCCAGAGGTAATTAACCTAGAGAGTAGGCGTGTACAGGAAAAATGTAGAGAATTCCAAGGGCTATGACTTTTGTATTTAAATATTTTTTATATCTTTAACCGATTTGGCGCAAATCGGCCGAGAGTGTTTTAAAAAGTGGTTTTACTTGAATAACTCCAGAGGTAATTAACCTAGAGAGTAGGCGTGTACAGGAAAAATGTAGAGAATTCCAAGGGCTACGACTTTTGTATTTAAATATTTTTTCTATCTTTAACCGATTTGGCGCAAATCGGCCGAGAGTGTTTTAAAAAGTGGTTTTACTTGAATAACTCCAGAGGTAATTAACCTAGAGAGTAGGCGTGTACAGGAAAAATGTAGAGAATTTCAAGGGCTACAGCTTTTGTATTTAAATATTTTTTCTATCTTTAACCGATTTGGCGCAAATCGGCCGAGAGTGTTTTAAAAAGTGGTTTTACTTGAATAACTCCAGAGGTAATTAACCTAGAGAGTAGGCGTGTACAGGAAAAATGTAGAGAATTCTAAGGGCTACAACTTTTGTATTTATATATTTTTTCTATCTTTAACCGATTTGGCGCAAATCGGCCGAGAGTGTTTTAAAAAGTGGTTTTACTTGAATAACTCCAGAGGTAATTAACCTAGAGAGTAGGCGTGTACAGGAAAAATGTAGAGAATTCCAAGGGCTACAGCTTTTGTATTTAAATATTTTTTCTATCTTTAACCGATTTGGCGCAAATCGGCCGAGAGTGTTTTAAAAAGTGGTTTTACTTGAATAACTCCAGAGGTAATTAACCTAGAGAGTAGGCGTGTACAGGAAAAATGTAGAGAATTCCAAGGGCTACGACTTTTGTATTTAAATATTTTTTCTATCTTTAACCGATTTGGCGCAAATCGGCCGAGAGTGTTTTAAAAAGTGGTTTTACTTGAATAACTCCAGAGGTAATTAACCTAGAGAGTAGGCGTGTACAGGAAAAATGTAGAGAATTCCAAGGGCTACGACTTTTGTATTTAAATATTTTTTCTATCTTTAACCGATTTGGCGCAAATCGGCCGAGAGTGTTTTAAAAAGTGGTTTTACTTGAATAACTCCAGAGGTAATTAACCTAGAGAGTAGGCGTGTACAGGAAAAATGTAGAGAATTCCAAGGGCTACGACTTTTGTATTTAAATATTTTTTCTATCTTTAACCGATTTGGCGCAAATCGGCCGAGAGTGTTTTAAAAAGTGGTTTTACTTGAATAACTCCAGAGGTAATTAACCTAGAGAGTAGGCGTGTACAGGAAAAATGTAGAGAATTCCAAGGGCTACGACTTTTGTATTTAAATATTTTTTCTATCTTTAACCGATTTGGCGCAAATCGGCCGAGAGTGTTTTAAAAAGTGGTTTTACTTGAATAACTCCAGAGGTAATTAATCTAGAGAGTAGGCGTGTACAGGAAAAATGTAGAGAATTCCAAGGGCTACAACTTTTGTATTTACATATTTTTTCTATCTTTAACCGATTTGGCGCAAATCGGCCGAGAGTGTTTTAAAAAGTGGTTTTACTTGAATAACTCCAGAGGTAATTAACCTAGAGAGTAGGCGTGTACAGGAGAAATGTAGAGAATTCCAAGGGCTACGACTTTTGTATTTAAATATTTTTTCTATCTTAAACCGATTTGGCGCAAATCGGCAGAGAGTGTTTTAAAAAGTGGTTTTACTTGAATAACTCAAGAGGTAATTAACCTAGAGAGTAGGCGTGTGCAGGAAAAATGTAGAGAATTCTAAGGGCTACAACTTTTGTATTTACATATTTTTTTTATCTTTAACCGATTTGGCGCAAATCGGCCGAGAGTGTTTTAAAAAGTGGTTTTACTTGAATAACTCCAGAGGTAATTAACCTAGAGAGTAGGCGTGTACAGGAAAAATGTAGAGAATTCCAAGGGCTACGACTTTTGCATTTAAATATTTTTTCTATCTTTAACCGATTTGGCGCAAATCGGCCGAGAGTGTTTTAAAAAGTGGTTTTACTTGAATAACTCCAGAGGTAATTAACCTAGAGAGTAGGCGTGTACAGGAAAAATGTAGAGAATTCCAAGGGCTACAACTTTTGTATTTACATATTTTTTCTATCTTTAACCGATTTGGCGCAAATCGGCCGAGAGTGTTTTAAAAAGTGGTTTTACTTGAATAACTCCAGAGGTAATTAACCTAGAGAGTAGGCGTGTACAGGAAAAATGTAGAGAATTCCAAGGGCTACGACTTTTGTATTTAAATATTTTTTCTATCTTTAACCGATTTGGCGCAAATCGGCCGAGAGTGTTTTAAAAAGTGGTTTTACTTGAATAACTCCAGAGGTAATTAACCTAGAGAGTAGGCGTGTACAGGAAAAATGTAGAGAATTCCAAGGGCTACAACTTTTGTATTTAAATATTTTTTCTATCTTTAACCGATTTGGCGCAAATCGGCCGAGAGTGTTTTAAAAAGTGGTTTTACTTGAATAACTCCAGAGGTAATTAACCTAGAGAGTAGGCGTGTACAGGAAAAATGTAGAGAATTCCAAGGGCTACGACTTTTGTATTTAAATATTTTTTCTATCTTAAACCGATTTGGCGCAAATCGGCCGAGAGTGTTTTAAAAAGTGGTTTTACTTGAATAACTCCAGAGGTAATTAACCTAGAGAGTAGGCGTGTACAGGAAAAATGTAGAGAATTCTAAGGGCTACAACTTTTGTATTTACATATTTTTTCTATCTTTAACCGATTTGGCGCAAATCGGCCGAGAGTGTTTTAAAAAGTGGTTTTACTTGAATAACTCCAGAGGTAATTAACCTAGAGAGTAGGCGTGTACAGGAAAAATGTAGAGAATTCCAAGGGCTACAACTTTTGTATTTAAATATTTTTTATATCTTTAACCGATTTGGCGCAAATCGGCCGAGAGTGTTTTAAAAAGTGGTTTTACTTGAATAACTCCAGAGGTAATTAACCTAGAGAGTAGGCGTGTACAGGAAAAATGTAGAGAATTCCAAGGGCTATGACTTTTGTATTTAAATATTTTTTATATCTTTAACCGATTTGGCGCAAATCGGCCGAGAGTGTTTTAAAAAGTGGTTTTACTTGAATAACTCCAGAGGTAATTAACCTAGAGAGTAGGCGTGCACAAGAAAAATGTAGAGAATTCCAAGGGCTATGACTTTTGTATTTAAATATTTTTTATATCTTTAACCGATTTGGCGCAAATCGGCCGAGAGTGTTTTAAAAAGTGGTTTTACTTGAATAACTCCAGAGGTAATTAACCTAGAGAGTAGGCGTGTACAGGAAAAATGTAGAGAATTCCAAGGGCTACGACTTTTGTATTTAAATATTTTTTCTATCTTTAACCGATTTGGCGCAAATCGGCCGAGAGTGTTTTAAAAAGTGGTTTTACTTGAATAACTCCAGAGGTAATTAACCTAGAGAGTAGGCGTGTACAGGAAAAATGTAGAGAATTTCAAGGGCTACGACTTTTGTATTTAAATATTTTTTCTATATTTAACCGATTTGGCGCAAATCGGCCGAGAGTGTTTTAAAAAATGGTTTTACTTGAATAACTCCAGAGGTAATTAACCTAGAGAGTAGGCGTGTACAGGAAAAATGTAGAGAATTCCAAGGGCTACGACTTTTGTACTTAAATATTTTTTCTATCTTTAACCGATTTGGCGCAAATCGGCCGAGAGTGTTTTAAAAAGTGGTTTTACTTGAATAACTCCAGAGGTAATTAACCTAGAGAGTAGGCGTGTACAGGAAAAATGTAGAGAATTCCAATGGCTACAACTTTTGTATGTAAATATTTTTTTTATCTTTAACCGATTTGGCGCAAATCGGCCGAGAGTGTTTTAAAAAGTGGTTTTACTTGAATAACTCCAGAGGTAATTAACCTAGAGAGTAGGCGTGGACAGGAAAAATGTAGAGAATTTCAAGGGCAACGACTTCTGTATTTAAATATTTTTTCTATCTTTAACCGATTTGGCGCAAATCGGCTGAGAGTGTTTTAAAAAATGGTTTTACTTGAATAACTCCAGAGGTAATTAACCTAGAGAGTAGGCGTGTACAGGAAAAATGTAGAGATTTCCATGAGCTACAACTTTTGTATTGAAATATTTTTTCTATCTTTAACCGAATTGGCGCAAATCGGCCGAGAGTGTTTTAAAAAGTGGTTTTACTTGAATAACTCCAGAGGTAATTAACCTAGAGAGTAGGCGTGTACAGGAAAAATGTAGAGAATTCCAAGGGCTACAACTTTTGTATTTGAATATTTTTTCTATCTTTAACCGATTTGGCGCAAATCGGTAGAGAGTGTTTTAAAAAGTGGTTTTACTTGAATAACGCCAGAGGTAATTAACCTAGAGAGTAAGCGTGTACAGGAAAAATGTAGAGAATTTCAAGGGCTACGACTTTTGTATTTAAATATTTTTTTTATCTTTAACCGATTTGGCGCAAATCGGCCGAGAGTGTTTTAATAAATGGTTTTACTTGAATAACTCCAGAGGTAATTAACCTAGAGAGTAGGCGTGTACTGGAAAAATTTAGAGAATTCCAAGGGCTACAACTTTTGTATTTACATATTTTTTCTATCTTTAACCGATTTGGCGCAAATCGGCCGAGAGTGTTTTAAAAAGTGGTTTTACTTGAATAACTCCAGAGGTAATTAACCTAGAGAGTAGGCGTGTACTGGAAAAATTTAGAGAATTCCAAGGGCTACAACTTTTGTATTTACATATTTTTTCTATCTTTAACCGATTTGGCGCAAATCGGCCGAGAGTGTTTTAAAAAGTGGTTTTACTTGAATAACTCCAGAGGTAATTAACCTAGAGAGTAGGCGTGTACAGGAAAAATGTAGAGAATTCCAAAGGCTACAACTTTTGTATTTACATATTTTTTCTATCTTTAACCGATTTGGCGCAAATCGGCCGAGAGTGTTTTAAAAAGTGGTTTTACTTGAATAACTCCAGAGGTAATTAACCTAGAGAGTAGGCGTGTACAGGAAAAATGTAGAGAATTCCAAGGGCTACAACTTTTGTATTTACATATTTTTTCTATCTTTAACCGATTTGGCGCAAATCGGCCGAGAGTGTTTTAAAAAGTGGTTTTACTTGAATAACTCCAGAGGTAATTAACCTAGAGAGTAGGCGTGTACAGAAAAAATGTAGAGAATTCCAATGGCTACAACTTTTGTATTTACATATTTTTTCTATCTTTAACCGATTTGGCGCAAATCGGCCGAGAGTGTTTTAAAAAGTGGTTTTACTTGAATAACTCCAGAGGTAATTAACCTAGAGAGTAGGCGTGTACAGAAAAAATGTAGAGAATTCCAAGGGCTACAACTTTTGTATTTAAATATTTTTTATATCTTTAACCGATTTGGCGCAAATCGGCCGAGAGTGTTTTAAAAAGTGGTTTTACTTGAATAACTCCAGAGGTAATTAACCTAGAGAGTAGGCGTGTACAGGAAAAATGTAGAGAATTCCAAGGGCTACGACTTTTGTATTTACATATTTTTTCTATCTTTAACCGATTTGGCGCAAATCGGCCGAGAGTGTTTTAAAAAGTGGTTTTACTTGAATAACTCCAGAGGTAATTAACCTAGAGAGTAGGCGTGTACAGGAAAAATGTAGAGAATTCCAAGGGCTACGACTTTTGTATTTAAATATTTCTTCTATCTTTAACCGATTTGGCGCAAATCGGCCGAGAGTGTTTTAAAAAGTGGTTTTACTTGAATAACTCCAGAGGTAATTAACCTAGAGAGTAGGCGTGTACAGGAAAAATGTAGAGAATTCCAAAGGCTACAACTTTTGTATTTACATATTTTTTCTATCTTTAACCGATTTGGCGCAAATCGGCCGTGAGTGTTTTAAAAAGTGGTTTTACGTGAATAACTCCAGAGGTAATTAACCTAGAGAGTAGGCGTGTACAGGAAAAATGTAGAGAATTCCAAGGGCTACAACTTTTGTATTTAAATATTTTTTATATCTTTAACCGATTTGGCGCAAATTGGCCGAGAGTGTTTTAAAAAGTGGTTTTACTTGAATAACTCCAGAGGTAATTAACTTAGAGAGTAGGCGTGTACAGGAAAAATGTAGAGAATTCCAAGGGCTACAACTTTTGTATTTACATATTTTTTTTATCTTTAACCGATTTGACGCAAATCGGCCGAGAGTGTTTTAAAAAGTGGTTTTACTTGAATAACTCCAGAGGTAATTAACCTAGAGAGTAGGCGTGTACAGGAAAAATGTAGAGAATTCCAATGGCTACAACTTTTGTATTTACATATTTTTTCTATCTTTAACCGATTTGGCGCAAATCGGCCGAGAGTGTTTTAAAAAGTGGTTTTACTTGAATAACTCCAGAGGTAATTAACCTAGAGAGTAGGCGTGTACAGGAAAAATGTAGAGAATTCCAAGGGCTACAACTTTTAAATTTACATATTTTTTCTATCTTTAACCGATTTGGCGCAAATCGGCCGAGAGTGTTTTAAAAAGTGGTTTTACTTGAATAACTCCAGAGGTAATTAACCTAGAGAGTAGGCGTGTACAGGAAAAATGTAGAGAATTCCAAGGGCTACAACCTTTGTATTTAAATATTTTTTCTTTCTTTAACCGACTTGGCGCAAATCGGCCGAGAGTGTTTTAAAAAGTGGTTTTACTTGAATAACTCCAGAGGTAATTAACTTAGAGAGTAGGCGTGTACAGGAAAAATGTAGAGAATTCCAAGAACTACAACTTTTGTATTTACATATTTTTTATATCTTTAATCGATTTGGCGCAAATCGGCCGAGAGTGTTTTAAAAAGTGGTTTTACTTGAATAACTCCAGAGGTAATTAACCTAGAGAGTAAGCGTGTACAGGAAAAATGTAGAGAATTCCAAGGGCTACAACTTTTGTATTTAAATATTTTTTATATCTTTAACCGATTTGGCACAAATCGGCCGAGAGTGTTTTAAAAAGTGGTTTTACTTGAATAACTCCAGAGGTAATTAACCTAGAGAGTAGGCGTGTACAGGAAAAATGTAGAGAATTCCAAGGGCTACAACTTTTGTATTTACATATTTTTTTTATCTTTAACCGATTTGACGCAAATCGGCCGAGAGTGTTTTAAAAAGTGGTTTTACTTGAATAACTCCAGAGGTAATTAACTTAGAGAGTAGGCGTGTACAGGAAAAATGTAGAGAATTCCAAGAACTACAACTTTTGTATTTACATATTTTTTATATCTTTAATCGATTTGGCGCAAATCGGCCGAGAGTGTTTTAAAAAGTGGTTTTACTTGAATAACTCCAGAGGTAATTAACCTAGAGAGTAAGCGTGTACAGGAAAAATGTAGAGAATTCCAAGGGCTACAACTTTTGTATTTAAATATTTTTTATATCTTTAACCGATTTGGCACAAATCGGCCGAGAGTGTTTTAAAAAGTGGTTTTACTTGAATAACTCCAGAGGTAATTAACCTAGAGAGTAGGCGTGTACAGGAAAAATGTAGAGAATTCCAAGGGCTACAACTTTTGTATTTACATATTTTTTTTATCTTTAACCGATTTGACGCAAATCGGCCGAGAGTGTTTTAAAAAGTGGTTTTACTTGAATAACTCCAGAGGTAATTAACCTAGAGAGTAGGCGTGTACAGGAAAAATGTAGAGAATTCCAATGGCTACAACTTTTTTATTTACATATTTTTTCTATCTTTAACCGATTTGGCGCAAATCGGCCGAGAGTGTTTTAAAAAGTGGTTTTACTTGAATAACTCCAGAGGTAATTAACCTAGAGAGTAGGCGTGTACAGGAAAAATGTAGAGAATTCCAAGGGCTACAACTTTTGTATTTAAATATTTTTTATATCTTTAACCGATTTGGCGCAAATCGGCCGAGAGTGTTTTAAAAAGTGGTTTTACTTGAATAACTCCAGAGGTAATTAACCTAGAGAGTAGGCGTGTACAGGAAAAATGTAGAGAATTCCAAGGGCTACGACTTTTGTATTTACATATTTTTTATATCTTTAACCGATTTGGCGCAAATCGGCCGAGAGTGTTTTAAAAAGTGGTTTTACTTGAATAACTCCAGAGGTAATTAACCTAGAGAGTAGGCGTGTGCAGGAAAAATGTAGAGAATTCCAAGGGCTACGACTTTTGTATTTAAATATTTTTTCTATCTTTAACCGATTTGGCGCAAATCGGCCGAGAGTGTTTTAAAAAGTGGTTTTACTTGAATAACTCCAGAGGTAATTAACCTAGAGAGTAGGCGTGTACAGGAAAAATGTAGAGAATTCCAAGAGCTACAACTTTTGTATTTACATATTTTTTCTATCTTTAACCGATTTGGCGCAAATCGGCCGAGAGTGTTTTAAAAAGTGGTTTTACTTGAATAACTCCAGAGGTAATTAACCTAGAGAGTAGGCGTGTACAGGAAAAATGTAGAGAATTCCAAGGGCTACAACTTTTGTATTTAAATATTTTTTATATCTTTAACCGATTTGGCGCAAATCGGCCGAGAGTGTTTTAAAAAGTGGTTTTACTTGAATAACTCCAGAGGTAATTAACCTAGAGAGTAGGCGTGTACAGGAAAAATGTAGAGAATTCCAAGGGCTACGACTTTTGTATTTAAATATTTTTTCTATCTTTAACCGATTTGGCGCAAATCGGCCGAGAGTGTTTTAAAAAGTGGCTTTACTTGAATAACTCCAGAGGTAATTAACCTAGAGAGTAGGCGTGTACAGGAAAAATAAAGAGAATTCCAAGGGCTACAACTTTTGTATTTACATATTTTTTTTATCTTTAACCGATTTGGCGCAAATCGGCCGAGAGTGTTTTAAAAAGTGGTTTTACTTGAATAACTCCAGAGGTAATTAACCTAGAGAGTAGGCGTGTACAGGAAAAATGTAGAGAATTCCAAGGGCTACAACTTTTGTATTTAAATATTTTTTATATCTTTAACCGATTTGGGGCAAATTGGCCGAGAGTGTTTTAAAAAGTGGTTTTACTTGAATAACTCCAGAGGTAATTAACCTAGAGAGTAGGCGTGTACAGGAAAAATGTAGAGAATTCCAAGGGCTACGACTTTTGTATTTAAATATTTTTTCTATCTTTAACCGATTTGGCGCAAATCGGCCGAGAGTGTTTTAAAAAGTGGTTTTACTTGAATAACTCCAGAGGTAATTAACCTAGAGAGTAGGCGTGTACAGGAAAAATGTAGAGAATTCCAAGGGCTACAACTTTTGTATTTAAATATTTTTTATATCTTTAACCGATTTGGCGCAAATTGGCCGAGAGTGTTTTAAAAAGTGGTTTTACTTGAATAACTCCAGAGGTAATTAACCTAGAGAGTAGGCGTGTACAGGAAAAATGTAGAGAATTCCAATGGCTACAACTTTTGTATTTACATATTTTTTCTATCTTTAACCGATTTGGCGCAAATCGGCCGAGAGTGTTTTAAAAAGTGGTTTTACTTGAATAACTCCAGAGGTAATTAACCTAGAGAGTAGGCGTGTACAGGAAAAATGTAGAGAATTCCAAGGGCTACAACTTTTGTATTTACATATTTTTTCTATCTTTAACCGATTTGGCGCAAATCGGCCGAGAGTGTTTTAAAAAGTGGTTTTACTTGAATAACTCCAGAGGTAATTAACCTAGAGAGTAGGCGTGTACAGGAAAAATGTAGAGAATTCCAAGGGCTACAACCTTTGTATTTAAATATTTTTTCTATCTTTAACCGATTTGGCACAAATCGGCCGAGAGTGTTTTAAAAAGTGGTTTTACTTGAATTACTCCAGAGGTAATTAACCTAGAGAGTAGGCGTGTACAGGAAAAATGTAGAGAATTCCAAGGGCTACAACTTTTGTATTTACATATTTTTTCTATCTTTAACCGATTTGGCGCAAATCGGCCGAAAGTGTTTTAAAAAGTGGTTTTACTTGAATAACTCCAGAGGTAATTAACCTAGAGAGTAGGCGTGTACAGGAAAAATGTAGAGAATTCCAAGGGCTACAACTTTTGTATTTACATATTTTTTCTATCTTTAACCGATTTGGCGCAAATCGGCCGAAAGTGTTTTAAAAAGTGGTTTTACTTGAATAACTCCAGAGGTAATTAACCTAGAGAGTAGGCGTGTACAGGAAAAATGTAGAGAATTCCAAGGGCTACAACTTTTGTATTTAAATATTTTTTATATCTTTAACCGATTTGGCGCAAATCGGCCGAGAGTGTTTTAAAAAGTGGTTTTACTTGAATAACTCCAGAGGTAATTAACCTAGAGAGTAGGCGTGTACAGGAAAAATGTAGAGAATTCCAAGGGCTACGACTTTTGTATTTACATATTTTTTCTATCTTTAACCGATTTGGCGCAAATCGGCCGAGAGTGTTTTAAAAAGTGGTTTTACTTGAATAACTCCAGAGGTAATTAACCTAGAGAGTAGGCGTGTACAGGAAAAATGTAGAGAATTCCAAGGGCTACGACTTTTGTATTTAAATATTTCTTCTATCTTTAACCGATTTGGCGCAAATCGGCCAAGAGTGTTTTAAAAAGTGGTTTTACTTGAATAACTCCAGAGGTAATTAACCTAGAGAGTAGGCGTGTACAGGAAAAATGTAGAGAATTCCAATGGCTACAACTTTTGTATTTACATATTTTTTCTATCTTTAACCGATTTGGCGCAAATCGGCCGAGAGTGTTTTAAAAAGTGGTTTTGCTTGAATAACTCCAGAGGTAATTAACCTAGAGAGTAGGCGTGTACAGGAAAAATGTAGAGAATTCCAAGGGCTACAACTTTTGTATTTAAATATTTTTTATATCTTTAACCGATTTGGCGCAAATCGGCCGAGAGTGTTTTAAAAAGTGGTTTTACTTGAATAACTCCAGAGGTAATTAACCTAGAGAGTAGGCGTGTACAGGAAAAATGTAGAGAATTCCAAGGGCTACGACTTTTGTATTTACATATTTTTTCTATCTTTAACCGATTTGGCGCAAATCGGCCGAGAGTGTTTTAAAAAGTGGTTTTACTTGAATAACTCCAGAGGTAATTAACATAGAGAGTAGGCGTGTACAGGAAAAATGTAGAGAATTCCAAGGGCTACAACTTTTGTATTTACATATTTTTTCTATCTTTAACCGATTTGGCGCAAATCGGCCGAGAGTGTTTTAAAAAGTGGTTTTACTTGAATAACTCCAGAGGTAATTAACCTAGAGAGTAGGCGTGTACAGGAAAAATGTAGAGAATTCCAAGGGCTACGACTTTTGTATTTACATATTTTTTCTATCTTTAACCGATTTGGCGCAAATCGGCCGAGAGTGTTTTAAAAAGTGGTTTTACTTGAATAACTCCAGAGGTAATTAACCTAGAGAGTAGGCGTGTACAGGAAAAATGTAGAGAATTCCAAGGGCTACGACTTTTGTATTTAAATATTTCTTCTATCTTTAACCGATTTGGCGCAAATCGGCCAAGAGTGTTTTAAAAAGTGGTTTTACTTGAATAACTCCAGAGGTAATTAACCTAGAGAGTAGGCGTGTACAGGAAAAATGTAGAGAATTCAAATGGCTACAACTTTTGTATTTACATATTTTTTCTATCTTTAACCGATTTGGCGCAAATCGGCCGAGAGTGTTTTAAAAAGTGGTTTTGCTTGAATAACTCCAGAGGTAATTAACCTAGAGAGTAGGCGTGTACAGGAAAAATGTAGAGAATTCCAAGGGCTACAACTTTTGTATTTAAATATTTTTTATATCTTTAACCGATTTGGCGCAAATCGGCCGAGAGTGTTTTAAAAAGTGGTTTTACTTGAATAACTCCAGAGGTAATTAACCTAGAGAGTAGGCGTGTACAGGAAAAATGTAGAGAATTCCAAGGGCTACGACTTTTGTATTTACATATTTTTTCTATCTTTAACCGATTTGGCGCAAATCGGCCGAGAGTGTTTTAAAAAGTGGTTTTACTTGAATAACTCCAGAGGTAATTAACCTAGAGAGTAGGCGTGTACAGGAAAAATGTAGAGAATTCCAAGGGCTACGACTTTTGTATTTAAATATTTCTTCTATCTTTAACCGATTTGGCGCAAATCGGCCGAGAGTGTTTTAAAAAGTGGTTTTACTTGAATAACTCCAGAGGTAATTAACCTAGAGAGTAGGCGTGTACAGGAAAAATGTAGAGAATTCCAAAGGCTACAACTTTTGTATTTACATATTTTTTCTATCTTTAACCGATTTGGCGCAAATCGGCCGAAAGTGTTTTAAAAAGTGGTTTTACTTGAATAACTCCAGAGGTAATTAACCTAGAGAGTAGGCGTGTACAGGAAAAATGTAGAGAATTCCAAGGGCTACAACTTTTGTATTTAAATATTTTTTTTATCTTTAACCGATTTGGCGCAAATCGGCCGAGAGTGTTTTAAAAAGTGGTTTTACTTGAATAACTCCAGAGGTAATTAACCTAGAGAGTAGGCGTGTACAGGAAAAATGTAGAGAATTCCAAGGGCTACGACTTTTGTATTTACATATTTTTTCTATCTTTAACCGATTTGGCGCAAATCGGCCGAGAGTGTTTTAAAAAGTGGTTTTACTTGAATAACTCCAGAGGTAATTAACTTAGAAAGTAGGCGTGTACAGGAAAAATGTAGAGAATTCCAAGAACTACAACTTTTGTATTTACATATTTTTTCTATCTTTAATCGATTTGGCGCAAATCGGCCGAGAGTGTTTTAAAAAGTGGTTTTACTTGAATAACTCCAGAGGTAATTAACCTAGAGAGTAAGCGTGTACAGGAAAAATGTAGAGAATTCCAAGGGCTACGACTTTTGTATATAAATATTTTTTCTATCTTTAACCGATTTGGCGCAAATCGGCCGAGAGTGTTTTAAAAAGTGGTTTTACTTGAATAACTCCAGAGGTAATTAACCTAGAGAGTAGGCGTGTACAGGAAAAATGTAGAGAATTCCAAGAGCTACAACTTTTGTATTTACATATTTTTTCTATCTTTAACCGATTTGGCGCAAATCGGCCGAGAGTGTTTTAAAAAGTGGTTTTACTTGAATAACTCCAGAGGTAATTAACCTAGAGAGTAGGCGTGTACAGGAAAAATGTAGAGAATTCTAAGGGCTACAACTTTTGTATTTAAATATTTTTTATATCTTTAACCGATTTGGCGCAAATCGGCCGAGAGTGTTTTAAAAAGTGGTTTTACTTGAATAACTCCAGAGGTAATTAACCTAGAGAGTAGGCGTGTACAGGAAAAATGTAGAGAATTCCAAGGGCTACGACTTTTGTATTTAAATATTTTTTCTATCTTTAACCGATTTGGCGCAAATCGGCCGAGAGTGTTTTAAAAAGTGGTTTTACTTGAATAACTCCAGAGGTAATTAACCTAGAGAGTAGGCGTGTACAGGAAAAATGTAGAGAATTCCAAGGGCTACAACTTTTGTATTTACATATTTTTTTTATCTTTAACCGATTTGGCGCAAATCGGCCGAGAGTGTTTTAAAAAGTGGTTTTACTTGAATAACTCCAGAGGTAATTAACCTAGAGAGTAGGCTTGTACAGGAAAAATGTAGAGAATTCCAAGGGCTACAACTTTTGTATTTAAATATTTTTTATATCTTTAACCGATTTGGGGCAAATTGGCCGAGAGTGTTTTAAAAAGTGGTTTTACTTGAATAACTCCAGAGGTAATTAACCTAGAGAGTAGGCGTGTACAGGAAAAATGTAGAGAATTCCAAGGGCTACGACTTTTGTATTTAAATATTTTTTCTATCTTTAACCGATTTGGCGCAAATCGGCCGAGAGTGTTTTAAAAAGTGGTTTTACTTGAATAACTCCAGAGGTAATTAACCTAGAGAGTAGGCGTGTACAGGAAAAATGTAGAGAATTCCAAGGGCTACAACTTTTGTATTTAAATATTTTTTTTATCTTTAACCGATTTGGCGCAAATTGGCCGAGAGTGTTTTAAAAAGTGGTTTTACTTGAATAACTCCAGAGGTAATTAACCTAGAGAGTAGGCGTGTACAGGAAAAATGTAGAGAATTCCAAGGGCTACGACTTTTGTATTTAAATATTTTTTCTATCTTTAACCGATTTGGCGCAAATCGGCCGAGAGTGTTTTAAAAAGTGGTTTTACTTGAATAACTCCAGAGGTAATTAACCTAGAGAGTAGGCGTGTACAGGAAAAATGTAGAGAATTCCAAGGGCTACAGCTTTTGTATTTAAATATTTTTTCTATCTTTAACCGATTTGGCGCAAATCGGCCGAGAGTGTTTTAAAAAGTGGTTTTACTTGAATAACTACAGAGGTAATTAACCTAGAGAGTAGGCGTGTACAGGAAAAATGTAGAGAATTCCAAGGGCTACGACTTTTGTATTTAAATATTTTTTCTATCTTTAACCGATTTGGCGCAAATCGGCCGAGAGTGTTTTAAAAAGTGGTTTTACTTGAATAACTCCAGAGGTAATTAACCTAGAGAGTAGGCGTGTACAGGAAAAATGTAGAGAATTCCAAGGGCTACGACTTTTGTATTTAAATATTTTTTCTATCTTAAACCGATTTGGCGCAAATCGGCCGAGAGTGTTTTAAAAAGTGGTTTTACTTGAATAACTCCAGAGGTAATTAACCTAGAGAGTAGGCGTGTACAGGAAAAATGTAGAGAATTCCAAGGGCTACGACTTTTGTATTTTAATATTTTTTCTATCTTTAACCGATTTGGCGCAAATCGGCCGAGAGTGTTTTAAAAAGTGGTTTTACTTGAATAACTCCAGAGGTAATTAACCTAGAGAGTAGGCGTGTACAGGAAAAATGTAGAGAATTTCAAGGGCTACGACTTTTGTATTTAAATATTTTTTCTATCTTTAACCGATTTGGCGCAAATCGGCCGAGAGTGTTTTAAAAAGTGGTTTTACTTGAATAACTCCAGAGGTAATTAATCTAGAGAGTAGGCGTGTACAGGAAAAATGTAGAGAATTCCAAGGGCTACAACTTTTGTATTTACATATTTTTTTTATCTTTAACCGATTTGGCGCAAATCGGCCGAGAGTGTTTTAAAAAGTGGTTTTACTTGAATAACTCCAGAGGTAATTAACCTAGAGAGTAGGCGTGTACAGGAGAAATGTAGAGAATTCCAAGGGCTACGACTTTTGTATTTAAATATTTTTTATATCTTTAACCGATTTGGCGCAAATCGGCCGAGAGTGTTTTAAAAAGTGGTTTTACTTGAATAACTCCAGAGGTAATTAACCTAGAGAGTAGGCGTGTACAGGAAAAATGTAGAGAATTCCAATGGCTACAACTTTTTTATTTACATATTTTTTCTATCTTTAACCGATTTGGCGCAAATCGGCCGAGAGTGTTTTAAAAAGTGGTTTTACTTGAATAACTCCAGAGGTAATTAACCTAGAGAGTAGGCGTGTACAGGAAAAATGTAGAGAATTCCAAGGGCTACAACTTTTGTATTTAAATATTTTTTATATCTTTAACCGATTTGGCGCAAATCGGCCGAGAGTGTTTTAAAAAGTGGTTTTACTTGAATAACTCCAGAGGTAATTAACCTAGAGAGTAGGCGTGTACAGGAAAAATGTAGAGAATTCCAAGGGCTACGACTTTTGTATTTACATATTTTTTATATCTTTAACCGATTTGGCGCAAATCGGCCGAGAGTGTTTTAAAAAGTGGTTTTACTTGAATAACTCCAGAGGTAATTAACCTAGAGAGTAGGCGTGTGCAGGAAAAATGTAGAGAATTCCAAGGGCTACGACTTTTGTATTTAAATATTTTTTCTATCTTTAACCGATTTGGCGCAAATCGGCCGAGAGTGTTTTAAAAAGTGGTTTTACTTGAATAACTCCAGAGGTAATTAACCTAGAGAGTAGGCGTGTACAGGAAAAATGTAGAGAATTCCAAGAGCTACAACTTTTGTATTTACATATTTTTTCTATCTTTAACCGATTTGGCGCAAATCGGCCGAGAGTGTTTTAAAAAGTGGTTTTACTTGAATAACTCCAGAGGTAATTAACCTAGAGAGTAGGCGTGTACAGGAAAAATGTAGAGAATTCCAAGGGCTACAACTTTTGTATTTAAATATTTTTTATATCTTTAACCGATTTGGCGCAAATCGGCCGAGAGTGTTTTAAAAAGTGGTTTTACTTGAATAACTCCAGAGGTAATTAACCTAGAGAGTAGGCGTGTACAGGAAAAATGTAGAGAATTCCAAGGGCTACGACTTTTGTATTTAAATATTTTTTCTATCTTTAACCGATTTGGCGCAAATCGGCCGAGAGTGTTTTAAAAAGTGGCTTTACTTGAATAACTCCAGAGGTAATTAACCTAGAGAGTAGGCGTGTACAGGAAAAATAAAGAGAATTCCAAGGGCTACAACTTTTGTATTTACATATTTTTTTTATCTTTAACCGATTTGGCGCAAATCGGCCGAGAGTGTTTTAAAAAGTGGTTTTACTTGAATAACTCCAGAGGTAATTAACCTAGAGAGTAGGCGTGTACAGGAAAAATGTAGAGAATTCCAAGGGCTACAACTTTTGTATTTAAATATTTTTTATATCTTTAACCGATTTGGGGCAAATTGGCCGAGAGTGTTTTAAAAAGTGGTTTTACTTGAATAACTCCAGAGGTAATTAACCTAGAGAGTAGGCGTGTACAGGAAAAATGTAGAGAATTCCAAGGGCTACGACTTTTGTATTTAAATATTTTTTCTATCTTTAACCGATTTGGCGCAAATCGGCCGAGAGTGTTTTAAAAAGTGGTTTTACTTGAATAACTCCAGAGGTAATTAACCTAGAGAGTAGGCGTGTACAGGAAAAATGTAGAGAATTCCAAGGGCTACAACTTTTGTATTTAAATATTTTTTATATCTTTAACCGATTTGGCGCAAATTGGCCGAGAGTGTTTTAAAAAGTGGTTTTACTTGAATAACTCCAGAGGTAATTAACCTAGAGAGTAGGCGTGTACAGGAAAAATGTAGAGAATTCCAATGGCTACAACTTTTGTATTTACATATTTTTTCTATCTTTAACCGATTTGGCGCAAATCGGCCGAGAGTGTTTTAAAAAGTGGTTTTACTTGAATAACTCCAGAGGTAATTAACCTAGAGAGTAGGCGTGTACAGGAAAAATGTAGAGAATTCCAAGGGCTACAACTTTTGTATTTACATATTTTTTCTATCTTTAACCGATTTGGCGCAAATCGGCCGAGAGTGTTTTAAAAAGTGGTTTTACTTGAATAACTCCAGAGGTAATTAACCTAGAGAGTAGGCGTGTACAGGAAAAATGTAGAGAATTCCAAGGGCTACAACCTTTGTATTTAAATATTTTTTCTATCTTTAACCGATTTGGCACAAATCGGCCGAGAGTGTTTTAAAAAGTGGTTTTACTTGAATTACTCCAGAGGTAATTAACCTAGAGAGTAGGCGTGTACAGGAAAAATGTAGAGAATTCCAAGGGCTACAACTTTTGTATTTACATATTTTTTCTATCTTTAACCGATTTGGCGCAAATCGGCCGAAAGTGTTTTAAAAAGTGGTTTTACTTGAATAACTCCAGAGGTAATTAACCTAGAGAGTAGGCGTGTACAGGAAAAATGTAGAGAATTCCAAGGGCTACAACTTTTGTATTTACATATTTTTTCTATCTTTAACCGATTTGGCGCAAATCGGCCGAAAGTGTTTTAAAAAGTGGTTTTACTTGAATAACTCCAGAGGTAATTAACCTAGAGAGTAGGCGTGTACAGGAAAAATGTAGAGAATTCCAAGGGCTACAACTTTTGTATTTAAATATTTTTTATATCTTTAACCGATTTGGCGCAAATCGGCCGAGAGTGTTTTAAAAAGTGGTTTTACTTGAATAACTCCAGAGGTAATTAACCTAGAGAGTAGGCGTGTACAGGAAAAATGTAGAGAATTCCAAGGGCTACGACTTTTGTATTTACATATTTTTTCTATCTTTAACCGATTTGGCGCAAATCGGCCGAGAGTGTTTTAAAAAGTGGTTTTACTTGAATAACTCCAGAGGTAATTAACCTAGAGAGTAGGCGTGTACAGGAAAAATGTAGAGAATTCCAAGGGCTACGACTTTTGTATTTAAATATTTCTTCTATCTTTAACCGATTTGGCGCAAATCGGCCAAGAGTGTTTTAAAAAGTGGTTTTACTTGAATAACTCCAGAGGTAATTAACCTAGAGAGTAGGCGTGTACAGGAAAAATGTAGAGAATTCCAATGGCTACAACTTTTGTATTTACATATTTTTTCTATCTTTAACCGATTTGGCGCAAATCGGCCGAGAGTGTTTTAAAAAGTGGTTTTGCTTGAATAACTCCAGAGGTAATTAACCTAGAGAGTAGGCGTGTACAGGAAAAATGTAGAGAATTCCAAGGGCTACAACTTTTGTATTTAAATATTTTTTATATCTTTAACCGATTTGGCGCAAATCGGCCGAGAGTGTTTTAAAAAGTGGTTTTACTTGAATAACTCCAGAGGTAATTAACCTAGAGAGTAGGCGTGTACAGGAAAAATGTAGAGAATTCCAAGGGCTACGACTTTTGTATTTACATATTTTTTCTATCTTTAACCGATTTGGCGCAAATCGGCCGAGAGTGTTTTAAAAAGTGGTTTTACTTGAATAACTCCAGAGGTAATTAACCTAGAGAGTAGGCGTGTACAGGAAAAATGTAGAGAATTCCAAGGGCTACAACTTTTGTATTTACATATTTTTTCTATCTTTAACCGATTTGGCGCAAATCGGCCGAGAGTGTTTTAAAAAGTGGTTTTACTTGAATAACTCCAGAGGTAATTAACCTAGAGAGTAGGCGTGTACAGGAAAAATGTAGAGAATTCCAAGGGCTACGACTTTTGTATTTACATATTTTTTCTATCTTTAACCGATTTGGCGCAAATCGGCCGAGAGTGTTTTAAAAAGTGGTTTTACTTGAATAACTCCAGAGGTAATTAACCTAGAGAGTAGGCGTGTACAGGAAAAATGTAGAGAATTCCAAGGGCTACGACTTTTGTATTTAAATATTTCTTCTATCTTTAACCGATTTGGCGCAAATCGGCCAAGAGTGTTTTAAAAAGTGGTTTTACTTGAATAACTCCAGAGGTAATTAACCTAGCGAGTAGGCGTGTACAGGAAAAATGTAGAGAATTCAAATGGCTACAACTTTTGTATTTACATATTTTTTCTATCTTTAACCGATTTGGCGCAAATCGGCCGAGAGTGTTTTAAAAAGTGGTTTTGCTTGAATAACTCCAGAGGTAATTAACCTAGAGAGTAGGCGTGTACAGGAAAAATGTAGAGAATTCCAAGGGCTACAACTTTTGTATTTAAATATTTTTTATATCTTTAACCGATTTGGCGCAAATCGGCCGAGAGTGTTTTAAAAAGTGGTTTTACTTGAATAACTCCAGAGGTAATTAACCTAGAGAGTAGGCGTGTACAGGAAAAATGTAGAGAATTCCAAGGGCTACGACTTTTGTATTTACATATTTTTTCTATCTTTAACCGATTTGGCGCAAATCGGCCGAGAGTGTTTTAAAAAGTGGTTTTACTTGAATAACTCCAGAGGTAATTAACCTAGAGAGTAGGCGTGTACAGGAAAAATGTAGAGAATTCCAAGGGCTACGACTTTTGTATTTAAATATTTCTTCTATCTTTAACCGATTTGGCGCAAATCGGCCGAGAGTGTTTTAAAAAGTGGTTTTACTTGAATAACTCCAGAGGTAATTAACCTAGAGAGTAGGCGTGTACAGGAAAAATGTAGAGAATTCCAAAGGCTACAACTTTTGTATTTACATATTTTTTCTATCTTTAACCGATTTGGCGCAAATCGGCCGAAAGTGTTTTAAAAAGTGGTTTTACTTGAATAACTCCAGAGGTAATTAACCTAGAGAGTAGGCGTGTACAGGAAAAATGTAGAGAATTCCAAGGGCTACAACTTTTGTATTTAAATATTTTTTTTATCTTTAACCGATTTGGCGCAAATCGGCCGAGAGTGTTTTAAAAAGTGGTTTTACTTGAATAACTCCAGAGGTAATTAACCTAGAGAGTAGGCGTGTACAGGAAAAATGTAGAGAATTCCAAGGGCTACGACTTTTGTATTTAAATATTTTTTCTATCTTTAACCGATTTGGCGCAAATCGGCCGAGAGTGTTTTAAAAAGTGGTTTTACTTGAATAACTCCAGAGGTAATTAACTTAGAAAGTAGGCGTGTACAGGAAAAATGTAGAGAATTCCAAGAACTACAACTTTTGTATTTACATATTTTTTCTATCTTTAATCGATTTGGCGCAAATCGGCCGAGAGTGTTTTAAAAAGTGGTTTTACTTGAATAACTCCAGAGGTAATTAACCTAGAGAGTAAGCGTGTACAGGAAAAATGTAGAGAATTCCAAGGGCTACGACTTTTGTATATAAATATTTTTTCTATCTTTAACCGATTTGGCGCAAATCGGCCGAGAGTGTTTTAAAAAGTGGTTTTACTTGAATAACTCCAGAGGTAATTAACCTAGAGAGTAGGCGTGTACAGGAAAAATGTAGAGAATTCCAAGAGCTACAACTTTTGTATTTACATATTTTTTCTATCTTTAACCGATTTGGCGCAAATCGGCCGAGAGTGTTTTAAAAAGTGGTTTTACTTGAATAACTCCAGAGGTAATTAACCTAGAGAGTAGGCGTGTACAGGAAAAATGTAGAGAATTCTAAGGGCTACAACTTTTGTATTTAAATATTTTTTATATCTTTAACCGATTTGGCGCAAATCGGCCGAGAGTGTTTTAAAAAGTGGTTTTACTTGAATAACTCCAGAGGTAATTAACCTAGAGAGTAGGCGTGTACAGGAAAAATGTAGAGAATTCCAAGGGCTACGACTTTTGTATTTAAATATTTTTTCTATCTTTAACCGATTTGGCGCAAATCGGCCGAGAGTGTTTTAAAAAGTGGTTTTACTTGAATAACTCCAGAGGTAATTAACCTAGAGAGTAGGCGTGTACAGGAAAAATGTAGAGAATTCCAAGGGCTACAACTTTTGTATTTACATATTTTTTTTATCTTTAACCGATTTGGCGCAAATCGGCCGAGAGTGTTTTAAAAAGTGGTTTTACTTGAATAACTCCAGAGGTAATTAACCTAGAGAGTAGGCTTGTACAGGAAAAATGTAGAGAATTCCAAGGGCTACAACTTTTGTATTTAAATATTTTTTATATCTTTAACCGATTTGGGGCAAATTGGCCGAGAGTGTTTTAAAAAGTGGTTTTACTTGAATAACTCCAGAGGTAATTAACCTAGAGAGTAGGCGTGTACAGGAAAAATGTAGAGAATTCCAAGGGCTACGACTTTTGTATTTAAATATTTTTTCTATCTTTAACCGATTTGGCGCAAATCGGCCGAGAGTGTTTTAAAAAGTGGTTTTACTTGAATAACTCCAGAGGTAATTAACCTAGAGAGTAGGCGTGTACAGGAAAAATGTAGAGAATTCCAAGGGCTACAACTTTTGTATTTAAATATTTTTTTTATCTTTAACCGATTTGGCGCAAATTGGCCGAGAGTGTTTTAAAAAGTGGTTTTACTTGAATAACTCCAGAGGTAATTAACCTAGAGAGTAGGCGTGTACAGGAAAAATGTAGAGAATTCCAAGGGCTACGACTTTTGTATTTAAATATTTTTTCTATCTTTAACCGATTTGGCGCAAATCGGCCGAGAGTGTTTTAAAAAGTGGTTTTACTTGAATAACTCCAGAGGTAATTAACCTAGAGAGTAGGCGTGTACAGGAAAAATGTAGAGAATTCCAAGGGCTACAGCTTTTGTATTTAAATATTTTTTCTATCTTTAACCGATTTGGCGCAAATCGGCCGAGAGTGTTTTAAAAAGTGGTTTTACTTGAATAACTACAGAGGTAATTAACCTAGAGAGTAGGCGTGTACAGGAAAAATGTAGAGAATTCCAAGGGCTACGACTTTTGTATTTAAATATTTTTTCTATCTTTAACCGATTTGGCGCAAATCGGCCGAGAGTGTTTTAAAAAGTGGTTTTACTTGAATAACTCCAGAGGTAATTAACCTAGAGAGTAGGCGTGTACAGGAAAAATGTAGAGAATTCCAAGGGCTACGACTTTTGTATTTAAATATTTTTTCTATCTTAAACCGATTTGGCGCAAATCGGCCGAGAGTGTTTTAAAAAGTGGTTTTACTTGAATAACTCCAGAGGTAATTAACCTAGAGAGTAGGCGTGTACAGGAAAAATGTAGAGAATTCCAAGGGCTACGACTTTTGTATTTTAATATTTTTTCTATCTTTAACCGATTTGGCGCAAATCGGCCGAGAGTGTTTTAAAAAGTGGTTTTACTTGAATAACTCCAGAGGTAATTAACCTAGAGAGTAGGCGTGTACAGGAAAAATGTAGAGAATTTCAAGGGCTACGACTTTTGTATTTAAATATTTTTTCTATCTTTAACCGATTTGGCGCAAATCGGCCGAGAGTGTTTTAAAAAGTGGTTTTACTTGAATAACTCCAGAGGTAATTAATCTAGAGAGTAGGCGTGTACAGGAAAAATGTAGAGAATTCCAAGGGCTACAACTTTTGTATTTACATATTTTTTTTATCTTTAACCGATTTGGCGCAAATCGGCCGAGAGTGTTTTAAAAAGTGGTTTTACTTGAATAACTCCAGAGGTAATTAACCTAGAGAGTAGGCGTGTACAGGAGAAATGTAGAGAATTCCAAGGGCTACGACTTTTGTATTTAAATATTTTTTCTATCTTAAACCGATTTGGCGCAAATCGGCCGAGAGTGTTTTAAAAAGTGGTTTTACTTGAATAACTCAAGAGGTAATTAACCTAGAGAGTAGGCGTGTTCAGGAAAAATGTAGAGAATTCTAAGGGCTACAACTTTTGTATTTACATATTTTTTCTATCTTTAACCGATTTGGCGCAAATCGGCCGAGAGTGTTTTAAAAAGTGGTTTTACTTGAATAACTCCAGAGGTAATTAACCTAGAGAGTAGGCGTGTACAGGAAAAATGTAGAGAATTCCAAGGGCTACGACTTTTGCATTTAAATATTTTTTCTATCTTTAACCGATTTGGCGCAAATCGGCCGAGAGTGTTTTAAAAAGTGGTTTTACTTGAATAACTCCAGAGGTAATTAACCTAGAGAGTAGGCGTGTACAGGAAAAATGTAGAGAATTCCAAGGGCTACAACTTTTGTATTTACATATTTTTTTTATCTTTAACCGATTTGGCGCAAATCGGCCGAGAGTGTTTTAAAAAGTGGTTTTACTTGAATAACTCCAGAGGTAATTAACCTAGAGAGTAGGCGTGTACAGGAAAAATGTAGAGAATTCCAAGGGCTACGACTTTTGTATTTAAATATTTTTTCTATCTTTAACCGATTTGGCGCAAATCGGCCGAGAGTGTTTTAAAAAGTGGTTTTACTTGAATAACTCCAGAGGTAATTAACCTAGAGAGTAGGCGTGTACAGGAAAAATGTAGAGAATTCCAAGGGCTACAACTTTTGTATTTAAATATTTTTTCTATCTTTAACCGATTTGGCGCAAATCGGCCGAGAGTGTTTTAAAAAGTGGTTTTACTTGAATAACTCCAGAGGTAATTAACCTAGAGAGTAGGCGTGTACAGGAAAAATGTAGAGAATTCCAAGGGCTACGACTTTTATATTTAAATATTTTTTCTATCTTAAACCGATTTGGCGCAAATCGGCCGAGAGTGTTTTAAAAAGTGGTTTTACTTGAATAACTCCAGAGGTAATTAACCTAGAGAGTAGGCGTGTACAGGAAAAATGTAGAGAATTCTAAGGGCTACAACTTTTGTATTTACATATTTTTTCTATCTTTAACCGATTTGGCGCAAATCGGCCGAGAGTGTTTTAAAAAGTGGTTTTACTTGAATAACTCCAGAGGTAATTAACCTAGAGAGTAGGCGTGTACAGGAAAAATGTAGAGAATTCCAAGGGCTACAACTTTTGTATTTAAATATTTTTTATATCTTTAACCGATTTGGCGCAAATCGGCCGAGAGTGTTTTAAAAAGTGGTTTTACTTGAATAACTCCAGAGGTAATTAACCTAGAGAGTAGGCGTGTACAGGAAAAATGTAGAGAATTCCAAGGGCTATGACTTTTGTATTTAAATATTTTTTATATCTTTAACCGATTTGGCGCAAATCGGCCGAGAGTGTTTTAAAAAGTGGTTTTACTTGAATAACTCCAGAGGTAATTAACCTAGAGAGTAGGCGTGTACAAGAAAAATGTAGAGAATTCCAAGGGCTATGACTTTTGTATTTAAATATTTTTTATATCTTTAACCGATTTGGCGCAAATCGGCCGAGAGTGTTTTAAAAAGTGGTTTTACTTGAATAACTCCAGAGGTAATTAACCTAGAGAGTAGGCGTGTACAGGAAAAATGTAGAGAATTCCAAGGGCTACGACTTTTGTATTTAAATATTTTTTCTATCTTTAACCGATTTGGCGCAAATCGGCCGAGAGTGTTTTAAAAAGTGGTTTTACTTGAATAACTCCAGAGGTAATTAACCTAGAGAGTAGGCGTGTACAGGAAAAATGTAGAGAATTTCAAGGGCTACGACTTTTGTATTTAAATATTTTTTCTATATTTAACCGATTTGGCGCAAATCGGCCGAGAGTGTTTTAAAAAATGGTTTTACTTGAATAACTCCAGAGGTAATTAACCTAGAGAGTAGGCGTGTACAGGAAAAATGTAGAGAATTCCAAGGGCTACGACTTTTGTACTTAAATATTTTTTCTATCTTTAACCGATTTGGCGCAAATCGGCCGAGAGTGTTTTAAAAAGTGGTTTTACTTGAATAACTCCAGAGGTAATTAACCTAGAGAGTAGACGTGTACAGGAAAAATGTAGAGAATTCCAATGGCTACAACTTTTGTATGTAAATATTTTTTTTATCTTTAACCGATTTGGCGCAAATCGGCCGAGAGTGTTTTAAAAAGTGGTTTTACTTGAATAACTCCAGAGGTAATTAACCTAGAGAGTAGGCGTGGACAGGAAAAATGTAGAGAATTTCAAGGGCAACGACTTCTGTATTTAAATATTTTTTCTATCTTTAACCGATTTGGCGCAAATCGGCTGAGAGTGTTTTAAAAAATGGTTTTACTTGAATAACTCCAGAGGTAATTAACCTAGAGAGTAGGCGTGTACAGGAAAAATGTAGAGATTTCCATGGGCTACAACTTTTGTATTGAAATATTTTTTCTATCTTTAACCGATTTGGCGCAAATCGGCCGAGAGTGTTTTAAAAAGTGGTTTTACTTGAATAACTCCAGAGGTAATTAACCTAGAGAGTAGGCGTGTACAGGAAAAATGTAGAGAATTCCAAGGGCTACAACTTTTGTATTTGAATATTTTTTCTATCTTTAACCGATTTGGCGCAAATCGGTAGAGAGTGTTTTAAAAAGTGGTTTTACTTGAATAACGCCAGAGGTAATTAACCTAGAGAGTAAGCGTGTACAGGAAAAATGTAGAGAATTTCAAGGGCTACGACTTTTGTATTTAAATATTTTTTTTATCTTTAACCGATTTGGCGCAAATCGGCCGAGAGTGTTTTAATAAATGGTTTTACTTGAATAACTCCAGAGGTAATTAACCTAGAGAGTAGGCGTGTACAGGAAAAATGTAGAGAATTCCAAGGGCTACAACTTTTGTATTTAAATATTTTTTCTATCTTTCACCGATTTGGCGCAAATCGGCCGAGAGTGTTTTAAAAAGTGGTTTTACTTGAATAACTCCAGAAGTAATTAACCTAGAGAGTAGGCGTGTACAGGAAAAATGTAGAGCATTTCAAGGGCTACGACTTTTGTATTTAAATATTTTTTCTATATTTAGCCGATTTGGCGCAAATCGGCCGAGAGTGTTTTAAAAAATGGTTTTACTTGAATAGCTCCAGAGGTAATTAACCTAGAGAGTAGGCGTGTACAGGAAAAATGTAGAGAATTTCAAGGGCTACGACTTTTGTATTTAAATATTTTTTTTATCTTTAACCGATTTGGCGCAAATCGGCCGAGAGTATTTTAAAAAATGGTTTTACTTGAATAACTCCAGAGGTACATAACCTAGAGAGTAGGCGTGTACAGGAAAAATGTAGAGAATTCCAAGTGCTACAACTTTTGTATTTAAATATTTTTTCTATCTTTAACCGATTTGGCGCAAATCGGCCGAGAGTGTTTTAAAAAGTGGTTTTACTTGAATAACTCCAGAGGTAATTAACCTAGAGAGTAGGCGTGTGCAGGAAAAATGTAGAGAATTTTAAGGGCTACGACTTTTGTGCTTAAATATTTTTTCTATATTTAACCGATTTGGCGCAAATCGGCCGAGAGTGTTTTAAAAAATGGTTTTACTTGAATAACTCCAGAGGTAATTAACCTAGAGAGTAGGCGTGTACAGGAAAAATGTAGAGAATTCCAAGGGCTACGACTTTTGTATTTAAATATTTTTTCTATCTTTAACCGATTTGGCGCAAATCGGCCGAGAGTGTTTTAAAAAGTGGTTTTACTTGAATAACTCCAGAGGTAATTAACCTAGAGAGTAGGCGTGTACAGGAAAAATGTAGAAAATTTCAAGGGTTACGACTTTTGTATTTAAATATTTTTTCTTTCTTTAACCGATTTGGCGCAAATCGGCCGAGAGTGTTTTAAAAAATGGTTTTACTTGAATAACTCCAGAGGTAGTTAACCTAGAGAGTAGGCGTGTACAGGAAAAATGTAGAAAATTCCAAGGGCTACAACTTTTGTATTTAAATATTTTTTCTATCTTTAACCGATTTGGCGCAAATCGGCCGAGAGTGTTTTTAAAAGTGGTTTTACTTGAATAACTCTAGAGGTAATTAACCTAGAGAGTAGGCGTGTACAGGAAAAATGTAGAGAATTTCAAGGGCTACGACTTTTTTATTTAAATATTTTTTCTATATTTAACCGATTTGGCGCAAATCGGCCGAGAGTGTTTTAAAAAATGGTTTTACTTGAATAACTCCAGAGGAAATTAACCTAGAGAGTAGGCGTGTACGGGAAAAATGTAGAGAATTCCAAGGGCTATGACTTTTGTATTTAAATATTTTTTCTATCTTCAACCGATTTGGCGCAAATCGGCCGAGAGTGTTTACAAAAATGGTTTTACTTGAATAACTCCAGAGGTAATTAACCTAGAGAGTAGGCGTTTACAGAAAAAATGTAGAGAATTTCAAGGGCTACGACTCTCGTATTTAAATATTTTTTTATCTTTAACCGATTTGGCGCAAATCGGCCGAGAGTGTTTAAAAAAATGGTTTTACTTGAATAACTCCAGAGGTAATTAACCTAGAGAGTAGGCGTGTACAGGAAAAATGTAGAGAATTCCAAGGGCTACAACTTTTTTATTTAAATATTTTTTCTATCTGTAACCGATTTGGCGCAAATCGGCCGAGAGTGTTTTAGAAAATGGTTTTACTTGAATAACTCCAGAGGTAATTAACCTAGAGAGTAGGCGTGTACAGGAAAAATGTAGAGAATTTCAAGGGCTACGACTTTTGTATTTAAATATTTTTTCTATCTTCAACCGATTTGGCGCAAATCGGCCGAGAGTGTTTTAAAAAATGGTTTTACTTGAATAGCTCCAGAGGTAATTAACCTAGAGAGTAGGCGTGTACAGGAAAAATGTAGAGAATTTCAAGGGCTTCGACTTTTTTATTTAAATATTTTTTCTATCTTTAACCGGTTGGGCGCAAATCGGCCGAGAGTGTTTTAAAAAGTGATTTAACTTGAATAACTCCAGAGGTAATTAACCTAGAGAGTAGGCGTGTACAGGAAAAATGTAGAGAATTTCAAGGGCTACGACTTTTGTATTTAAATATTTTTTCTATCTTCAACCGATGTGACGCAAATCGGCCGAGAGTGTTTTAAAAAATGGTTTTACTTGAATAGCTCCAGAGGTAATTAACCTAGAGAGTAGGCGTGTACAGGAAAAATGTAGAGAATTTCAAGGGCTTCGACTTTTTTATTTAAATATTTTTTCTATCTTTAACCGGTTGGGCGCAAATCGGCCGAGAGTGTTTTAAAAAGTGATTTAACTTGAACAACTCCAGAGGTAATTATCCTAGAGAGGATCTATCCTTATTTTCCTTCGTAGATATTTACAACGATATCCACATTTGTGTTAACGTATCATATGCACTGTAATACTCTTCCTCTTTGAAAGCAGAATCCTGAAATCCTTGTAAACTAGATTTTCAATCGAAGTATTTATGTGATTCGCAATATTGCAGCAATTGTTGCCGTGTTCTTAGGGCCGCACTATTTTATGATAATCATTCCTGAAAAAAAAATAATAAGTCCCAACTCCTGTAAAGGCATCTTGGGAAAGAGAAGGTAAATTTTCAGTTTCTAGACCGCCGGCCATAGATATGAAAGTCACGTGGTCAATGTGACGTATGAACCGGTACTAGTATCCCGGTACAAACCGGTTATCATTTTAAAATGAAGACCTATACCCTATTATTATTATTTTATTTTTTTTAATAATTGCCATAAGTGTCTTCCACAGCACCCAAAGAGTGCTGGGAATACCCACCCCTGAAGGGAGTTGGGCGCAGTTGGTTAGACCCGAAAACAAACCATGTTCTCAAGGGCCGTACTATTTTATTATTATTATTATTAACAATAATTATTTTATTAATATTATTATACTATTTCAAAATAATCTGTGAAAATGTAATACAGTTTTAAATAAAATCGGAAGATTTCCCTGTTTCAGCAGTTAATTATTCGAAATCCAACCCGTCCTTGGTGTTCGCGTAAAGGTTTCAAGTCCTTTATATTTGGTATGCGGCTTGTTAGCGGTCCGTCAGTCCCCTGGAGGCCCCTAGAGTGCGCCAATCTCAAATAAATTAAAGCCAGAATGACGGTTTTACAGTTACATGTAACACATGTAAAACGAGCATCATCCCTACTCTCTGGGGGAACCACCGCTACATGTATAAATAACACGGTTTTAAATAAATTGAATTATCTACCTCAAGTTACTTATATTCGGTTAAGTTAACTCTTTACGCACCGTCAGCCGGGTTGATATTTGATTCTTGGTTTCTCAAGATTTAAGGTAATTTCAGTTAGTTTAGATATCTGATATAGGGCCGAATTTAAAAGAAATCGAGAACTTATATACTTCTTTATCAATAAGCAGTTACACAAATTTGAAATGGCTGCCGAGCTAACGCCAAGCGGCCTGTTCGCTATGCGTTCAAATATCAACACGTTCCTGTGAAGCACTGACCGGTTGAACATTTCACTATGTTTCCATGGGAATGTACAAAGAACTGACTGCCAGGCGGCCTGTTCGCTATGCGTTCGAATGCCAACACGTTCCTGAGAAGCACTGACCGGTTGAACATTTCACTATGTTTCCATTGGAATGTACAAAGAACTGACTGCCAAGCTAACGCCAGGCGGCCTGTTCGCTATGCGTTCGAATGCCAACACGTTCCTGAGAAGTACTGACCGGTTGAACATTTCACTATGTTACCATGGGAATGTACAAAGAACTGACTGCGAAGCTAACGCCAGGCGGCCTGTTCGCTATGCGTTCGAATGACAACACGTTCCTGAGAAGCACTGACCGGTTGAACATTTCACTATGTTACCATGGGAATGTACAAAGAACTGACTGCCGAGCTAATGCCAGGCGGCCTGTTCGCTATGCGTTCATATGTCAACACGTTCCTGAGAGGCACTGACCAGTTGTACATTTCACTATGGTTCCATGAAAATGTACAAGGAACTGAGTGCCGAGCTAATGCCAGGTAGCCTTTTCGCTATACGTTCAAATGTCAACACGTTCCTGAGAAGCACTGACCAGTTATATATTTCACTATGGTTCCATGGGAATGTACAAGGAACTGACTGCCGATTTAATGCTAGGTAGTCTGTTCGCTATGCGTTCAAATGTCAACACGTTCCTGAGAAGCACTGACCAGTTGTACTATGGTTCCATGGGAATGTACAAGGAACTGACTGCCGAGCTAATGCCAGGTAGTCTGTTCGCTATGCGTTCAAATGTCAACACGTTCCTGAAAAGCACTGACCAGTTGTACATTTCACTATGGTTCCATGGGAATGTACAAGGAACTGACTGCCAAGCTAATGCCAGGTAGTCTGTTCGTTATGCGTTCAAATGTCAACACGTTCCTGAGAAGCACTGACCAGTTGTACATTTCACTATGGTTCCATGAGATTGTACAAGGAACAGACTGCTTAGCTAATACCAGGTAGTCTGTTCGCTATGCGTTCAAATGTCAACACGTTCCTGAGAAGCACTGACCAGTTGTACATTTCACTATGGTTCCATGGGATTGTACAAGGAACTGACTGCCAAGCTAATGCCAGGTAGTCTGTTCGTTATGCGTTCAAATCTCAACACGTTCCTGAGAAGCACTGACCAGTTGTACATTTCACTATGGTTCCATGAGATTGTACAAGGAACTGACTGCCGAGCTAATGCCTGGTAGTCTATTCGCTATGCATTCAAATGTCAACACGTTCCTGAGAAGCACTGACCAGTTGTACATTTCACTATGGTTCCATGAGATTGTACAAGGAACTGACTGCCGAGCTAATGCCTGGTAGTCTGTTCGCTATGCATTCAAATGTCAACACGTTCCTGAGAAGCACTGACCAGTTGTACATTTCACTATGGTTCCATGAGATTGTACAAGGAACTGACTGCCAAGCTAATGCCTGGTAGTCTGTTCGCTATGCATTCAAATGTCAACACGTTCCTGAGAAGCACTGACCAGTTGTACATTTCACTATGGTTCCATGGGATTGTACAAGGAACTGACTGCCAAGCTAATGCCTGGTAGTCTGTTCGCTATGCATTCAAATGTCAACACGTTCCTGAGAAGCACTGACCAGTTGTACATTTCACTATGGTTCCCCGAGATTGTACAAGGAACTGACTGCCGAGCTAATGCCTGGTAGTCTGTTCGCTATGCTTTCAAATGTCAACACGTTCCTGAGAAGCACTGACCAGTTGTACATTTCGCTATGGTTCCATGGGAATGTACTAGGAACTGACTGCCGAGCTAATGCCAGGTAGTCTTTTCGCTATGCATTCAAATGTCAACACGTTTCTGAGAAGCACTGACCAGTTGTACATTTCACTATGGTTCCATGGGAATGTGCAAGGAACTGATTGCCGATCTAATACCAGGTAGTCTGTTCGCTATGCGTTCAAATATCAACACGTTCCTGAGAAGCACTGACCAGTTGTACATTTCACTATGGTTCCATGGGAATGTACAAGGAACTGACTGCCGAGCTAATGCCAGGTAGTCTGTTCGCTATGCATTCAAATATCAACACGTTCCTGAGAAGCACTGACCAGTTGTACATTTCACTATGGTTCCATGGGAATGTGCAAGGAACTGACTGCTGAGCTAATACCAGGTAGTCTGTTCGCTATGCGTTCAAATGTCAACACGTTCCTGAGAAGCACTGACCAGTTGTACATTTCACTATGGTTCCATGGGATTGTACAAGGAACTGACTGCCAAGCTAATGCCAGGTAGTCTGTTCGTTATGCGTTCAAATGTCAACACGTTCCTGAGAAGCACTGACCAGTTGTACATTTCACTATGGCTCCATGAGATTGTACAAGGAACTGACTGCCGAGCTAATGCCAGATAGTCTGTTCGCTATGCGTTCAAATGTCAACACGTTCCTGAGAAGCACTGACCAGTTGTACATTTCACTATGGTTCCATGAGATTGTACAAGGAACTGACTGCCGAGCTAATGCCAGGTAGTCTGTTCGCTATGCGTTCAAATGTCAACACGTTCCTGAGAAGCACTGACCAGTTGTACTATGGTTCCATGGGAATGTACAAGGAACTGACTGCCAAGCTAATGCCAGGTAGTCTGTTCGCTATGCGTTCAAATGTCAACACGTTCCTGAAAAGCACTGACCAGTTGTCCATTTCACTATGGTTCCATGGGAATGTACAAGGAACTGACTGCCAAGCTAATGCCAGGTAGTCTGTTCGTTATGCGTTCAAATGTCAACACGTTCCTGAGAAGCACTGACCAGTTGTACATTTCACTATGGTTCCATGAGATTGTACAAGGAACAGACTGCTTAGCTAATACCAGGTAGTCTGTTCGCTATGCGTTCAAATGTCAACACGTTCCTGAGAAGCACTGACCAGTTGTACATTTCACTATGGTTCCATGGGATTGTACAAGGAACTGACTGCCAAGCTAATGCCAGGTAGTCTGTTCGTTATGCGTTCAAATCTCAACACGTTCCTGAGAAGCACTGACCAGTTGTACATTTCACTATGGTTCCATGAGATTGTACAAGGAACTGACTGCCGAGCTAATGCCTGGTAGTCTATTCGCTATGCATTCAAATGTCAACACGTTCCTGAGAAGCACTGACCAGTTGTACATTTCACTATGGTTCCATGAGATTGTACAAGGAACTGACTGCCGAGCTAATGCCTGGTAGTCTGTTCGCTATGCATTCAAATGTCAACACGTTCCTGAGAAGCACTGACCAGTTGTACATTTCACTATGGTTCCATGAGATTGTACAAGGAACTGACTGCCAAGCTAATGCCTGGTAGTCTGTTCGCTATGCATTCAAATGTCAACACGTTCCTGAGAAGCACTGACCAGTTGTACATTTCACTATGGTTCCATGGGATTGTACAAGGAACTGACTGCCAAGCTAATGCCTGGTAGTCTGTTCGCTATGCATTCAAATGTCAACACGTTCCTGAGAAGCACTGACCAGTTGTACATTTCACTATGGTTCCCCGAGATTGTACAAGGAACTGACTGCCGAGCTAATGCCTGGTAGTCTGTTCGCTATGCTTTCAAATGTCAACACGTTCCTGAGAAGCACTGACCAGTTGTACATTTCGCTATGGTTCCATGGGAATGTACTAGGAACTGACTGCCGAGCTAATGCCAGGTAGTCTTTTCGCTATGCATTCAAATGTCAACACGTTTCTGAGAAGCACTGACCAGTTGTACATTTCACTATGGTTCCATGGGAATGTGCAAGGAACTGATTGCCGAGCTAATACCAGGTAGTCTGTTCGCTATGCGTTCAAATATCAACACGTTCCTGAGAAGCACTGACCAGTTGTACATTTCACTATGGTTCCATGGGAATGTACAAGGAACTGACTGCCGAGCTAATGCCAGGTAGTCTGTTCGCTATGCATTCAAATATCAACACGTTCCTGAGAAGCACTGACCAGTTGTACATTTCACTATGGTTCCATGGGAATGTGCAAGGAACTGACTGCTGAGCTAATACCAGGTAGTCTGTTCGCTATGCGTTCAAATGTCAACACGTTCCTGAGAAGCACTGACCAGTTGTACATTTCACTATGGTTCCATGGGATTGTACAAGGAACTGACTGCCAAGCTAATGCCAGGTAGTCTGTTCGTTATGCGTTCAAATGTCAACACGTTCCTGAGAAGCACTGACCAGTTGTACATTTCACTATGGCTCCATGAGATTGTACAAGGAACTGACTGCCGAGCTAATGCCAGATAGTCTGTTCGCTATGCGTTCAAATGTCAACACGTTCCTGAGAAGCACTGACCAGTTGTACATTTCACTATGGTTCCATGGGATTGTACAAGGAACTGACTGCCAAGCTAATGCCAGGTAGTCTGTTCGTTATGCGTTCAAATGTCAACACGTTCCTGAGAAGCACTGACCAGTTGTACATTTTACTATGGTTCCATGAGATTGTACAAGGAACTGACTGCCGAGCTAATGCCTGGTAGTCTGTTCGCTATGCCTTCAAATGTCAACACGTTCCTGAGAAGCACTGACCAGTTGTACATTTCACTATGGTTCCATGAGATTGTACAAGGAACTGACTGCCGAGCTAATGCCTGGTAGTCTGTTCGCTATGCATTCAAATGTCAACACGTTCCTGAGAAGCACTGACCAGTTGTACATTTCGCTATGGTTCCATGGGAATGTACTAGGAACTGACTGCCGAGCTAATGCCAGGGGACCTTTTCGATGCGCAGCTGCTTATTGACCAAAGAAGTATGTACTAGCGTCTATGTATCACGGACATGAAATATCTGGAGATAATAAATACGAATCTAATATCATCATCGACTAAAACGATACAAAGATTTTGTCATGAACTTGTAAATGCAGAAGAGGACTGCCATTACGTTTTAGTTTTTGAAATGGATAATATAGTATTATTCAAAACTGTCTTATTCAATGTTTAATCTAAATAATGCAGAAAAACAAATTTGAAATTTATTGCAACAGAAATTTTAAATATGAAATTGGCGCAACATGGGTCACATATGATGGTAGGTTTTAAAATTATTTTGGAACGGCAAGGATTAAATATATAAACAGTTACTATAAACATTTTTTCACAAGAATCTTTTGTTTTAAAACCTGCCAATCACATTCAAGTATTTTGTAACGATTGGCGAAAAAATTTTAAAAAAATTCTAAGAATTTTTTCCTAAAAAAATAAACATGGCCTTAACACGATCCATGTTAGATTAATTCATATGGTATTGGTCGCGTTTAGATAAAATAACTTTGTTAATTTTCACGGTTGAATTCAAATTTTTTTATTGCTTGTAATTTTGTTTAATTTGGACGTGATTTAGGACTTTAATGTAAAATATTTATTATTAAATTTCTGAAATATTCATAGTAAAAATTAAATTAAATGCAAATGAGGCGAACCTTTATTGTACTTTAAAATTTTAATCTCGCTGGCAGATGCTTTTTGTTTCCATTTTTAATAGAAAAATAATGTCGAATATCATGTGATTGATTTAACCAACAAAAGACCAGGTTTCAATAGAACACCGCTTCACTATCTTCTTCTTCTTTGGGTATTGTTGGTCGGGTTGACTTGCGGGCTCATGTGAGTGAGGCCAAATCTTGATCTTGATCTGTTCATTGTCAGGTCCTTCTGTGTGCCCTGTGTACCAATACTTGTTAGATCTTCGGTTAGTTAATATCTCCATCTGTCGAAGTCTTCCCACTGGTCGATATATTAGAGTATTTTTGCTGAACAAAATGCCTATTTCAAATAAAATTAATAACGTTTTACCCCTCTAAAACCGTAGCATTTTTTCTAATTTATGGACCTTTGAAAGTCTTATATACCTGTGTAATTTCTAAATCAGAGGTGCTCAAATTTTATGCACCAAAATATTTTTTTTATAAAGATAAGTGACACAAAAAACAGAGTTCTATTGACATGTCTCCACAAAAAAAAATTAGGGCTATAACGTTTCAATTTTTAATATCTTTAAGGGTAGGCAAAGAAAACCCTTGAAAATGACAAAAAAAATGACAAACTGACAAAAAAAAAATCTGAAATATTTTTTTTAGCTGTTGATAAACAGTCAGTCGAAATTGTTGGTCTTACTCACCACCATGTTGTTCTAAGTGTCAGGTCTTTGGTCCCCCAGATACCTGGAAAGACCCGATACATTTAGAACAAGATGGGGGTGATGCCAAAATTCAACTGGCACCGTCTAAAAAAGTAACTAAATTTAAAAATTTGTGTAACATAAACTGAAAGTGATAGAGATTTGCGGTTTGATTTTTTTTAAATACATGTCTTGATCAGTAAATAAAAAAAAATTAATTTAAAACAGGAAATACAAGATGTTCAAAAAGTCTAAAATTCAAAAATTCATGCCTTTGCAATTAGATGTCACCTAAGCGTTGGAAACATTATTATTATTTTTTTGAAAATTGCCATAAGTGTTTTCCACAGCACTCAGTGAGTGCTGGGAATACCCACCCCTGAAGGGAGTTGGGCGCAGATGGGATGATCCGTGAACCGTCCATATCCTTAGGGGTATATTGTCTGTCCACTCCTCTTTCACTCCTGTTCCTCTCCTGCAATTCTTCTGCATCTCTCCACTATCTTTCTTACAACTCACTTTCATTTTTCCTACTCTTCCTTTAACTTTTTTATCTCTTCTTAATTTCTCCTACATCTCCCCTTGATTTCTCCTCAATTCCTATTATATTTCTGGGGTGCAGTTACCATGATCCGAGAACAAACGTTCTTAGGGGCGGCGCTAATTTATTATTATTATTTTAAAAAAATTGCCATAAGTGTCTTCCACAGCACTCAGTGAGTGCTGGGAATACCCACCCCTGAAGGGAGTTGGGCGCAGTCGAGGACGACCCGAAAACAAACCATGTTCTCAAGGGCCGCACTAATTTATTATTATTAAAAATGTTTTTATTTCCGCCAGTACCGTCCATGTTTGCCCGAAACGTGTTCCACGCAGACGAGACGTTCACCTGTAACCTTCTCAGAGAAGGTCAAGGGAGCTTTATACCCAGAAATCGGCCGCAACCCAAACTCTGGCGATATGCGAAGAAATCCCGTTGGTCGAAATTTGTAAAAATAATTTATTTTAAAAACATTTTCTAAAAGAGGCAAAAATGGTTAAAAATTAACAAATTATAATTAGCGCCGAGAAATAAGAAATATAAAAAATATTTTTTAGACCAAAAAATAAATCTAAGAAAATTATTCTTTAATTTTTTTTTTATTTTTAATTAAATGGCCTTTGCCTCTGTGGCAATTAGCCAGGACATTATTTGTGAAAAATTCCATGCCTGAACCGGATTCGAACCCGAGACCTTCGCAATGCAGACCACATGTGTTACCACTACGCTACGCCGGTCGACTATCTTTAATTTAATTTTGAGTAAAAACGTTTTGAAATGTCAGTTTGTCTATATAAAAAAATAATATTAATTTTATTAATCGTTCAACCCAAAATGTAATGAAATCAGGAGCAATCAGTATAAATATCAATTTGTTCCCGTAATATTTGCGAAATGGGCCATATTTCACGTAAAACCCATTACTTCACTTACTAACTCCGAACATAGGGCCTTAATTAAAATTAATAAGCGTCCAAATTACCCTAGTTGTCACGAACCGCCCCAGAGGGCTGTTAGCTTTACCTACATATATATATACGTATATATCGAGACCTCAAAAAAATACCAATTGTGAAATTGTACACATGTTAGGATTTCGCAGATATTTAGTAAGTGAAAAAGTTCAGCAAATGGCTAGAACTTCCTTTTGATTACCCACTTTTAGATATACACTAGCTGGAATGATAAGCGAGGTAGCCCCCCAAAGCTCCCCAAATATATACATTATTAAAATAAGGGATATATATATATATATAAAATTATTAATATTAGTTATTAAAATATTTGTATCCGAAAAAGATTTTGGAAAAAATGTGCCAAAAGAATGAATTTAAAAATTGAACTTGTTCCTTAATCGACGCCTCAAGACCTTTTATTTTCACTATTCAAAATGTTTTTTCGAAAATTACAAGTATGTATTTTTCAGTAATTATGTGGATAATAAAATGCATGCCAAATTTCAACTCGGTAGGTCAAACAGTTTACAGCAACAATTTCTATTGTACAAACAGACAGACATATGAGTGACTGTATAAGGGTTTTTTGTTCACACTCTTTCAATATAGTTTTTAAATAAATTATTTAAAAAATTAACTGTAATTTTTTTTTTTTGAAAAAACAAAAATATCAAAAATGAGATTTCTGAAATTATATAAATTCTTTTTGTAAATAAAAACTGATATAACTACGTTAAGATTTGAAAAAACCGGGCCCTTGATTTTTTCAATTTCTTAATATAATTTCAAAAACACTTAAAATCATCATAGGACTGATAATCCAACAAGTCAAACATAGCAAAAAAACATCTCATTTTTAATAAATTGAGACAACCCCTCTAAACGGAAAACAGACAGACCGTATAAGGTTTTCTTAGTAAAACCCTGGAAACTTGGTAATATTAGAAAAAATAATCTAATAAAAAAAAATTCCGAGCATATCCCGGTTATGTGAATTATTCTGAATTTTTCAGACTTTTAAGCCAACACCTAAAAACTCACTAACAGACAGACAGTATAAGGTTTTCTTAATAAAACCCTGGAAACTTGGTAATTTTCGAAAAAATAATCTAATAAAAAAAATTCCGAGCATATCCCTGTTATGTGAATTATTCTGAATTTTTCAGACTTTTAAGCCAACCCCTAAAAACTCACTAACAGACAGACAGTATAAGGTTTTCTTAGTCATACCATGAAAATTTGATAATTTTCGAAAAAATAATCTAATAAAACATTCCCAGCATATAACAGTTATGTACATTATTCCAAATTTTAAACCAACCCCTCAGGAAGACATATAAATTTTAATTCTCTAGGTCCAGTCGTTTGGCCACAATTTCTACCAAATAGGACACTTGATTGACGGTACAATAGTATTTTAACATACCTACGAAACCTGATGGGTGCAGTTGAAAATTAATCTACTCTTAACTATTCCAGAAAAAATAGTTTCGAGTGATCCTAATGTGGGCGTAAATGCCTCTAAAGACAAGACGCAGTAATTTTTAAAATCCGGGTGTATTTATTCATACCTACGAAACCCTATAGGTGCAGTTAAAAATGAATCTACCCTTAACTATTCCAGAAAAAATATTTTCGAGTGACCCTAATGCGGACGTCAATGCTTCTAAAGTAATTTTCAAAATACGTGGCAGTGCGAACAACAATAAATAAAAGGTCTACAGGGGGCTCTGATCTTTAAATATGCCCTAAAATAAGTAACACAAAAGGTTAATTATGGGGTATAAAAAAAAGACAAATTACTTGGAGAGTTCGAAATACCTTTCAATATTTCAATCTGCACAGACAGACAAAAATTATAAAAATGGTCAAAATGGTCTAAGCTACCAAAGTAAAAATACTAAAAAAATAATAATGTACAAACGGAGCCTCCGAATTTATATATATAGATTTATAGTATTAATTGCTCAAATTATAGTGCTGATGTCAAGAACTAGAACCCCTAGAGACGCACGAGACGCAAAAGGCACCTATCTGGGCAAAAATACAGCTATTATCTTCAATATAATAATACAGAATTTAGAATTTTCTGTAATTTTTTAAAATTTGCATTAATACATATATTATTGATGAACGATATTTAAATTCATCCCTAAAGATATAGTGCAGAGGTCAAGAACTAGTGGTCCCAGAGCAGACAAACGGACAGATAGACCGACAGACATCATGCTAAAAATAGTGAAAACGTTATGTAGGGACCTAAATTCGTGAAGATCCATCGAAATCTCGGAATGTCAAAATCGGTATGATCACAATACCTCCCTTATATGGTGGCGGTCGGTAATAATTGATTTATTGTATGCACACACAAAACAACCGTGCATACAATACTTTTTCTAATCTTATCTGTAGAAATGGTATCTGTTAATATTGAAAAATTATAAAAATAATTGTTTTTGAAAATTATTTAAGATCAAGATAACTTGTAAAAGTTGCTGCAAAATTTTCTTTAGAGGGTTTATTTGGAATGGCTCTTTGTTTCCGAAAGATTCCCACCCCTGCTATAGCGGCTCCATAATTAGACACCTTTTTGAAAAACATGTTTCTCAAAATTAAATAAAAAATTGTAACCAGATACTAACGACTTATAGAATCCATTCAAGATGTTTCCTCATCTCAATAGGCCATGTTGGGGGGGGGGCATTTTAGTTAGTAACCACGAAATACAACTAGACATGTGAAAATAAAAAAACTATAGTTTCTGTGGTTTAAGCGGAAGATCTAAATTTAGTAATTTTTAAAAATTAAGTGAAGTTTTATTTAGCAATAGCCCACTTCAAACCTTAAAAAGAGAGCTCATGACAATTCAGGAAAATGAAAATTCCATTAAGTTCCGCTTAAACGTTTGAAGTAGCCTATAAAATTTTAATTACAAAATTATCATGTGACTTTCTATAACAAATATTTATTCAATATATTTAATAACAAACTTAAAAAATACCATGGCCTAGTCAGATGAGAAAACATTGTTAATGGATTATACATAGCTAAAGTATCCATAAAAATTATCAAATAAAAAATAAATGAGATTTTTAAAACTAAAACTCTTTTATTATTTGACATTACGAATTTGAAAAACCGGTCCCATAATTTTCCAAACTCATAATATAGGTTCCCAACACCTAAGTGGTGCGTTGGGTAATATATCTTAACCCACTTCTTTATAAAATCTGTCTTTCAACCCTATTATCCCTAAAAAAATCTCATTTTAATTAATCGAAGCCAAGTCAAATTTGATTTACATATAAAAGTTAATCACTAGCCATCGGGTTTCGAACCCGCTTTACTCCTTAGGTAACAGTTTTACCATGGTGTCACTATAGCTTAAAGCAAGACGAAGTAAACTAGAATTAAACTCTGGTCCACAGATGACAAAAAAAGCCCTGAGATGCGAAATAAATTTTTAAAACAAAGTTCCAAAACTATATGTTAAAGACCAAAAAAACACAATAAAGAAAATCGGACCCGAGCTTATTAGTGGAAATAGACTACCATCTACGAATGTAAATAATATTCATTCTAAAAAAAAAAAAACAAGAGGGCTCTAAACCACAGTTTTAGAATTAATTCACCTTTCTAGTCTTTCATGACTTTCATGACTTTACCAGAAACCATTTCTTGAAAAAAAAAAAAATCGTGTTAAAGCAGCCGCAATCTTTGGAAATGTACTTATATGTTTTCCCCGAATATCAAAGATCGTAAAGGACATTTTAAGCTTCTAACAAGGGCTTATTTCCAAAAATAACATCACAAAGGATCAAACAAACTAAACACATTCTGAATTTTATTATATTATTATTAAATAGAAATTAAACTCTTAAGTGGCACATAGGGTTGAATAAATGTACGTGCTTGACCTCCAGCACTGTATGAAAACCGCAAATATTTATTGATAAGGGACAAATTTAAATTTATTATAACTAAAAAATCGTTAAAATTTTTTTATAATTTAATTTATAAATAATAGAACTTTTAAGAGGTGCATAGGGTTATGAGATATTCTGTTCTTGACTTCCAGCACTACATGAAAATAATTTCAACTAAAAATGATAAGTACTTGACGAAAAAATATTTTTTCGGTATATAGAACGTCTTTGGTAGCCATATTTTTAAACGCCTCTAAACCAAACCAAAACTGTCACCAAGTGGGGCATAGGGCAGAAAAATGACCTTTCTCTTGATTTCAAATTGACCTCCAGCACTATATCAAAATAATATCTACTAAAAAATAATTACTTGTCAGGGATAATTTTTTTTATTTTTTTCCGAATTGAAAATGTTTTTGAAATACATATTTTAAAAAACTAAACCAAATCGAAAATTTTACCAAGTGGGGCAAAGAACAGAAAAAGCTTTCTCTCCTTAGTCTCCTAAAAGTTAAACAAATTTAAAAACCACAAAGAAAAATAATATAAAATTCCTATCGAATTTTCGTAAAGATCGAATTTCTAATATTTGCCAGGTAAAATTTCCTGTGGAATTCTGGAAATTATTCTTGCTACTTAATCCTCTTTAATACGTCCTACTCTCCTCCCCTCTTGACTTCACACGTAGATTCGCGAGAAACTTAAGACGCAAGGAAAACAAAGCGAGTAACAAAATATTGACAATATCAAAACCAAACAAACACATCTCGTCTAATATAAAATAGAAACAATAAAAAAAAAAATCAAAAAAAAAAAATGTTTTAATAAAAAACTGACTGAATTTAGGGTTTCGCAGGTACCAATAAAATACTTTTTAGATTTTTGGATCAATTCTTTTAAGAAACAGGGTGTGCGACAAAAAATTATATCTATACTAATTAGTTCGTTTGTACACAACGGGCATTCCAGCTAGTATATAATGAAAATTGCGTTAAAATAAAAAAATGGTATAAAGTGTGAATTTTATTGCCCCTGTATAAACAGGTAAATTAAATAATTTTTTCGATAAATCAAAAAATTCAATAAATCTTTGAATTCTTAAAATTAAGTTGTTTCTAGACCTCTAGTATACTAAATAAAATCCACGGTACCGTGACGTTTCCACCACTCCTATTACCCCTGTATAAACAGGTAGATAAAATAATTTTTTCGATAAATCAAAAATTTCAATAAATCTTTAAATTCTTAAAATTAAGTTGTTTCTAGACCTCTAGTATACTAAATAAAACCCACGGTATCGTGACGTGTCCACTGCTCCTATTACCCCTGTAAAAATAGGTAGATAAAATAATTTTTTCGATAAATCAAAAATTTCAATAAATCTTTCAATTCTTAAAATTAAGTTGTTTCTAGACCTCTAGAATAATAAATAAAATACACGGTATCGTGACGTTTCCACCTCTCCTATTACCTCTATATAAACAGGCCAATTAAGTAATTTTTTCGATAAATCAAAAAATTCAATAAATCTTTGAATTCTTGAAATCAAGTTGTTTCTAGACCTCTAGACTAAATAAAATCCACAGTATCGTGACGTTCACACGTTTCTACGTCTCCTATTACCCCTGTATAAACAGCTCAATAAAATAATTTTTTCGATAAATCAAAAAATTCAATAAAGCTTTCAATTCTTAAAATTAAGTTGTTTCTAGACCTCTAGTATACTAAATAAAATCCATGGTATCGTGCAGTTTCTACGGCTCCTATTACCCCTGTATAAACAGATCAATTAAATAATTTTTTCAATAAATTTTCGAATTATTAAAATTATTTAAAGTTGTTTCTAGACCTCTTGTACTATACTCCATTCGGATTGACTCACATTAGTCCTCCATCTTGATCTGTTTGTCAGGGCTTTCCATGTGTCTTGTAAATCAGAACTTGTTAAATTTTCGGTTAGCTGGTTTCTCAATCTCTGGCGAGGTCTTCCCACTGATTGACGAATATTCAATCAAACAGTCCTTCTGAATGACTAGATCACATTTTTTTGTAGACATCTTTTAACTTTGAAACTGTTTAAAACAATTTTATTTTTTTAACCATCAGGATTCGCTGCTCCAATTCTCCACTATCAATTTAAATTATTTAAAAATCAATGTGTTGGTTTTCTTTGCAATTAGATGTCACCTAAGCGTTGGAAACATTATTATTAGTTTTTTGAAAATTGCCATAAGTGTTTTCCACAGCACTCAGAGAGTGCTGGGAATACCCACCCCTGAAGGGAGTTGGGCGCAGATGGGATGATCCGTGAACCGTCCATATCCTTAGGGGTATATTGTCTGTCCACTCCTCTTTCACTCCTGTTCCTCTCCTGCAATTCTTCTGCATCTCTCCACTATCTTTCTTACAACTCACTTTCATTTTTCCTACTCTTCCTTTAACTTTTTTATCTCTTCTTAATTTCTCCTACATCTCCCCTTGATTTCTCCTCAATTCCTATTATATTTCTGGGGTGCAGTTACCATGATCCGAGAACAAACGTTCTTAGGGGCGGCGCTAATTTATTATTATTATTTAAAAAAAATTGCCATAAGTGTCTTCCACAGCACTCAGTGAGTGCTGGGAATACCCACCCCTGAAGGGAGTTGGGCGCAGTCGAGGACGACCCGAAAACAAACCATGTTCTCAAGGGCCGCACTAATTTATTATTATTAAAAATGTTTTTATTTCCGCCGGTACCGTCCATGTTTGCCCGAAACGTGTTCCACGCAGACGAGACGTTCACCTGTAACCTTCTCAGAGAAGGTCAAGGGAGCTTTATACCCAGAAATCGGCCGCAACCCAAACTCTGGCGATATGCGAAGAAATCCCGTTGGTCGAAATTTGTAAAAATAATTTATTTTAAAAACATTTTCTAAAAGAGGCAAAAAGGGTTAAAAATTAACAAATTATAATTAGCGCCGAGAAATAAGAAAAATAAAAAATATTTTTTAGACCAAAAAATAAATTTAAGAAAATTATTCTTTAATTTTTTTTTTATTTTTAATTAAATGGCCTTTGCCTCTGTGGCAATTAGCCAGGACATTATTTGTGAAAAATTCCATGCCTGAACCGGATTCGAACCCGAGACCTTCGCAATGCAGACCACATGTGTTACCACTACGCTACGCCGGTCGGCTATCTTTAATTTAATTTTGAGTAAAAACGTTTTGAAATGTCAGTTTGTCTATATAAAAAAATAATATTAATTTTATTAATCGTTCAACCCAAAATGTAATGAAATCAGGAGCAATCAGTCTAAATATCAATTTGTTCCCGTAATATTTGCGAAATGGGCCATATTTCACGTAAAACCCATTACTTCACTTACTAACTCCGAACATAGGGCCTTAATCAAAATTAATAAGCGTCCAAATTACCCTATTTGTCACGAACCGCCCCAGAGGGCTGTTCGCTTTACCTACATATATATATACGTATATATCGAGACCTCAAAAAAATACCAATTGTGAAATTGTACACATGTTAGGATTTCGCAGATATTTAGTAAGTGAAAAAGTTCAGCAAATGGCTAGAACTTCCTTTTGATGACCCACTTTTAGATATACACTAGCTGGAATGATAAGCGAGGTAGCCCCCCAAAGCTCCCCAAATATATACATTATTAAAATAAGGGATATATATATATATATATATATATATATATATATATATATATATATATATATATATATATATATATATATATATATATATATAAAATTATTAATATTAGTTATTAAAATATTTGTATCCGAAAAAGATTTTGGAAAAAATGTGCCAAAAGAATGAATTTAAAAATTGAACTTGTTCCTTAATCGACGCCTCAAGACCTTTTATTTTCACTATTCAAAATGTTTTTTCGAAAATTACAAGTATGTATTTTTCAGTAATTATGTGGATAATAAAATGCATGCCAAATTTCAACTCGGTAGGTCAAACAGTTTACAGCAACAATTTCTATTGTACAAACAGACAGACATATGAGTGACTGTATAAGGGTTTTTTGTTCACAATCTTTCAATATAGTTTTTAAATAAATTATTTAAAAAATTAACTGTAATTTTTTTTTTGAAAAAAACAAAAATATCAAAAATGAGATTTCTGAAATCATACAAATTCTTTTTGTAAATAAAAACTGATATAACTACATTAAGATTTGAAAAAACCGGGCCCTTGATTTTTTCAATTTCTTAATATAATTTCAAAAACACTTAAAATCATCATAGGACTGATAATCCAACAAGTCAAACATAGCAAAAAAACATCTCATTTTTAATAAATTGAGGCAACCCCTCTAAACGGAAAACAGACAGACAGTATAAGGTTTTCTTAGTAAAACCCTGGAAACTTGGTAATATTAGAAAAAATAATCTAATAAAAAAAAATTCCGAGCATATCCCGGTTATGTGAATTATTCTGAATTTTTCAGACTTTTAAGCCAACACCTAAAAACTCACTAACAGACAGACAGTATAAGGTTTTCTTAATAAAACCCTGGAAACTTGGTAATTTTCGAAAAAATAATCCAATAGAAAAAATTCCGAGCATATCCCTGTTATGTGAATTATTCTGAATTTTTCAGACTTTTAAGCCAACCCCTAAAAACTCACTAACAGACAGACAGTATAAGGATTTCTTAGTCATACCATGAAAATTTGATAATTTTCGAAAAAATAATCTAATAAAACATTCCCAGCATATAACAGTTATGTACATTATTCCAAATTTTAAACCAACCCCTCAGGAAGACATATAAATTTTAATTCTCTAGGTCCAGTCGTTTGGCCACAATTTCTACCAAATAGGACACTTGATTGACGGTACAAGAGTATTTTAACATACCTACGAAACCTGATGGGTGCAGTTGAAAATTAATCTACTCTTAACTATTCCAGAAAAAATAGTTTCGAGTGATCCTAATGTGGGCGTAAATGCCTCTAAAGACAAGACGCAGTAATTTTTAAAATCCGGGTGTATTTATTCATACCTACGAAACCCTATAGGTGCAGTTAAAAATGAATCTACCCTTAACTATTCCAGAAAAAATATTTTCGAGTGACCCTAATGCGGACGTCAATGCTTCTAAAGTAATTTTCAAAATACGTGGCAGTGCGAACAACAATAAATAAAAGGTCTACAGGGGGCTCTGATCTTTAAATATGGTCTAAAATAAGTAACACAAAAGGTTAATTATGGGGTATAAAAAAAAGACAAATTACTTGGAGAGTTCGAAATACCTTTCAATATTTCAATCTGCACAGACAGACAAAAATTATAAAAATGGTCAAAATGGTCTAAGCTACCAAAGTAAAAATACTAAAAAAATAATAATGTACAAACGGAGCCTCCGAATTTATATATATAGATTTATAGTATTAATTGCTCAAATTATAGTGCTGATGTCAAGAACTAGAACCCCTAGAGACGCACGAGACGCACGAGACGCAAAAGGCACCTATCTGGGCAAAAATACAGCTATTATCTTCAATATGATAATACAGAATTTAGAATTTTCTGTAATTTTTTAAAATTTGCATTAATACATATATTATTGATGAACGATATTTAAATTCATCCCTAAAGATATAGTGCAGAGGTCAAGAACTAGTGGTCCCAGAGCAGACAAACGGACAGATAGACCGACAGACATCATGCTAAAAATAGTGAAAACGTTATGTAGGGACCTAAATTCGTGAAGATCCATCGAAATCTCGGAATGTCAAAATCGGTATGATCACAATACCTCCCTTATATGGTGGCGGTCGGTAATAATTGATTTATTGTATGCACACACAAAACAACCGTGCATACAATACTTTTTCTAATCTTATCTGTAGAAATGGTATCGGTAAATATTGAAAAATTAGAAAATTTATTTCTTTTTGAAAATTTTCCAAAGATCAAGATAACTTGTAAAAGTTGCTGCAAAATTTTCTTTAGAGGGTTTATTTGGAATGGCTCTTTGTTTCCGAAAGATTCCCACCCCTGCTATAGCGGCTCCATAATTAGACACCTTTTTGAAAAACATGTTTCTCAAAATTAAATAAAAAATTGTAACCAGATACTAACGACTTATAGAATCCATTCAAGATGTTTCCTCATCTCAATAGGCCATGTTGGGGGGGGGCATTTTAGTTAGTAACCACGAAATACAACTAGACATGTGAAAATAAAAAACCTATAGTTTCTGTGGTTTAAGCGGAAGATTTAAATATAGTAATTTTTAAAAATTAAGTGAAGTTTTGTTTAGCAAAAGCCCACTTCAAACCTTAAAAAGAGAGCTCATGACAACTCAGGAAAATGAAAATTCCATTAAGTTCCGCTTAAACGTTTGAAGTAGCCTATAAAATTTTAATTACAAAATTATCATGTGACTTTCTATAACAAATATTTATTCAATATATTTAATAACAAACTTAAAAAATACCATGGCCTAGTCAGATGAGAAAACATTGTTAATGGATTATACATAGCTAAAGTATCCATAAAAATTATCAAATAAAAAATAAATGAGATTTTTAAAACTAAAACTCTTTTATTATTTGACATTACGAATTTGAAAAACCGGTCCCATAATTTTCCAAACTCATAATATAGGTTCCCAACACCTAAGTGGTGCGTTGGGTAATATATCTTAACCCACTTCTTTATAAAATCTGTCTTTCAACCCTATTATCCCTAAAAAAATCTCATTTTAATTAATCGAAGCCAAGTCAAATTTGATTTACATATAAAAGTTAATCACTAGCCATCGGGTTTCGAACCCGCTTTACTCCTTAGGTAACAGTTTTACCATGGTGTCACTATAGCTTAAAGCAAGACGAAGTAAACTAGAATTAAACTCTGGTCCACAGATGACAAAAAAAGCCCTGAGATGCGAAATTAATTTTTAAAACAAAGTTCCAAAACTATATGTTAAAGACCAAAAAAACACAATAAAGAAAATCGGACCCGAGCTTATTAGTGAAAATAGACTACCATCTACGAATGTAAATAATATTTATTCTAAAAAAAAAAAAACAAGAAGGCTCTAAACCACAGTTTTAGAATTAATTCACCTTTCTAGTCTTTCATGACTTTCATGACTTTACCAGAAACCATTTCTTGAAAAAAAAAAAAATCGTGTCAAAGCAGCCGCAATCTTTGGAAATGTACTTATATGTTTTCCCCGAATATCAAAGATCGTAAAGGACATTTTAAGCTTCTAACAAGGGCTTATTTCCAAAAATAACATCACAAAGGATCAAACAAACTAAACACATTCTGAATTTTATTATATAATTATTAAATAGAAATTAAACTCTTAAGTGGCACATAGGGTTGAATAAATGTACGTGCTTGACCTCCAGCACTGTATGAAAACCGCAAATATTTATTGATAAGGGACAAATTTAAATTTATTATAACTAAAAAATCGTTAAAATTTTTTTATAATTTAATTTAGAAATAATAGAACTTTTAAGAGGTGCATAGGGTTATGAGATATTCTGTTCTTGACTTCCAGCACTACATGAAAATAATTTCAACTAAAAATGATAAGTACTTGACGAAAAAATATTTTTTCGGAATATAGAACGTCTTTCGTAGCCATATTTTAAAACGCCTCTAAACCAAACCAAAACTGTCACCAAGTGGGGCATAGGGCAGAAAAATGACCTTTCTCTTGATTTCAAATTGACCTCCAGCACTACATCAAAATAATATCTACTAAAAATAATTACTTGTCAGGGATAATTTTTTTTATTTTTTTCGGAATTGAAAACGTTTTTGAAATACATATTTTAAAAAACTAAACCAAATCGAAAATTTTACCAAGTGGGGCAAAGGACAGAAAAAGCTTTCTCTTCAAGTTAGACAAATTTAAAAACTACAAAAAAAAAATAATATAAAATTCCTATCGAATTTTCGTAAAGATCGAATTTCTAATATTTGCCAGGTAAAATTTCCTGTGGAATTCTGGAAATTATTCTTGCTACTTAATCCTCTTTAATACGTCCTACTCTCCTCCCCTCTTGACTTCACACGTAGATTCGCGAGAAACTTAAGACGCAAGGAAAACAAAGCGAGTAACAAAATATTGACAATATCAAAACCAAACAAACACATCTCGTCTAATATAAAATAGAAACAATAAAAAAAAAAATCAAAAAAAAAAAATGTTTTAATAAAAAACTGACTGAATTTAGGGTTTCGCAGGTACCAATAAAATACTTTTTAGATTTTTGGATCAATTCTTTTAAGAAACAGGGTGTGCGACAAAAAATTATATCTATACTAATTAGTTCGTTTGTACACAACGGGCATTCCAGCTAGTATATAATGAAAATTGCGTTAAAATAAAAAAATGGTATAAAGTGTGAATTTTATTGCCCCTGTATAAACAGGTAAATTAAATAATTTTTTCGATAAATCAAAAAATTCAATAAATCTTTGAATTCTTAAAATTAAGTTGTTTCTAGACCTCTAGTATACTAAATAAAATCCACGGTACCGTGACGTTTCCACCACTCCTATTACCCCTGTATAAACAGGTAGATAAAATAATTTTTTCGATAAATCAAAAATTTCAATAAATCTTTAAATTCTTAAAATTAAGTTGTTTCTAGACCTCTAGTATACTAAATAAAACCCACGGTATCGTGACGTGTCCACTGCTCCTATTACCCCTGTAAAAATAGGTAGATAAAATAATTTTTTCGATAAATCAAAAATTTCAATAAATCTTTCAATTCTTAAAATTAAGTTGTTTCTAGACCTCTAGAATAATAAATAAAATACACGGTATCGTGACGTTTCCACCTCTCCTATTACCTCTATATAAACAGGCCAATTAAGTAATTTTTTCGATAAATCAAAAAATTCAATAAATCTTTGAATTCTTGAAATCAAGTTGTTTCTAGACCTCTAGACTAAATAAAATCCACAGTATCGTGACGTTCACACGTTTCTACGTCTCCTATTACCCCTGTATAAACAGCTCAATAAAATAATTTTTTCGATAAATCAAAAAATTCAATAAAGCTTTCAATTCTTAAAATTAAGTTGTTTCTAGACCTCTAGTATACTAAATAAAATCCATGGTATCGTGCAGTTTCTACGGCTCCTATTACCCCTGTATAAACAGATCAATTAAATAATTTTTTCAATAAATTTTCGAATTATTAAAATTATTTAAAGTTGTTTCTAGACCTCTTGTACTATACTCCATTCGGATTGACTCACATTAGTCCTCCATCTTGATCTGTTTGTCAGGGCTTTCCATGTGTCTTGTAAATCAGAACTTGTTAAATTTTCGGTTAGCTGGTTTCTCAATCTCTGGCGAGGTCTTCCCACTGATTGACGAATATTCAATCAAACAGTCCTTCTGAATGACTAGATCACATTTTTTTGTAGACATCTTTTAACTTTGAAACTGTTTAAAACAATTTTATTTTTTTAACCATCAGGATTCGCTGCTCCAATTCTCCACTATCAATTTAAATTATTTAAAAATCAATGTGTTGGTTTTCTTTGCAATTAGATGTCACCTAAGCGTTGGAAATATTATTATTAGTTTTTTGAAAATTGCCATAAGTGTTTTCCACAGCACTCAGAGAGTGCTGGGAATACCCACCCCTGAAGGGAGTTGGGCGCAGATGGGATGATCCGTGAACCGTCCATATCCTTAGGGGTATATTGTCTGTCCACTCCTCTTTCACTCCTGTTCCTCTCCTGCAATTCTTCTGCATCTCTCCACTATCTTTCTTACAACTCACTTTCATTTTTCCTACTCTTCCTTTAACTTTTTTATCTCTTCTTAATTTCTCCTACATCTCCCCTTGATTTCTCCTCAATTCCTATTATATTTCTGGGGTGCAGTTACCATGATCCGAGAACAAACGTTCTTAGGGGCGGCGCTAATTTATTATTATTATTTAAAAAAAATTGCCATAAGTGTCTTCCACAGCACTCAGTGAGTGCTGGGAATACCCACCCCTGAAGGGAGTTGGGCGCAGTCGAGGACGACCCGAAAACAAACCATGTTCTCAAGGGCCGCACTAATTTATTATTATTAAAAATGTTTTTATTTCCGCCGGTACCGTCCATGTTTGCCCGAAACGTGTTCCACGCAGACGAGACGTTCACCTGTAACCTTCTCAGAGAAGGTCAAGGGAGCTTTATACCCAGAAATCGGCCGCAACCCAAACTCTGGCGATATGCGAAGAAATCCCGTTGGTCGAAATTTGTAAAAATAATTTATTTTAAAAACATTTTCTAAAAGAGGCAAAAAGGGTTAAAAATTAACAAATTATAATTAGCGCCGAGAAATAAGAAAAATAAAAAATATTTTTTAGACCAAAAAATAAATTTAAGAAAATTATTCTTTAATTTTTTTTTTATTTTTAATTAAATGGCCTTTGCCTCTGTGGCAATTAGCCAGGACATTATTTGTGAAAAATTCCATGCCTGAACCGGATTCGAACCCGAGACCTTCGCAATGCAGACCACATGTGTTACCACTACGCTACGCCGGTCGGCTATCTTTAATTTAATTTTGAGTAAAAACGTTTTGAAATGTCAGTTTGTCTATATAAAAAAATAATATTAATTTTATTAATCGTTCAACCCAAAATGTAATGAAATCAGGAGCAATCAGTCTAAATATCAATTTGTTCCCGTAATATTTGCGAAATGGACCATATTTCACGTAAAACCCATTACTTCACTTACTAACTCCGAACATAGGGCCTTAATCAAAATTAATAAGCGTCCAAATTACCCTATTTGTCACGAACCGCCCCAGAGGGCTGTTAGCTTTACCTACATATATATATACGTATATATCGAGACCTCAAAAAAATACCAATTGTGAAATTGTACACATGTTAGGATTTCGCAGATATTTAGTAAGTGAAAAAGTTCAGCAAATGGCTAGAACTTCCTTTTGATGACCCACTTTTAGATATACACTAGCTGGAATGATAAGCGAGGTAGCCCCCCAAAGCTCCCCAAATATATACATTATTAAAATAAGGGATATATATATATATATATATAAAATTATTAATATTAGTTATTAAAATATTTGTATCCGAAAAAGATTTTGGAAAAAATGTGCCAAAAGAATGAATTTAAAAATTGAACTTGTTCCTTAATCGACGCCTCAAGACCTTTTATTTTCACTATTCAAAATGTTTTTTCGAAAATTACAAGTATGTATTTTTCAGTAATTATGTGGATAATAAAATGCATGCCAAATTTCAACTCGGTAGGTCAAACAGTTTACAGCAACAATTTCTATTGTACAAACAGACAGACATATGAGTGACTGTATAAGGGTTTTTTGTTCACAATCTTTCAATATAGTTTTTAAATAAATTATTTAAAAAATTAACTGTAATTTTTTTTTTGAAAAAACAAAAATATCAAAAATGAGATTTCTGAAATTATACAAATTCTTTTTGTAAATAAAAACTGATATAACTACATTAAGATTTGAAAAAACCGGGCCCTTGATTTTTTCAATTTCTTAATATAATTTCAAAAACACTTAAAATCATCATAGGACTGATAATCCAACAAGTCAAACATAGCAAAAAAACATCTCATTTTTAATAAATTGAGGCAAACCCTCTAAACGGAAAACAGACAGACAGTATAAGGTTTTCTTAGTAAAACCCTGGAAACTTGGTAATATTAGAAAAAATAATCTAATAAAAAAAAATTCCGAGCATATCCCGGTTATGTGAATTATTCTGAATTTTTCAGACTTTTAAGCCAACACCTAAAAACTCACTAACAGACAGACAGTATAAGGTTTTCTTAATAAAACCCTGGAAACTTGGTAATTTTCGAAAAAATAATCCAATAGAAAAAATTCCGAGCATATCCCTGTTATGTGAATTATTCTGAATTTTTCAGACTTTTAAGCCAACCCCTAAAAACTCACTAACAGACAGACAGTATAAGGATTTCTTAGTCATACCATGAAAATTTGATAATTTTCGAAAAAATAATCTAATAAAACATTCCCAGCATATAACAGTTATGTACATTATTCCAAATTTTAAACCAACCCCTCAGGAAGACATATAAATTTTAATTCTCTAGGTCCAGTCGTTTGGCCACAATTTCTACCAAATAGGACACTTGATTGACGGTACAAGAGTATTTTAACATACCTACGAAACCTGATGGGTGCAGTTGAAAATTAATCTACTCTTAACTATTCCAGAAAAAATAGTTTCGAGTGATCCTAATGTGGGCGTAAATGCCTCTAAAGACAAGACGCAGTAATTTTTAAAATTCGGGTGTATTTATTCATACCTACGAAACCCTATAGGTGCAGTTAAAAATGAATCTACCCTTAACTATTCCAGAAAAAATATTTTCGAGTGACCCTAATGCGGACGTCAATGCTTCTAAAGTAATTTTCAAAATACGTGGCAGTGCGAACAACAATAAATAAAAGGTCTACAGGGGGCTCTGATCTTTAAATATGCCCTAAAATAAGTAACACAAAAGGTTAATTATGGGGTATAAAAAAAAGACAAATTACTTGGAGAGTTCGAAATACCTTTCAATATTTCAATCTGCACAGACAGACAAAAATTATAAAAATGGTCAAAATGGTCTAAGCTACCAAAGTAAAAATACTAAAAAAATAATAATGTACAAACGGAGCCTCCGAATTTATATATATAGATTTATAGTATTAATTGCTCAAATTATAGTGCTGATGTCAAGAACTAGAACCCCTAGAGACGCACGAGACGCACGAGACGCAAAAGGCACCTATCTGGGCAAAAATACAGCTATTATCTTCAATATAATAATACAGAATTTAGAATTTTCTGTAATTTTTTAAAATTTGCATTAATACATATATTATTGATGAACGATATTTAAATTCATCCCTAAAGATATAGTGCAGAGGTCAAGAACTAGTGGTCCCAGAGCAGACAAACGGACAGATAGACCGACAGACATCATGCTAAAAATAGTGAAAACGTTATGTAGGGACCTAAATTCGTGAAGATCCATCGAAATCTCGGAATGTCAAAATCGGTATGATCACAATACCTCCCTTATATGGTGGCGGTCGGTAATAATTGATTTATTGTATGCACACACAAAACAACCGTGCATACAATACTTTTTCTAATCTTATCTGTAGAAATGGTATCTGTAAATATTGAGCAATTATAAAATTTATTTCTTTTTGAAAATTTTCCAAAGATCAAGATAACTTGTAAAAGTTGCTGCAAATTTTTCGTTAGAGGGTTTATTTGGAATGGCTCTTTGTTTCCGAAAGATTCCCACCCCTGCTATAGCGGCTCCATAATTAGACACCTTTTTAAAAAGATGTTTCTCAAAATTAAATAAAAAACTGTAACCAGATACTAACGACTTATAGAATCCATTCAAGATGTTTCCTCATCTCAATAGGCCATGTTGGGGGGGGGGCATTTTAGTTAGTAACCACGAAATACAACTAGACATGTGAAAATAAAAAAAACTATAGTTTCTGTGGTTTAAGCGGAAGATTTAAATTTAGTAATTTTTAAAAATTAAGTGAAGTTTTGTTTAGCAAAAGCCCACTTCAAACCTTAAAAAGAGAGCTCATGACAACTCAGGAAAATGAAAATTCCATTAAGTTTCGCTTAAACGTTTGAAGTAGCCTATAAAATTTTAATTACAAAATTATCATGTGACTTTCTATAACAAATATTTATTCAATATATTTAATAACAAACTTAAAAAATACCATGGCCTAGTCAGATGAGAAAACATTGTTAATGGATTATACATAGCTAAAGTATCCATAAAAATTATCAAATAAAAAATAAATGAGATTTTTAAAACTAAAACTCTTTTATTATTTGACATTACGAATTTGAAAAACCGGTCCCATAATTTTCCAAACTCATAATATAGGTTCCCAACACCTAAGTGGTGCGTTGGGTAATATATCTTAACCCACTTCTTTATAAAATCTGTCTTTCAACCCTATTATCCCTAAAAAAATCTCATTTTAATTAATCGAAGCCAAGTCAAATTTGATTTACATATAAAAGTTAATCACTAGCCATCGGGTTTCGAACCCGCTTTACTCCTTAGGTAACAGTTTTACCATGGTGTCACTATAGCTTAAAGCAAGACGAAGTAAACTAGAATTAAACTCTGGTCCACAGATGACAAAAAAAGCCCTGAGATGCGAAATTAATTTTTAAAACAAAGTTCCAAAACTATATGTTAAAGACCAAAAAAACACAATAAAGAAAATCGGACCCGAGCTTATTAGTGAAAATAGACTACCATCTACGAATGTAAATAATATTCATTCTAAAAAAAAAAAACAAGAAGGCTCTATACCACAGTTTTAGAATTAATTCACCTTTCTAGTCTTTCATGACTTTCATGACTTTACCAGAAACCATTTCTTGAAAAAAAAAAAAATCGTGTCAAAGCAGCCGCAATCTTTGGAAATGTACTTATATGTTTTCCCCGAATATCAAAGATCGTAAAGGACATTTTAAGCTTCTAACAAGGGCTTATTTCCAAAAATAACATCACAAAGGATCAAACAAACTAAACACATTCTGAATTTTATTATATAATTATTAAATAGAAATTAAACTCTTAAGTGGCACATAGGGTTGAATAAATGTACGTGCTTGACCTCCAGCACTGTATGAAAACCGCAAATATTTATTGATAAGGGACAAATTTAAATTTATTATAACTAAAAAATCGTTAAAATTTTTTTATAATTTAATTTAGAAATAATAGAACTTTTAAGAGGTGCATAGGGTTATGAGATATTCTGTTCTTGACTTCCAGCACTACATGAAAATAATTTCAACTAAAAATGATAAGTACTTGACGAAAAAATATTTTTTCGGAATATAGAACGTCTTTGGTAGCCATATTTTAAAACGCCTCTAAACCAAACCAAAACTGTCACCAAGTAGGGCATAGGGCAGAAAAATGACCTTTCTCTTGATTTCAAATTGACCTCCAGCACTACATCAAAATAATATTTTCTAAAAATAATTACTTGTCAGGGATAATTTTTTTTATTTTTTTCGGAATTGAAAACGTTTTTGAAATACATATTTTAAAAAACTAAACCAAATCGAAAATTTTACCAAGTGGGGCAAAGGACAGAAAAAGCTTTCTCTTCAAGTTAGACAAATTTAAAAACTACAAAAAAAAAATAATATAAAATTCCTATCGAATTTTCGTAAAGATCGAATTTCTAATATTTGCCAGGTAAAATTTCCTGTGGAATTCTGGAAATTATTCTTGCTACTTAATCCTCTTTAATACGTCCTACTCTCCTCCCCTCTTGACTTCACACGTAGATTCGCGAGAAACTTAAGACGCAAGGAAAACAAAGCGAGTAACAAAATATTGACAATATCAAAACCAAACAAACACATCTCGTCTAATATAAAATAGAAACAATAAAAAAAAAAATCAAAAAAAAAAAATGTTTTAATAAAAACTGACTGAATTTAGGGTTTCGCAGGTACCAATAAAATACTTTTTAGATTTTTGGATCAATTCTTTTAAGAAACAGGGTGTGCGACAAAAAATTATATCTATACTAATTAGTTCGTTTGTACACAACGGGCATTCCAGCTAGTATATAATGAAAATTGCGTTAAAATAAAAAAATGGTATAAAGTGTGAATTTTATTGCCCCTGTATAAACAGGTAAATTAAATAATTTTTTCGATAAATCAAAAAATTCAATAAATCTTTGAATTCTTAAAATTAAGTTGTTTCTAGACCTCTAGTATGCTAAATAAAATCCACGGTACCGTGACGTTTCCACCACTCCTATTACCCCTGTATAAACAGGTAGATAAAATAATTTTTTCGATAAATCAAAAATTTCAATAAATCTTTAAATTCTTAAAATTAAGTTGTTTCTAGACCTCTAGTATACTAAATAAAACCCACGGTATCGTGACGTGTCCACTGCTCCTATTACCCCTGTAAAAATAGGTAGATAAAATAATTTTTTCGATAAATCAAAAATTTCAATAAATCTTTCAATTCTTAAAATTAAGTTGTTTCTAGACCTCTAGAATAATAAATAAAATACACGGTATCGTGACGTTTCTACCCCTCCTATTACCTCTATATAAACAGGCCAATTAAGTAATTTTTTCGATAAATCAAAAAATTCAATAAATCTTTGAATTCTTGAAATCAAGTTGTTTCTAGACCTCTAGACTAAATAAAATCCACAGTATCGTGACGTTCACACGTTTCTACGTCTCCTATTACCCCTGTATAAACAGCTCAATAAAATAATTTTTTCGATAAATCAAAAAATTCAATAAAGCTTTGAATTCTTAAAATTAAGTTGTTTCTAGACCTCTAGTATACTAAATAAAATCCATGGTATCGTGCAGTTTCTACGGCTCCTATTACCCCTGTATAAACAGGTCAATTAAATAATTTTTTCAATAAATTTTCGAATTATTAAAATTATTTAAAGTTGTTTCTAGACCTCTTGTACTATACTCCATTCGGATTGACTCACATTAGTCCTCCATCTTGATCTGTTTGTCAGGGCTTTCCATGTGTCTTGTAAATCAGAACTTGTTAAATTTTCGGTTAGCTGGTTTCTCAATCTCTGGCGAGGTCTTCCCACTGATTGACGAATATTCAATCAAACAGTCCTTCTGAATGACTAGATCACATTTTTTTGTAGACATCTTTTAACTTTGAAACTGTTTAAAACAATTTTATTTTTTTAACCATCAGGATTCGCTGCTCCAATTCTCCACTATCAATTTAAATTATTTAAAAATCAATGTGTTGGTTTTCTTTGCAATTAGATGTCACCTAAGCGTTGGAAACATTATTATTAGTTTTTTGAAAATTGCCATAAGTGTTTTCCACAGCACTCAGAGAGTGCTGGGAATACCCACCCCTGAAGGGAGTTGGGCGCAGATGGGATGATCCGTGAACCGTCCATATCCTTAGGGGTATATTGTCTGTCCACTCCTCTTTCACTCCTGTTCCTCTCCTCCAATTCTCCTGCATCTCTGCACTATCTTTCTTACAACCCACTTCCATTTCTCGTTCTCTCCCTTTATCTCCCTTATCTCTTCTACATTTCCCCACTATCTGCTCCATTTCTTCACTATCTCTGCTCCATTTCTACTTCATTTTCTCACAATCTCTCCACCAAAATCATAACTCAAAAACGATTTATGGGAGAGACCACCGATTGGAATTTTTGAAATTCCCACATTTTGATTTCCGTATAAAAATTAGAATTAGAAAATTTTAAATTGGGCCGGATTTACGGTAAAAAAAATCTTATTTCACAAATTAATATTTCAAAAAAGAGATAGAGACCCCCTGTTTGAATTTTTGGAATCACTATATATTGATTAGTGTATAAAAAATTTAGAATTTTAAATTTTAAAATAGGGCTGAATTAACAAAAAATTATATATCAAAAATTATCGAATTTCAAAATATTTTACAGCCAAAACTATGAGGAAGAAATCTACGGTTTGAATTTTTGGAATGCTTGTATCTCGTTTAGTGGAAATTAAAAATTTAAAACAGGGCCAGAATTACGATAAATTATAAAAACCAAAATAATAAAATGTTTCTAATTTCAAAGGGGTAAAAATTTTGAGGCCATAACGTTTCAATTCGGAATATCTTTAAGAGTAGGCAAACAAAACCCTTGAAAATGACAAAAAAAAAATGACAAACTGAAAAAGTTCTAAAAAATTTTTTTAGCTGTTCTTAAACAGTCAGTCGAAATTGTTGGTCTTACTCGCCACCATGTTGTTCTAAGTGTCAGGTCTTTGGTCCCCCAGATACCTGGAAAGACCCGATATACTTATAACAAGATGGGGGTGATGCCAAAATTCAACTGGCACCGTCTAAAAAAGTAACTAACTTTAAAAATTTGTATAACAAAAACTGAAAGTGATACAGAACTGGGGTTAAATTTCTTTTAAATACACAGGTCTTCTTCAGTAAATAAAAAAAATAAATAAATATTTAAAACAGGAAATACAAAATGTTCAAAAAGTCTAAAATTCAAAAATTCATGCCTCAAAAATGAAAAGGGATAAAGGCATGTGGTTTAAATATTTGGATTCCTAATGCCGCATTTCTACCAAAAATTTGTCTCAAAATTTAGAACAGGGCCGGATGTACAAGCTATCAAAACATTTCAAAAATTCATGTCTTAAAAATGTGAAAATGAAAACATTTTAAAACAGACTGTATTTCTTACTTATGCTGAATTAAACTATAAAAAAAATTGAGTATCAAAAATTAAAACGAGGCCGTATTTATAAGCTATCAAATAGTGAAAATTTCAAAAATTCATCTCTCAAAAATGAGAAGAAATAGAGCCATGCAGTTTCAATTTTTGTATTCCTTATCTCGCAGTTAGTCAAATATTTGGAGTCTCTCTCTCCTCCATTTCTCCTCCTTCTCTTCTCCACCTATCCTCCATCTCTTCTCCAACTCTCTTCCATCTTTCCTCTTTAAATCTTGTTCAATATAAAAAAAAATAACATTTCAATCTTCCAGTATCGACCAAAATGTTTATTTTCCTTCGTAGATAATTACAATGATATCCACATTTGTGTTAACGTATCATATGCACTGTAATAGTCTTCCTCTTTGAAAACAGAATCCTGAAATCCTTGTAAACTAGATTTTCAATCGGAGTATTTGTGCGATTCGCAATATTGCAGCAATTGTTGCCGTGTTCTTAGGGCCGCACTATTTTATGATAATTATTCCTGAAAAAAAAATAATAAGTCCCATCACCTGTAAAGGCATCTTGGGAAAGAGAAGGTAAATTTTCAGTTTCTAGACCGCCGGCCATAGATATGAAAGTCACGTGGTCAATGTGACGTATGAACCGGTACTAGTATCCCTGTATAAACCGGTTATCATTTTAAAATGAAGACCTGTACCCTATCATTATCATTTTTATTATTATTTTTTTGAAAATTGCCACAAGTGTTTTACACAGCACTCAGAGAGTGCTAGAGATAGAGAGCAAAAGAGATAGAGACCCCCGGTTTGGACTTTTGGAATCCCTATATATTGATTAGTGTATAAAAAATTTAGAATTTTAAATTTTAAAATAGGGCTGAATTAACAAAAAATTATAATTCAAAAATTATCGAATTTCAAAACATTTTACATTTAAAACTATGAGGAAGAAATCTACGGTTTGAATTTTTGGAATGCTTGTATCTCGTTTAGTGGAAATTTAAAATTTAAAACAGGGCCAGAATTATGATAAATTATAAAAACCAAAATAATAAAATATTTCTAATTTCAAAGGGGTAAAAATTATGGGGCCATAACGTTTCAATTCGGAATATCTTTAAGAGTAGGCAAACAAAACCCTTGAAAATGACAAAAAAAATGACAAACTGAAAAAGTTCTATAATATTTTTTTTAGCTGTTCTTAAACAGTCAGTCGAAATTGTTGGTCTTACTCGCCACCATGTTGTTCTAAGTGTCTGGTCTTTGGTCCCCCAGATACTTGGAAAGACCCGATATACTTATAACAAGATGGGGGTGATGCCAAAATTCAACTGGCACCGTCTAAAAAATTAACTAACTTTAAAAATTTGTATAACAAAAACTGAAAGTGATACAGAACTGGGGTTTAATTTCTTTTAAATACACAGGTCTTCTTCAGTAAATAAAAAAATAAATAAATATTTATAACAGGAAATACAAGATGTTCAAAAAGTCTAAAATTCAAAAATTCGTGCCTCAAAAATGAAAAGGGATAAAGGCATGCGGTTTCAATTTTTGGATTCCTAATGCCGCATTTCTACTAAAAATTTGTCTCAAAATTTAGAACAGGGCCGGATGTACAAGCTATTAAAACATTTCAAAAATTCATGTCTTAAAAATGTGAAAATGAAAAAATTTTAAAAGAGACTGTATTTCTTATGCATTTAGTCTATAAAAAAATTGAGTTTCAAAAATTAAAACGAGGCCGTATTTATAAGCTATCAAATAGTGAAAATTTCAAAAATGGAAAGAAATAGAGCAGAAATACAGTTTAAATTTATGTATTCCTTATCCCGCATTTAGTCATATATTTGGAGTCTCTCTCTCCTCCATTCTCCTCCTTCTCTTCTCCACCTATCCTCCATCTCTCCTCCATCTCTCCTCCAACTCTCCTCCATCTCTCTTCCATCACTCCTCTTTAAATCTTGTTAAATATAAAAAAAAATAACATTTCAGTCTTCCAGTATCGACCAAAATGTTTATTTTCCTTCGTAGACATTTACAATGATATCCACATTGTGTTAACGTATCATATGCACTGTAATAGTTTTCCTCTTTGAAAACAGAATCCTGAAATCCTTGTACACTAGATTTTCAATCGGAGTATTTGTGCGATTCGCATTATTGCAGCAATTATTCCTGAAAAAAATAAATCCAGTAAAGAAAACTGGTCCTCAACATGTCGGATTTAAAGCACCTACAGATATGTCCCATTATCGAACCAAAAGCAACCCAATAATATGAACAAATCTTGTAGGATTTATAAGGTTGGTAACACTACATCTGGTTATGAGTAAAAAATTCGTTCACTCGAAAAAAATACCCACTTCCAGAGAGCATTACCGGGTATTAGCACCCACATAAAATTCGACCAATATGTAAAATAACATGTGGTTGTAATACCCAAGAAAAATTGTTTTAATTTAAAAATCTGGAAGTCTTGATTTGGTGGAAACTGCTTCTGTTGAATCTCGAGAAGACGCAACCATACCTAATTGCCTCTCCTGCGAGTGTTAGTAGGTCGAGCTGAAAGAGGAGGTGATCTTTCCTAACGGCGAACGTAATTCTTTCCGGGGAAGGCGCAAGGAAAAAGCGAGTTACCCCCCACCCACCACAAACCCAAACAGGGAAAGAAATAACGTTCAACCGTATTGTATTCACACAACAGAGCTGGTTCCTCCACGTCTATAGAAGAGTCCGTGGAGGGCTCCATTGTAAGCCATCGCCGCCCGATCCGATGCACATGGAAAGGGCTTGGGCTCCACCGGAGGAATCGCGAGGGCAACGAACAACCTAGAGGAAAGAGGATGCTTGCCCAGAACAAAAACTTGTGCCCGCATTAAAGGGAATCCGAGTTTGCACAAGTATCAAGGTAACCTGAAATGTTTACTTCTGACCTCAGGAATTTTAATCTAATATTAAAACAACAAAAAATGGCGTGAGCGTTTAAAGCAACTCACTAAAAGAAAAAATAGTGAAGTTTATTATAACTTCAAGAGATAAATTTTTTGAAGGCTCGTTCCTTCACTCGGTCGATCAGTTTATCTATCGAAAGATTCTTTAACGACCGGCTTCCATAAGTTTTTGACTTTTACTGAATTTATTGTTTTATGAGCGCTACCCATCCGTTGGGTAGTTGGCCCCGTGATCAGGCGGTGTCAAACGTCCCTTACCCTTGGCTATGCCTTGGGGGGAAACATCAGATCGTCCCGACCAGTAAAAAGACTCTACCAAATGAACAAAACTCATTCGTGACATCTTCGGTCACCTTCAGTCAACTAGTATCTCTCGTCTCCCTCGGCTAGGCCGTTAAGGTAGGGAAAAACTCGGAAGAGACTTGGTTAACCGGCGCCTACAATCCCTGAGACAGAAATAAACCATGTGTATCATGAAAAGCGCAGTGTATTTAGTGTTGTGGGTGTTTTGGTGAGATTTAACTACCAACTGAATAACCAAAAAGTTACCAGTTGTTAGAACTCACCAGTCCTCTGAATTATCTGTCAGAATCAACTAGAATCTTTCTAGATAAAAGTCCAAATCTAAATCGACCCTAGTTAATAACAACAGGCGCATCAAAGGGGGTGTAGTACCTATAGTTTATTTTTTGCAAAACCCAACAGAAACATACGCAGATGATCTGTGAGTGCCACAAGAAATAAACACACTTTCACACAAAGGTACCATGTGTGGAAGGATATTTAATTGGTCTACAAGCAAACCTTGCAGCATACAAAACAGACACACGATGGTTAGTTTGATTTATCCATCTCTAACATACCTTTACTTCGGCTGATGTACAATTTAATAAACTTTTTTAAGGTGTCAAAGAAACAAATTCACCCTAAAAATGATTACAGACTGTACAGACAAAATCAACTTGGATATAAGAGGCTTTTGATATTTGATAAAAGTATTACTTTCCCCCCGTTTCTCACGGAGGAAAAATATTTCAACATTTAAAATTTATTTACATAAATGAATCCTACCTAAACTAAAATTTCTTTCAATTTGTGTTAAATTTTCTTTATTAAACATGCATTACTTTACTTTATTCAATCAAAAAATCAAAAATCATGCATTTTATCAATAAAAAATCATTTATTTCTTTCTTAATCACTGTTGTTTTGCAAATTTGTTGGTCCTAAGCGACCTGTGTGTGGTACAAAGGGGTAGTTTTAAGGGGCAGCACTAGCTAGCCCCCCAAAACAATAAATACGCCCCCAAAGTACGCGTGTGCTTGTACCTAAGTACTGTTTGTGTTTGTGTTACCAGGGACGTGCCCTAGATGGCAGCACTAGCTAACCAAACAGGGCACAAATTGGCTGTCCTAATGGTAAGCGTGTGTGATTTTATTTTTTAATATTTTCATGCACATGCATTGTTTTTATATGTATGTGTATTTGTCTGTGTGTACGAGTGTGTGTTACTCAGAGTATGCCCTAAGGGGTAGCACTAGCTTGCCCCCCAAGACAATTAAAGACCACTCCGATGTAAGCGTGTGGGAATTTAATTTTGCTTTAGTTGGGGTGTGTTTTAAGCGGTAGCTTTAAGCTTCCCACCCAAGACACGATACAGGCTACCCCAAGGAAAAGCGAAATTCAAATTTAAAAATTCAAAAATATTTAAAAAATTATAATTGGATTCGAAGATCTAAAGAAATTATATACAAAAATGAATTATCTTAAAATTGTGTCTATAAATTTGAGAATAAAAGATTCTCTAAAAGTTCTAAAGGAAAATCTAAAAATTGAAATCTAAATTTAACTAAATTTGACTAATTAAAAATTTGACTAAAAATTTTAAGCTAAAGATACTACTCAAAAAATTTATCTCAAAACATTGACTAAAAAATGTACTCAAAAATCGGTCTAAAAAACGAATGCTAAAATATTGACTTAAAAGTTTAACTATTTAAATTGACTCTAAAAATTTCCTAACACATAAGAAAACAATTTAAAAAATGTGTGTGTGTGTGTGTGTGTATGCATATATATAAAAAAGGTACCAAAAAAAAAATTTTTTTTTCTCTTAAAAAAACTGATTCTAAAATATTGGCTTTAGGTTAATGAAGTCAATATTTTACGTGATGACCTGAAAATAAAAAACTGCTCAAATTCGAGCCGACAATATTAAAAAATATTGTCACTTATCTGTTTCTTTCTTAATTCTAGCATGCAAAATTACTGTGTGCCTTTTTAGTGTGTCATGAAAATGCCTCAAATATATCCAGTCAGCCTTAGTAAATTAACGTCCATTACAAATAAGAATGCAGTAGCAAACGCTGCAAAACGAAAACGATTTACAGCAAATACTATATATATAAAATGAATTATTTGAAAATTTAAATAATAATACGATAACAATTAGGTTATCGACACAAATTCCATACAAAGGATATTTTGAATTTGAAATATTAATTTTTAAAAATCATATAAAATATTTAAAAATGGTTTAAAACCCCAAACAGAATCATTATTTCACCAGAATTAATGTCTGTAATAAATAATGTAACGATTATTTTAACAAGATTTGTTAATTGCAAGAGATGATGCATTCTTAATTGAAATAAACTACAGAAACATTTCTACTTAACGGTTTTACACGGCTGTTTTAGTTCTCCGATGTCCTTTTGGTTCTTTTCCCGTTTCGTCCTCGTCCTGGTTGGTTCCTTATCCTGCTTGGCTCCTGTCCTAATTGGTTCCTTATTCCAGTTGGTCCTTATCCAAGTCCTTTGGGATCTACAAATAATTAAAATTCATTAAAAATAAATAAATAAAAATAATAGGTTCCAAACGCTTAGTAGCAGCGTATAAGGGGCAGAGAAGGTAAGCTCTCAATTTCTAGACCGTCGGCCATAGATATGAAAGTCAAATAAAAAAATCAGCTGTGGCCACCACAGGACCGACCGCCATCATAAAGTACTTATATAAATTACATTCTAGCAGCACAGTAGAAATAACTTGGCCTAATATTTTCTAACAGAGATATTATTTATCATGACCATGGAAACGTTACATATAAGTATGAAAAAATTTCGAAAAATTTTACAGAAATTATTTGAAATTTTTCGTTTTATCAAAAAACGTCTCAAATAAAAGTTATTAATTATTGCTTTTATAGCAACTTTTGTTCAATACATTTTTTCGAAATATTTTTCTGTTGTGAAATATTCACAAAAATCTTAAAATCTACACGAGTAAACTCCCATTTTTAGTCAACCGATTTTTACCAAAAGTTGATCAACTCGTGCCATTGATGGCAAAAGCTTAAATATGAAGTTTCATAAAAATCCTTTTAGCCGTTTTTGCTCTGCACGTGTACACTGACACACGGACAGACAGACGGACGGACAGACTGACAGACCGACAGACATCATGCTAAAAATAGTGAAAACGTTATGTAGGGACCTCAATTCGTGGAGATCCATCGAAATCTCGAAACGTCAAAATTGGTATGATCACAATACCTCCCTTATATATGTTGGCGGTCGGTAAAAATTCATTGTAAAACTATAGCCAGTTTTTTTGGTTTAAGCGGAACTAGATTATGAATTCTAGTAACTTTTACCGTTTAAGTGAGGCTTTTGATCATTTTGTTTAGCAAAAGCTCTCTTTAAACCTAAAAAGAAGAACTCATGACAACTTAAAAAAATAAAAATTCCAGTTAGTTCCGCTTAAACGTTTTGGAAATAGGCTATTCCAAAAAATAGGCTATAATAAAAAAAATTCATGTAAATTTTCACAAATTGAAAGTTGAGTCCAAATTATCGAGCTGATCCTGTAATGTACCGCGTAACGTAATGCTCTGTTGAAATGTTTGTCGCGAACGAATTGCAAACTTCCTCTGGGTGAGGTGACGTACGTCAGTGTGTCCAATAAACTGTAGCGCCCGGTCTTTCCACCTTCAGGTGAACCTCTAGCCGACCGTCTGACAGTTGAGGTTATGTGATACTTTTTGTGCTGAGCAGATGTCATCCCGTGTTTCATTACAAATTTATCTGACGGATAATGAGACTGACGTATTGAATTCACCGATTGTTAATGACATTTATGCAGCAGATGAAGTTTCAGATAACCTTATCTGTCAGACAGTTACCTAGAGGTTTACCTGAAGGTGGAGAGACTCGGCCTCAATAAATTATTATTTTGAAAGTATCTTACCGAAGACTGCTGGTCCATCCAGGTCAATCGTAGGTCTCCACAGCTCCCAATCAGTGTCGTGTAGCATTTTTGAGTACTAGTGCCTTCAGGAGATACCTAAAAAATAAAAATAAATTACAAAATTGTCAGCTTGAACTTACAATTTGATTAAAAAATGTCGTATAAAAAAAAGTATTAAAAATTGAATTGAAAATGCATACTAAAAATTTATCCAGTCAGCCTTAGTAAATTAACGTCCAGTTCAAATAAGAATGCAGTTGGTAGTTAACGCTGCAAAACGAAAACGACTTACAGCAAATACTATATATATAATTTTATATATATATATAAAATGAATTCTTTGAAAATTTAAATAAATAAGGCGATAACAATTAGATTATCGACACAAATGCCATACATAGTTATTTTGAATTTGAAATATTAATTTTTAAAAATTATATAAAATATTTAAAAATGGTTTAAAAACCCAAACACAATGATTATTTCACCAGAATTAATGTCTGTAATAAATAATGTAACCATTATTTTGACAAGTATTGTTATTGCGCGCTAAGCCAATCAAAATTAGGCGAAAATAGCTCATATATCCAGGTCTAGTCTTAAAGTAACCAGGTCTAGTTTCGTATTACAAAATGAGACAGATTATATATTAATAAATAAAAAAAAAACACTCACCATAAGCACAAAATCTCCTAGCAACCCTCCACCAACCCACTTCTTGGAAGTCCAATCTTAATTTTTCAAATTGAACACAAGTTGAAGTTTATCAACGAAACAGCTTAAATCTAAAATAAATAAATAAAATAAAAATCCAAAAGTCCAAACTCAATTTTTTGTTTACAAAAACCGATCAATTGCGGAAATATTGCGCTTCTAAAATTATTAACAAAAATATAAATTTTAAAAATACTATTAAAGTCCGACTCACATATATCTGAACCGCAATCGAGCGTTCATTTGCTGACATTAGACCTAACACCACTATCAACAATAATTTTTTTAACAAATTCAAACACTAGCCAGACTGTTAAAAAATTTTCCGGTTTCAGACCGATCACTAGCGGATAAAATTCCAATCTACCGGTCAACATATATTATTCAAAAAATACAGATAAAATATAAAATATTATGCAACTATATCAATCCCGTATTAAATTTATTAGTTAAATAAATTTAATTAAAAATCCCTATTTAGTTCGAACTTGTTAAAAATTGTCAAGTCTTATCAAAATATCAGACATAGCACTCATTAAGAACTCATTAATATCGGAAATATTTTAATCCCTTATAAATTTCTTCAAGGTTAATATTATATAACTAATATTGCGTATTAAAATTTACAATATATACGTAAAAATAATTGAAAAAAATGCCTAGAAAGCCTATTTTTTTAAAAAAATATATAATTCCTACCTTTCTCAAATTTTTTTGTAGCAACCACAGGATGCAGGATAATTTTAAATATCCTTTCAGCAACTTCCAAACATTCATTTGGCTTTTTCCAAACATCGAGGCACTAAATTTTATTTTGTTTTAAATAAAAACTTCATAAAACATTTTTTATAAATATTAAAACGTCGTGAAACGTTTTTTTTTCATCACAAATTTTAAAAAATTATAATTTGTTATAATATTCTTTTAAACTAATAAAAAAATAATTTAATTTTGTTTTAAAACTATAAATTTTGTTGTTTAAACACTTTAATTAAATTAAAAATATTTTTTAAAACTTTTTTAAAGTTTTAGTAAACTTAAACGGAAGATCACCCAGGAGTAACTGCGTTGAGGACGCGCAGTGCATCTCAGCATAGAGAGTTAGTTACACTCTGGGACATGCAGAGAGCGCACTAATCGGACGAAGCTTGTGTGGACGCCGTCCAAATGAATGGCTTAGATGGCGTTTTATATTCTTGTGAAATGTTAATTTTTTTTAAACTGTATAAAAAAAAGAAAAAATAAATTAATTAATCAGAAATAGTGAAGCTTATAATAAACAGCGAAAAATTCCTAAGTGTAAAAGTTCATTCTCAGTTTGGTTAAACTTTATATTAAAATTTTTATTTAAAAAAAGTTAAAAGTTTACTATTTTTAACCAAATTACAGTGTAAATCTTTATTTATTCAGGTAGTGTTATTTTTATGAATTATTACTTTTCAGTGTTAAATTATCACTACTTTAACACTGTTTATTTTCTAACTCTGTTATTTAACTAGTATGTAAGTGTTAGAAAACCAGATTAGATTGATTAGATTGAACTAAAAAAGTAAAAGTTACTAGAATTCATAATCTAGTTCCGCTTAAACCAAAAAAACTGGCTATAGTTTTACAATGAATTTGGGTTGCTAGGAGATTTTGTGCTTATGGTGAGTGTTTTTTTTTTTTTTATTTATTAATATATAATCTGTCTCATTTTGTAATACGAAACTAGACCTGGTTACTTTAAGACTAGACCTGGATATATGAGCTATTTTAGCCTGATTTTGATTGGCTTAGCGCGCAGACAAATTTACAATTAACAATACTTGTCAAAATAATCGTTACATTATTTATTACAGACATTAATTCTGGTGAAATAATGATTGTGTTTGGGTTTTTAAACCATTTTTAAATATTTTATGTAATTTTTAAAAATTAATATTTCAAATTCAAAATATCCTTTGTATTATTTATTTAAATTTTCAAAGAATTCATTTTATATATGTATATAGTATTTGCTGTAAGTCGTTTTCGTTTTGCAGCGTTAACTACTGCATTCTTATTTGAACTGGACGTTAATTTACTAAGGCTGACTGGATAAATTTTTAGTATGCATTTTCAATTCAATTTTTTATACGACATTTTTTAAATCAAATTGTAAGTTCAAGCTGACAAAATTTTGTAATTTATTTTTATTTTTTAGGTATCTCCTGAAGGCACTAGTACTCAAAAATGCTACACGACACTGATTGGGTGCTGTGGAGACCTACGATTGACCTGGATGGACCAGCAGTCTTCGGTAAGATACTTTCAAAATAATAATTTATTGAGGCCCGGTCTCTCCACCCTCAGGTAAACCTCTAGGTAACTGTCTGACAGATAAGGTTATCTGGAACTTCATCTGCTGCATAAATGTCATAAACAATCGGTGAATTCAATACGTCAGTCTCATTATCTGTCAGATAAATTTGTAATGAGAGACGGGATGACATCTGTTCAGCACAGAAAGTATCACATAACCTCAACTGTCAGACGGTCGGCTAGAGGTTCACCTGAAGGTGGAAAGACCGGGCCCTACAGTTTATTGGACACACTGACGTACGTCACCTCACCCAGAGGAAGTTTGCAATTCGTTCGCGACAAACATTTCAACAGAGCATTTTCAATTTGTGAAAATTCACATCAATTTTTTTTTTATTATATAGGCTATTCCAAAACGTTTAAGCGGAAATAACTGGAGTTTTTATTTTTTTAAGTTGTCATGAGTTCTCCTTTTTATGTTTAAAGAGGGCTTTTGCTAAACAAAATGATCGAAAGCCTCACTTAAACGGTAAAAGTTACTAGAATTCATAATCTAGTTCCGTTTAAACCAAAAAAACTGGCTATAGTTTTACAATTATTTTTTTTATTTGACTTTCATATCTATGGCCGACGGTCTAGAAACTGAGAGCTTACCTTCTCTGCCCCTTATACGCCGCTACTAGGCGTTTGGAACCTATTATTTTTATTTATTTATTTTTAATGAATTTTAATTATTTGTAGATCCCAAAGGACTTGGATAAGGACCAACTAGAATAAGGAACCAATTAGGAGAGGAGCCAACCAGGATAAGGAATCAACCAGGACGAGGACGAAACGGGACAAGATCCAAAAGGACATCGGAGATCGAAAACAGCCGTGTAAAATCGTTAAGTAGAAATGTTTCTGTAGTCTATTTCAATTAAGAATGCATTGTCTAAGGATATATGAGCTATTTTAGCCTGATTTTGATTGGCTAAGCGCGCACAAGGTTACACTTAACAATACTTGTCAAAATAATCGTTACATTATTTATTACAGACATTAATTCTGGTGAAATAATGATTGTGTTTGGGTTTTTAAACCATTTTTAAATATTTTATATAATTCTTAAAAATTAATATTTCAAACTCTAAATTTCCTTTGTATGGAATTTGTGTCGATAACCTAATTGTTGCCGTCTTATTTATTTAAATTTTCAAAGAATTCATTTTATATATATAGTATTTGCTGTAAGTCGTTTTCGTTTTGCAGCGTTTACTACTGCATTCTTATTTGAACTGGACGTTAATTTACTAAGGCAGACTGGATAAATTTTTAGTATACATTTTCAATTCAATTTTTTATACTTATTTTTATACGACATTTTTTAAATCAAATTGTAAGTTCAAGCTGACAAAATTTTGTAATTTATTTTTATTTTTTAGGTATCTCCTGAAGGCACTAGTACTCAAAAATGCTACACGACACTGATTTGGAGCTTTGGAGACCTACGATTGACCTGGATGGACCAGCAGTCTTCGGTAAGATACTTTCAAAATAATAATTTATTGAGGCCGAGTCTCTCCACCTTCAGGTAAACCTCTAGGTAACTGTCTGACAGATAAGGTTATCTGGAAATTCATCTACTGCATAAATGTCATAAACAATCGGTGAATCCAATACGTCAGTCTCATTATCTGTCAGATAAATTTGTAATGAGAGACGGGATGACATCTGTTCAGCACAGAAAGTATCACATAACCTCAACTGTCAGACGGTCGGCTAGAGGTTCACCTGAAGGTGGAAAGACCGGGCCCTACAGCTTATTGGACACACTGACGTACGTCACCTCACCCAGAGGAAGTTTGCAATTCGTTCGCGACAAATATTTCAACAGAGCATTTTTATTTGAAACGGACGTTAATTTACTAAGGTTGACTGTATATATTTGAGGCATTTTCATTCAGGGTTTTGTAGGTATGACCACCAAAAAACCCTTATAACGTCACTTGTGTGTCTGTCTGTACGGTAGAAATTGTAGCCAAACGCCTTAACATAGAATGTTGAAATTTGGCATGCTTATACAACTCTTTGACATCCCCAGGTAAATATAAACAAATATGTATTAAATGAATAATATGTATAAAATATATATTTTTTAATATATATTTTATACATTTTATACGTTCCTCAAAATACGTTTTAAGAGCTTTCTTTTGATACCACACAATACATTTTTTTAAATAATTATTTTTTTCAACGCCACAAAAAAATCAATATTTTTCGAAAAACAAATCTGATCAAAAATTTCTGTTGAACTATTCCGGTTCCCATCAATGGACATTTATTTCAGATTTTTAGATCAACCCATCTGGAAGGTAGGGACAAATCCCATAAAAAAATTGGTTTTTCAAAAATAAAAATTTGCTTGCCTATCCCCTCATTAAGAGGTTTAATTTGATAATCCACTCACAATTAAAAAATATATATTTTATACATATTATTCATTTAATACATGTTTGTTTATATTTACCTGGGGATGTCAAAGAGTTGTATAAGCATGCCAAATTTCAACATTCTATGTTAAGGCGTTTGGCTACAATTTCTACCGTACAGACAGACACACAAGTGACGTTATAAGGGTTTTTTGGTGGTCATACCTACAAAACTCTGAATGAAAATGCCTCAAATATATACAGTCAACCTTAGTAAATTAACGTCCGTTTCAAATAAAAATGCTCTGTTGAAATGTTTGTCGCGAACGAATTGCAAACTTCCTCTGGGTGAGGTGACGTACGTCAGTGTGTCCAATAAGCTGTAGGGCCCGGTCTTTCCACCTTCAGGTGAACCTCTAGCCGACCGTCTGACAGTTGAGGTTATGTGATACTTTCTGTGCTGAACAGATGTCATCCCGTCTCTCATTACAAATTTATCTGACGGATAATGAGACTGACGTATTGGATTCACCGATTGTTTATGACATTTATGCAGTAGATGAAGTTCCAGATAACCTTATCTGTCAGAGAGTTACCTAGAGGTTTACCTGAAGGTGGAGAGACCGGGCCTCAATAAATTATTATTTTGAAAGTATCTTACCGAAGACTGCTGGTCCATCCAGGTCAATCGTAGGTCTCCACAGCTCCAAATCAGTGTCGTGTAGCATTGTTGAGTACTAGTGCCTTCAGGAGATACCTAAAAAATAAAAATAAATTACAAAATTTTGTCAGCTTGAACTTACAATTTGATTTAAAAAATTTCGTATAAAAAAAAGTATAAAAATTGAATTGAAAATGCATACTAAAAATTTATCCAGTCTGCCTTAGTAAATTAACGTCCAGTTCAAATAAGAATGCAGTAGTTAACGCTGCAAAACGAAAACGACTTACAGCAAATACTATATATATATAAAATGAATTCTTTGAAAATTTAAATAAATAAGACGTCAACAATTAGGTTATCGACACAAATTCAATACAAAGGAAATTTAGAGTTTGAAATATTAATTTTTAAGAATTATATAAAATATTTAAAAATGGTTTAAAAACCCAAACACAATCATTATTTCACCAGAATTAATGTCTGTAATAAATAATGTAACGATTATTTTGACAAGTATTGTTAAGTGTAACCTTGTGCGCGCTTAGCCAATCAAAATCAGGCTAAAATAGCTCATATATCCTTAGACAATGCATTCTTAATTGAAATAGACTACAGAAACATTTCTACTTAACGATTTTACACGGCTGTTTTCGATCTCCGATGTCCTTTTGGATCTTGTCCCGTTTCGTCCTCGTCCTGGTTGATTCCTTATCCTGGTTGGCTCCTCTCCTAATTGGTTCCTTATTCTAGTTGGTCCTTATCCAAGTCCTTTGGGATCTACAAATAATTAAAATTCATTAAAAATAAATAAATAAAAATAATAGGTTCCAAACGCCTAGTAGCGGCGTATAAGGGGCAGAGAAGGTAAGCTCTCAGTTTCTAGACCGTCGGCCATAGATATGAAAGTCAAATAAAAAAAATAATTGTAAAACTATAGCCAGTTTTTTTGGTTTAAACGGAACTAGATTATGAATTCTAGTAACTTTTACCGTTACATTAAAAGGGAATGCAATTTTTGTAATTGTGTCCCTGGAAATGAAACGAACGCATACACACGACTGACACGTTTTTTGGGTTGGTTATTATGTCTGTCTGTCTGTCTGTCTGTCTGACTGTCTGTCTGTCCATCTGTCTGTCTGTCTGTCTGTCGGTCGGTATGTCTGTCTGTCTATCTGTCCGTCCGTCTTTCTGTCATACAATACAAACTCCCCATGTGGTTTAAAACATTGATTTTGCGATCCTAGCACATTTGAGAAGCATCTAAGGCTATTAGCGCTTGAATGCTCAAGTAAAATATGTAATAATATTCCATTTAAGGCTACTAGCGCCCAATATTCATAATACAAATTCTACATGTGGTTTAAAAAATGAAATTTTTGATACTTACACATTTGAACAGCATCTAAGACTATTAGCGCTTGAATGCTCAAGTGAAATATTTGATAATATTCCATCTAAGGCTACTAGCGCCCAATATCCACTATAAAACTTCGCATGTGGTTTACAAAATGCATTTTAGGCTACTAGTGCCTCATGTTAAATATTTAATTTATAGATTTAAATTGTTAAATTAATTTTTAACCAGAAAAATGCACTTTGGGCTATTAGTGACACATTTAATTTAACGTTTCAAAATGTTAAATTATTTTTATCAAAGTTCAAATTATTTGATTTTAATATTATTTATTAAATTTAATACAATTTTTATTATATAACTTCCTCATTAAATATTTAGACGCAAATTTCTTACATAAAATGCATTGGAATTTTCTTATCAAGAAGGATTAACAAGATTAAAGACAATATTAATGAACGAATGTTCTATGGACACCTGCGAGTTTTTGCAAGTCATAAGGTCATTTCGGTCATTTAGCATTATACTGTGTCATAGGGTAGATCTATGTTGGGCAATTGGGGAATTTTGGGGTAGCATCTTAGGCTATTAGTGTCAGTGGTAGTGTTAAACTATAGTAATAATCAAGATATTAATACTGAAGTGAAAAAAATTTAAAAAATCCGAAAATTAACACTGTTTTTTGAACTTTGAAAAATTTGTCAAGGTCTTTTTTTGTTAAATTTTGTTACGCAGTTATAATAAAAGTTTTACAAAAATGTTTGGGAATTCAGATATTGGAATAAAAAAGGTATGTAGTTCTATATATTCATTAGTATTTATTATTTTTGATTGTTTTTTTTTTATTGAAAATAGAAATAATTGGGAAAAATATTTAAATATTTTTTTCTAATTGTTTCAGGCTGTAGGGAAAAAAATCAAAAATCCATCAGTTACAAACTGGAAAAATTGGTGTGTTTTTTTTGCATTTTTATATATTTTTAATTATTTTTCTTAACAATTGAATTAGAAATTTGTAATTGTGAACTATTTACCTGATAAGGCAGCGGTTCTTAAAACACCAGGGGTCCGCGAAACAATTTTGTCATTAAGTTTACATCCCCCAACTTTTCGTTTTTATTCAAATAACTCATTTAATAAAAATCCTACATGGTCAAGTCCTTTTATTTGTTGTTATTTAACTAGTTATTGACATAACTAAACAATAAATATTAAATATTTAATTATTTTTATTCAACAGCAAATAATTTACAGAAAACATATTATAATAAGATCTATTTTGACCAATATTTGACCAAGAAATTTTTGTATGCGTTTAACGTATTATAATTTGTAACTTTTTTTATTCTTTTTTAGGTAAAATCGAGAAAACCTTAGACATCTGTACCTATACGCTAGAAATTTTAGTCAAATGATTGAACTAAGAGAGCTGAAATTTGGCGTGCATATACATTTTTTATACTAAAAAGGAAAAATTCTGAAATTTGGAAGCTAGAAATTATAGTCAAATGACTGGACCAAGAGAGATGAAATTTGGCATGCATATACATTTTTTATACTAAAAAGGAAAAATTCTGAAATTTGGAAAAAAAGTTGTGAGTGGACGTAGACCCAGATCTCTGGGCCTACGGTGGTAAGGCCTCAACAATTTGTTGAGTATGTTCTATTTTGTAACTATAAGAAAAAATGTGGCGATAATATAAGAACAGGCAGTATTTTTACTGAGCTGTCTTTATATTTTTGCTATAAAAAATGTTGAATTCTGATGTTTATAAAGGACTAAATTAACTTTGAAAACAAAAAAAAAAAAAAATTAGATTCGCACACTTACACATGTACACCAAAATTGATTTAATATTTGGAAAAATATGAAAAAAAAAAAATAAGACACACACACGTAAAATGAACTTTGATGTAAAAACAACCAGTATTTTTACTGAAATTTTTTTATATTCTTGCCCTCGCCAATGTGGAATTCAAAATAAAAATAAAAATGCCATTTAGTTCCGCTTAACGTTTGAAACAGCCTATACTCACGTACCCCAAAATTGATTTTTGAAAAAAATTTGAAAAAAGTAACACACGTAAACACTAAAACAGTGTTTCTCAACCAAAAACGCACCGCGGACCACTAATAATAATTGTTGGTTCAGTTTTTGCAAGAAAACAAATATATTTAATGTGCTACTAAATACATTTATTTTATTTGTAGAAAATCACAGAAAGTTTACATAAAATAAACAAAATATAAATTATTTACATAAAAAATTTGCGTAAAAAATAACAAAAATACTGCAAAAAACATATATAAAAACTTTCGCGGACCACTAAATTTTTCTGGGGACCACTGATGGTCTGCAGACCACCTGTTGAGAAACACTGCACTAGAAAATTATGCATTGATATAAAAACAGATTTTTAACGTCTTTTTTTATATTTCTGCTATAAAAAAATATTGAATTTTTGTGTTTAGAAGTAACAAAATGATACAATTTTTGAAAAAAAATATGAAAAAAATACGAAAAAAATATGAAAAATTAAGAAAAAAAAAAATATACACACACACACACACACACACACATACACTTACACAAAAATGAATGGTTTTAAAAAATATATTGGACATTGTTAGGGTTTCGTCGATACAATCTACAAGCCCTATATACATATACATATAATTATTTATTCTTGTTATTAAATATTTTTTGCTGTTGCAGCTGATCTTGAATGGTCCGAGAAGACCTTAAACTAAAGAATCAGTGTTTCCAATTATTTTTTCCGAATTTAATCGGCCCTAGAAGTAGACGGGGATGCTGTCGGCGAAGGAATTTGCAAAATAGCTCTCCTGAACTTGGTAAGTTTATTTTCTAAAGCTGTATGTCCATTATTTTTACCGACCGCCAACATATATAAGGGAGGTATTGCGATCATACCGATTTTGACATTTTGACATTTCGAGATTTCGATGGATCTCCACGAATTGAGGTAGCTGCATAACTTTTTGATTATTTTTAACATGATGTCTGTCGGTCGGTCTATCCGGCTGTCCGTCTTTCTGTCTGTCTGTCCGTCTGTCTGTCCGTCTGTCTGTCTATCCGCCTGTCTGTCTGTCCGTCTGTCTGTTCGTCTGTCTGTCTGTCCGTCAGTCCGTCAATCTGTCTGTCTGTCCGTCTGTCCGTCAGCCTGTCTGTCTGTGTACACGTGAAGAGCAAATTCGGCTAAAAGGATTTTTATGAAACTTCATATTTAAACTTTTGACATCAATGGCACGAGTTGATCAACTTTGGTTAACTAGAAATGGGAGTTTACCCGTGTCGATTTTAAGATTTTTGCGATTTAACAAAATAATATTTAGAAAAAATGTATTTAACAAAAGTTGCTATAAATCAATAACTAACAGCTTTTATTAGAGTCATTTTTTGATAAAACGAAAAATTTTGAATTTTTTTTGGGTTTTTGATTTTGTTGCTAATTGTTGTTTTGTTGTTACAGCCATCGCTGGAGGGCCCCATGCAGGTTCAGAGAAGGGCGTAGTCCCAGATCGCTGGGACTACGGGGGTAAGCCCTCAATAATTTTTGAGTATTTTTTATTTTGTTACACCCAAAAATATTGGGGCATTTATATAGAAACAGACGATATTTTCAAGTCTTTTTTTATATTTTTGCTGGCCATAATTTCCAATTCTGATGTCCAGAAAGGACAAAAAATTTCTAAAAATTATTAGAAAAGAAAAAAAAATACATACGGGTACAGATAAATTAATGGTTTTAAAAAGTATTTTGGACATTTTAAGGTCCGTACGATAATTTATAAACTGCCGACCGGAGTAGCGTAGTGGTAGCAGATGTGCCCTACGTTCTTAAGGTATCGGGTTTGAATCATGTTCAGGCATGGAATTTTCCAAAATAATAGAATTATCCTGGCTAATTGCCGAAGTAGCAAAGGCCATTTAAAATTAAAATTTTTTAAAAAAAAACCACTCTTATACCGTCATCCATCTGTCTGTATGACAGGAAAAAAAAGGAAAACCTATTTAATGTTCAGAACTTAAGAATATATATTTTAAAATAAATAACAGAATATTTTCTCATTCATCGCGAACTTTCTTTCATATTATGGTGAGGTCTTTATTGGGGGGAGGGGTAACCTGGTACAAAATAATTTAAAAAGTTTTATATTTTAGGTATTTTTAAATATCTATATTTTAGCTTTTCCTTTTTGGAGGCATTTTTAAAGGACACTGCGCCCTCCAATTTAATTTTTTTTTTAACGAAAATTATAAAAATTCTTCCGTCCAATAACCAAAAAGTAATTACCTAGAAATCTTTCAAAATTTATTTTTAATGTTTGCTGTTTATTGGATGCATCCATTTAATTTTGGCCCCTAATCTGCTGATTTCTTAGTCTTTTTCTGTCTTTGCATTGGCTAAATAATTGACCCTCTATTGCCAAAAAATAATTATTTTTTGTCATTTTAAAATATTTTTCTTGTCAGTTCATACTTTAATTTAACAAAAAATTTTAGTCGTTTTTTAAGGTCCCAAATTTATTTTAGAGTAAGCAATACATGAAGATTTCAAAAATTCCAACCGCAGGTCTCTATCTCTGGCCGTTTTTGAGCTATCATTTTTTTAAATTCAAATTTGCAAACTAAACTTGTTTTTTTACTGTGCCAGTTCAGTTTTGGCATCACCATCATCTTGCTCTAAGTGTCAGGTCTTTGGTCCCCCAGATATCTGGAAAGACCTTACAGTGAGAGCAACATGGTGATGAGTAAGGCCAAAAATCTGGACAGACTGATTTTTGTTGCAATTTTCGAATGTTTTGTCTGCCGATTCGGAGGAGATTTTCTAATTGTTTTGTTAGGGGCCCAATTTTTTATAGAATAAAGTGTTCATGTAGATATAAAAAATTCTAACCGCAAGTGTCTATCTCTAACCATTTTTGAGCTACAATTTTTTTAAATTCAAATTTTCGAATAAATAATAAAATTATTTTTTTACTGTGCCAGTCCAGTTTTGGCATCAGCATTATCTTGCTCTAAGTGTCAGGTTTTTGGTCCCCCACATATCTGGAAAGACCTGATGCAAAGCAACATGGTGGTCAGTAAGTCCAAAAATGTCCAATTTCCAAAAAATAGTTATCTAGAAATCTTTGAATTTTTTTTTTTCATTTTTGCTATTTTTGGATGCATCCATTATCTGGCTAAATATCTCTCCAGGTGTCCTGTATACCAATTCTAGATCTTCTAGTTGATTTCGCCCTCTTTTTTTGTCTTCGTATAGGCTAAATCAGTGGTTCACAACCTTTCGTAGTGATAGCTATCATTGTTGTGTGCGAAAAATTTTAACCAAATTTTATGGTGGTTTTCAACCTTTTTATCTACGCGATACACTTACTTTACTTGGAAAAAAATTACTGTAGGAAGATAAAAAATCAGCTGTGGCTACCGCAGGACCGACCGCCATCATAAAGTACTTGTATGAAATACATTCTTGCAGCAGAGTAGAAATAACTTGGCCTAATATTTTCTAACAGAGACATTATCTCTGTCTTCAAATTTTCATTCAGAATGTAATTTCCAGATTTATTATTTTGATTCTGTTTTTTATTCCTAATTCTTATGATTTTATTCCATTTTTATTTATTTTATTTCTTGCAACGGCTTCGGAGCCCTTGAGAAGTGCACGCGGAGCACAGGTTGGGAACCAATGGGCTAAATAATTAACCCTCTATTTCCAAAAATAATTATTTTTTGTCAATATCAATTATTTTGTTTTCACCTTGTATAAGACTTTCCAGTTAGTTTTTTAAGGTTCCAAATTTATTTTAGAATAAAAAATACATGTAGATTTAAAAAAATCCTACCGCAGGTCTCTATCTCTGGCCGTTTTTGAGCTATCATTTTTTTAAATTCAAATTTTCAAACTAAACTTGTTTTTTTACTGTGCCAGTTCAGTTTTGGCATCACCATCATCTTGCTCTAAGTGTCAGATCTTTGGTCCCCCAGATACCTGGATAGACCTGATGCAAAGCAACATGGTGGTGAGTAAGTCCAAAAATGTCCAATAACCAAAAAATAATTATCTAGAAATCTTTGATTTTTTTTGTTTCATTTTTGCTGTTTTTTGGATTCATTCATTCGTTTTTTGTCCTTAATCTGGCTAAATATCTCTCCAGGTATCCTGTATACCAATGATAGATCTTCTTGTTGATTTCCCCCTCTTTTGCTGTCTTCGCACTGGCTAAACAATTAACCCTTTATGGGCAAAATAATTATTTTTGGGCAATTTCAAGAATTTTGTTTGTCTGTTCCTATAACATTTTCGAACTAACTTTTTAAAGCCCTAAATTTCTTTTAGAGTAAAGAGTACATGTAGTTTTCCAAAATTCTAATCGCAAGTCTATCTCCAACCGTATATGAGCCTTTTTTTCAATTTTTTTTAAATATAAAATTTTTTTTTTGCTTTGTCAGTCCAGTTTTGGCATCACCATCATCTTGCTCTAAGTGCCAGGTCTTTGGTCCCCCAGATATCTGGAAAGACCTGATGCAAAGCAACATGGTGGTGAGTAAGTCCAAAAGTGTCCAATAACCAAAAAATAGTTATCTAGAAATCTTTCAAAATTTATTTTTAATGTTTGCTGTTTATTGGATGCATCCATTTGATTTTGGCCCCTAATCTGCTGATTTCTTCAAAAAATAATTATTTTTTGTCATATTAAAATATTTTCCTTGTCATTTCAAAATATTTTCCTTGTCAGTTCATACTTTAATTTATCAAAATTTTTTATTCGTTTTTTAAGGTCCCAAATTTATTTTAGAGTAAACAATACATGTAGATTTCAAAAATTCCAACCGCAGGTCTCTATCTCTGGCCGTTTTCGAGCTATCATTTTTTTAAATTCAAATTTGCAAACTAAACTTGTTTTTTTACTGTGCCAGTTCAGTTTTGGCATCACCATCATCTTGCTCTAACTGTCAGGTCTTTGGTCCCCCAGATATCTGGAAAGACCTGATGCAAAGCAACATGGTGGTGAGTAAGTCCAAAAATGTCCAATAACCAAAAAATAGTTATCTAGAAATCTTTGATTTTTTTTTTTTTATTTTTGCTGTTTTTTGGAGGCATCCATTATCTGGCTAAATATCTCTCCAGGTGTCCTGTATACCAATGCTAGATCTTCTAGTTGATTTCGCCCTCTTTTTTTGTCTTCGTATAGGCTAAATCAGTGGTTCACAACCTTTCGTAGTGATAGCTATCATTGTTGTGTGCGAAAAATTTTAACCAAATTTTATGGTGGTTTTCAACCTTTTTATCTACGCGATACACTTACTTTACTTCGAAAAAAATTACTGTAGGAAGATAAAAAAATCAGCTGTGGCTACCACAGGACCGCCCGCCATCATAAAGTACTTGTATAAAATACATTCTAGCAGCAGAGTAGAAATAACTTGGCCTAATATATTCTAACAGAGATAGTATCTCTGTCTTCAAATTTTCATTCAGAATGTAATTTCCAGATTTATTATTTTGATTCTGTTTTGTATTCCTAATTCTTTTGATTTTGTTCCATTTTTATTTATTTTATTTCTTGCAACGGCTTCGGAGCCCTTGAGATGTGCACGCGGAGCACAGGTTGGGAACCAATGGGCTAAATAATTAACCCTCTATTTCCAAAAATAATTATTTTTTGTCAATATCAATTAATTTGTTTTTCACCTTGTATAAGACTTTCCAGTTAGTTTTTTAAGGTTCCAAATTTATTTTAGAATAAAAAATACATGTAGATTTAAAAAAATCCTACCGCAGGTCTCTATCTCTGGCCGTTTTTGAGCTATCATTTTTTTAAATTCAAATTTTCAAACTAAACTTGTTTTTTTACTGTGCCAGTTCAGTTTTGGCATCACCATCATCTTGCTCTAAGTGTCAGATCTTTGGTCCCCCAGATACCTGGATAGACCTGATGCAAAGCAACATGGTGGTGAGTAAGTCCAAAAATGTCCAATAACCAAAAAATAATTATCTAGAAATCTTTGATTTTTTTTGTTTCATTTTTGCTGTTTTTTGGATTCATCCATTCGTTTTTTGTCCCTAATCTGGCTAAATATCTCTCCAGGTGTCCTGTATACCAATGCTAGATCTTCTAGTTGATTTCCCCCTCTTTTGCTGTCTTCGCATTGGCTAAACAATTAACCCTTTATGGGCAAAATAATTATTTTTGGGCAATTTCAAGAATTTTGTTTGTCTGTTCCTATAACATTTTCGAACAAACTTTTTAAAGCCCTAAATTTCTTTTAGAGTAAAGAGTACATGTAGTTTTCCAAAATTCTAATCGCAAGTCTGTCTCCAACCGTATATGAGCCTTTTTTTCAATTTTTTTTTAATATAAAATTATTTTTTTTGCTTTGTCAGTCCAGTATGTGCATCACCATCATCTTGCTCTAAGTGCCAGGTCTTTGGTCCCCCAGATATCTGGAAAGACCTTACCAGTAAGAGCAATATGGTGGTGAGTAAGGCCAAAAATCTGGACAGACTGATTTTTAATTTTTGTTGCAATTTTTGAATGTTTTGTCTGCCGGTTCAGAGGAGATTTTATAATTGTTTTTTTAGGGGCCCAATTTTTATAGAGTAAATTGTTCATGTAGATTTCAAAAATTCCAACCGAAAGTCTCTATCTCTAACCGTTTTTGAGCTACGATTTTTTTAAATTCAAATTTTCGAATATATAATAAAATTACTTTTTTACTGTGCCAGTCCAGTTCTGGCATCAGCATTATCTTGCTCTTAGTGTCAGGTCTTTGGTCCCCCAGATATCTGGAAAGACCTGATGCAGAGCAATATGGTGGTGAGTAAATCCAAAAATGTCCAATAACCAAAAAGTAATTATCTAGAAATCTTTCAAAATTGATTTTTAATGTTTGCTGTTTATTGGATGCATCCATTTGATTTTGGCCCCTAATCTGCTGATTTCTTAGTCTTTTTCCGTCTTTGCATTGGCTAAATAATTGACCCTCTATTACCAAAAAATAATTATTTTTTGTCATTTTAAAATATTTTCCTTGTCAGTTCATACTTTAATTTATCAAAATTTTTTATTCGTTTTTTAAGGTCCCAAATTTATTTTAGAGTAAACAATACATGTAGATTTTAAAAATTCCAACCGCAGGTCTCTATCTCTGGCCGTTTTCGAGCTATCATTTTTTTAAATTCAAATTTGCAAACTAAACTTGTTTTTTTACTGTGCCAGTTCAGTTTTGGCATCACCATCATCTTGCTCTAACTGTCAGGTCTTTGGTCCCCCAGATATCTGGAAAGACCTGATGCAAAGCAACATGGTGGTGAGTAAGTCCAAAAATGTCCAATAACCAAAAAATAGTTATCTAGAAATCTTTGATTTTTTTTTTCATTTTTGCTGTTTTTTGGAGGCATCCATTATCTGGCTAAATATCTCTCCAGGTGTCCTGTATACCAATACTAGATCTTCTAGTTGATTTCGCCCTCTTTTTTTGTCTTCGTATAGGCTAAATCAGTGGTTTACAACCTTTTTGACTTGCGGAGCCCTTTTTAAAATCATTTTCTACGGCGGAGGCCCCTAGGCTTTACCCTATGTTGTACAAATTAATGGTGTTCAAAGGTAATGTTACGGGGGAAGGGGTAGCTTTTTTCACTATAAAGTCGCTTTTCTCTTTCACAGCTCAGTTATTGATAGATAGACAGATTTTTATAAAATGAAGCAAATAATCAAATTACACGCAGATTATTCAAACAACAGTACATCTCGCCAATCACCTTCCAGCTAGTCATAAACTGGCTAGAGTCAGAAATCACTCGGGCATACATTTTAAGTGTTTTCTTTTTCACATTGTATAAGATTTTCCAGTTAGTTTTTTCAGGTCCCAAATTTATTTTAAAGTAAACAGTACATGTAGATTTTAAATTTTTTTACCGTAGGTCTCTATCTCTGGCGGTTTTTGAGCTATCATTTTTTTAAATTAGCAGCATTATCTTGCTCTAAGGGTCAGGTTTTTGGTCCCCCAGATATTTGGAAAGACCTGATGCAGAGCAATATGGTGGTGGTGCGTAAGGCCAAAAATGTCCAATAACCAAAAAGTAATTATCTAGAATTCTTTCAAAATTGATTTTTAATATTTGCTGTTTATTGTACGCTTCCATATGATTTTGGTCCCTAATCAGATGATTTCTTCGTCTTTTGCTGTCTTTGCATTGGCTAAATAATTGACCCTCTATTGCCAAAAAATAATTATTTTTTTATCATTTTAAAATATTTTCTTTGTCAGTTCATAATTTGATTTATCAAAATTTTTTAGTGGTTTTTGAAGCCTCAATTTTTTTTTTTTTTAGATTAAAAAGTCCATGCAGATTTCAAAAATTTTAACCGCAAGTCCCTATTGCTGGCCGTTTTTGAATTATGTTTTTTTTTTAATTCCAATTTTCATAACTAATAAAATTTATTCTTTTACTGTGCCAGTTCAGATTTGGCATCGCCATCATCTTGCCTTAAGTGTCAGGTCTTTGGTCCCCCAGATACCTGGAAAGACCTGACCAGTGAGAGCAACATGATAGCGTGTAAGGCCAAAAATGTCCAATATCCCAAAAGTTATTATCTAGAATTCTTTCAAAATTGATTTTTAATTTTTGCTGTTTATTGGATGTTTCCATTTGATTTTTGTCCCTAATCTGCTGATTTCTTCGTCTTTTGCTGTCTTTGCATTGGCTAAATAATTAACCCTCTATTGCCAAAAAATAATTATTTTTTTATCATTTTAAAATATTTTCTTTGTCAGTTCATAATTTGATTTATCAAAATTTTTTAGTCGTTTTTTGAAGCCCCAAATTTTATTTAGAGTAAAAAGTCCATGTTAATTTCAAAAATTTCAACCGCAAGTCTCTAATATTGGTCGTTTTTGAGTTATGATTTTTTTAAATTAGAACTATTAAAATTTATTTTTTTTACTGTGCCAGTCCAGTTTTGGCATCAGCATCTTCTTGCTCTAAGTGTCCGGTCTTTGGTCCCCCAGATACCTGGAAAGACCTGACCAGTGAGAGCAACATGGTGGTGAGTAAGGCCAAAAATGTCCAATATCCAAAAAGTAATTATCTAGAATTCTATCAAAATTGATTTTTAATTTTTGCTGTTTATTGGACGCTTCTATTTGATTTTTGTCACTTATCTGCTGAATTCTTCGTCTTTTGCTGTCTTTGCATTGGCTCAATAATTGACCCTCTATTGCCAAAAAATAATTGTTTTTGTCATTTTAAAATATCTTTGTCAGCTCATACTCATCAAAAATTTTTAGTCGTTTTTTGAAGCCCCAAATTTTTTATAGATTCAAAAGTCCATGTAATTTTCAAAAATTTTAACCGCAAGTCCCTATTGCTGGCCGTTTTTGAGTTATGATTTTTTTAAATTCCAATTATCATAACTAATAAAATTTATTTTTTTTACTGTGCCAGTCCAGTTTTGGCATCACTATCATCTTGCCTTAAGTGTCAGGTCTTTGGTCCCCCAGATACCTGGAAAGACCTGACCAGTGAGAGCAACATGGTGGTGAGTAAGGCCAAAAATGTCCAATATCCAAAAAGTAATTATCTAGAATTCTATCAAAATTGATTTTTAATTTTTGCTGTTTATTGGACGCTTCTATTTGATTTTTGTCACTTATCTGCTGATTTATTCGTCTTTTGCTGTCTTTGCATTGGCTAAATAATTGACCCTCTATTGCCAAAAAATAATTTTTTTTTGTCAGTTTAAAATATCTTTTTTGTCAGCTCATACTCATCAAAAATTTTTAGTCTTTTTTTGAAGCCCCAAATCTTATTTAGAGTAAAAAGTCCATTTTAATTTCAAAAATTTGAACCGCAAGTCTCTATTATTGGTCATTTTTGAGTAATGATTTTTTAAAATTACAACTAATAAAATTTATTTTTTTTACTGTGCCAGTTCAGTTTTGGCATCACTATCATCTTGCCTTAAGTGTCAGGTCTTTGGTCCCCCAGATACCTGGAAAGACCTGACCAGTGAGAGCAACATGATGGTGCGTAAGGCCAAAAATGTCCAATATCCAAAAAGTAATTATCTAGAATTCTTTCAAAATTGATTTTTAATTTTTGCTGTTTATTGGATGTTTCCATTTGATTTTTGTCCCTAATCTACTGATTTCTTCGTCTTTTGCTGTCTTTGCATTGGCTAAATAATTGACCCTCTATTGCCAAAAAGTAATTATTTTTTATCATTTTAAAATATTTTCTTTGTCAGTTCATAATTTGATTTATCAAAAATTTTTAGTGGTTTTCGAAGCCCCAAATTTTTTTTAGATTAAAAAGTCCATGTAGATTTCAAAAATTTTAACCGCAAGTTCCTATTGCTGGCCGTTTTTGAATTATGATTTTTTTTTAATTCCAATTTTCATAACTAATAAAATTTGTTCTCTTACTGTGCCAGTTCAGTTTTGGCATCACCGTCATCTTGCCTTAAGTGTCAGGTCTTTGGTCCCCCAGATACCTGGAAAGACCTGACCAGTGAGAGCAACATGATGGTGCGTAAGGCCAAAAATGTCCAATATCCAAAAAGTAATTATCTAGAATTCTTTCAAAATTGATTTTTAATTTTTGCTGTTTATTGGATGTTTCCATTTGATTTTTGTTCCTAATCTGCTGATTTCTTCGTCTTTTGCTGTCTTTGCATTGGCTAAATAATTAACCCTCTATTGCCAAAAAATAATTATTTTTTTATCATTTTAAAATATTTTCTTTGTCAGTTCATAATTTGATTTATCAAAATTTTTTAGTCGTTTTTTGAAGCCCCAAATTTTATTTAGAGTAAAAAGTCCATGTTAATTTCAAAAATTTCAACCGCAAGTCTCTAATATTGGTCGTTTTTGAGTTATGATTTTTTTAAATTAGAACTATTAAAATTTATTTTTTTTACTGTGCCAGTCCAGTTTTGGCATCAGCATCTTCTTGCTCTAAGTGTCCGGTCTTTGGTCCCCCAGATACCTGGAAAGACCTGACCAGTGAGAGCAACATGGTGGTGAGTAAGGCCAAAAATGTCCAATATCCAAAAAGTAATTATCTAGAATTCTATCAAAATTGATTTTTAATTTTTGCTGTTTATTGGACGCTTCTATTTGATTTTTGTCACTTATCTGCTGAATTCTTCGTCTTTTGCTGTCTTTGCATTGGCTCAATAATTGACCCTCTATTGCCAAAAAATAATTGTTTTTGTCATTTTAAAATATCTTCTTTGTCAGCTCATACTCATCAAAAATTTTTAGTCGTTTTTTGAAGCCCCAAATTTTTTATAGATTCAAAAGTCCATGTAATTTTCAAAAATTTTAACCGCAAGTCCCTATTGCTGGCCGTTTTTGAGTTATGATTTTTTTAAATTCTAATTATCATAACTAATAAAATTTATTTTTTTTACTGTGCCAGTCCAGTTTTGGCATCACTATCATCTTGCATGAAGTGTCAGGTCTTTGGTCCCCCAGATACCTGGAAAGACCTGACCAGTGAGAGCAACATGGTGGTGAGTAAGGCCAAAAATGTCCAATATCCAAAAAGTAATTATCTAGAATTCTATCAAAATTGATTTTTAATTTTTGCTGTTTATTGGACGCTTCTATTTGATTTTTGTCACTTATCTGCTGATTTATTCGTCTTTTGCTGTCTTTGCATTGGCTAAATAATTGACCCTCTATTGCCAAAAAATAATTTTTTTTTGTCAGTTTAAAATATCTTTTTTGTCAGCTCATACTCATCAAAAATTTTTAGTCTTTTTTTGAAGCCCCAAATCTTATTTAGAGTAAAAAGTCCATTTTAATTTCAAAAATTTGAACCGCAAGTCTCTATTATTGGTCATTTTTGAGTAATGATTTTTTAAAATTACAACTAATAAAATTTATTTTTTTTACTGTGCCAGTTCAGTTTTGGCATCACTATCATCTTGCCTTAAGTGTCAGGTCTTTGGTCCCCCAGATACCTGGAAAGACCTGACCAGTGAGAGCAACATGATGGTGCGTAAGGCCAAAAATGTCCAATATCCAAAAAGTAATTATCTAGAATGCTTTCAAAATTGATTTTTAATTTTTGCTGTTTATTGGATGTTTCCATTTGATTTTTGTTCCTAATCTGCTGATTTCTTCGTCTTTTGCTGTCTTTGCATTGGCTAAATAATTGACCCTCTAGTGCCAAAAAATAATTATTTTAAAATATTTTCTATGTCGGCTCATACTTTAATTTATCAAAATTTTTTAGTCGTTTTTAAGGTCCCAAATTTATTTTAGAGTAAACAATACATGTAGATTTCAAAAATTTCAGGTCTCTATCTCTGGCCGTTTTTGAGCTATCATGTTTTTAAATTCAAATTTGCAAACTAAACTTATTTTTTTACTGTGCCAGTTCAGTTTTGGCATCACCATCATTTTGCCTGGCACTTGGAGCAACATGGAGAATCGGTGGAGAGGAACAGGAGTGAAAGAGGAGTGGACAGATAATATACCCCTAAAGACATGGATGGTTCTCGGATCATCCCAACTGCGCCCAACTCCCTTCAGGGGTGGGTATTCCCAGCACTCTCTGGGTGCTGTGGAAGACACTTATGGCAATTTTTAAAAAATAATAATGATAATGATGCATTATTGCGGCTTCAAGTTCAAGTTTTATAACTCTAGTTTAAGTTTCTAGACCACGGATTAAGTTTTTAGATCCCGTGTAAGTTTCTAGACCTCTGTTTTAGTTAATAATTTAGTTAAATGCTTCTCAATCCAAACTTACCGGCTTATTTGGGGCTGGGGATATTCAAAAAAGGCTTTAAAGCTTTCCTGCCTCTTTTTTTGGGGTAGTTTTTTTTAGTTTTATGCAAAAACAGTTAGTTGAAAGGCGAAATTGACCTTATTTTGGTAATTTACGACCCAAAATACGTATATAGCAATCTAAGACAAAAAGATTTTTCTTAAAACTTGTGATTTTTTTAAGGTATACCCCTTACGATTTTTTCAAATTTTAGCCATTTTTAAAGGTTTTGTTTGATGGATTAGAAAAATAAAACCAGCCGAGTTATTAAGGCCCCAATTTTTTTCTAGATTAAGTAATACATGCAAATTTTAAATATTCAAACCGCAGGTCTCCATCCTTAATCAATTTTGAGTTATGATTTTTTTAAATTAAGAAAAAAAAAATATTGGTAAACGATATTTTTCAAAAAATGTTTTGCTCAAAATTTGCTTAAATATATTACGGACCTAAGAATTTCAAAAATTGCATCCCCAGGTCTATATCTTTTTTAGTTTTGGAGATACGGCCTTACAAACTTAAAAATTTTGACAATATTGACAATGTTCGAAACATTTTCAACGAAAAACGTCTTTAACGAAAAAGGCCCCAAATTTTTAGCTGCGTATATAAGTGTTGGTGATTTTATAAATTCAAACCGCAGGGCGCTATCTGTTTTAGTTTTTGAGTTATGAATTTTTGAAAATTGTAATTTTTTCCCCTGGAAGCTAATATGGTAGGCAACCCACAACACGTTGGTGCTATGCGGTAAAGTATATAAGGTTAGGAGATTTTTTTAAAACTAAATAAGTGATCTTTGTCTATGATGGGCACTTTTCGGTCACTAGGGGGATAAGCCCAAAATATAAAAAAAAAATCTTTTTTTATTTAGTCCAGTTATGACATTTTTAAGACACGCCGAAAGAGCACAGTACGATCTGATTTCCTAAACATAAATTCATTATTTTTTTTCAAGATTTTGCATAATAATAATTTATCTAACAAAAGTTGTTATAAAAGCAATAACTAACAACTTTTATTTGAGACATTTTTTGAAAAACGAAAAAAAAATATTAAAAATTTTCGAAATTTTTTCTTAGTATCAATTTTTTCATGTAACGTTTCCATGATCATGATAAATAATATCTCTTTTAGAAAATATTAGGCCAAGTTATTTCTACTCTGCTGCTAGAATGTATTTTATCCAAGTACTTTGTAATGGCGGTCGGTCCTGTGGTGGCCACAGCTGATTTTTATTTTAAGTTTTAATGTGGTCAAGTATAAAAATATATATTTTGATGGTCGTCTTCTTAAAAAGTCTTGATAAAAGTGTGATTTGTTCGCAAGCTGTGAAATTTTCATGCTTGAAGAAAGTTTAACAAAGAGGCAAATATCTTTAAAAAAGTTGTGACAGGCAGAGGCAGTTATTTACGGGCTTCAGCGCATTTTTTCTTAACATGTAATATGTGTTTTTATTTGTAAACTGCTTTTATTTGGGTTCGTACCGGCGGCATTAGCTGTATTGTTTAAATGTATATTGAATAGGACAAGATGATCCGGCGCTCGGCGGGAAATGAACCCGGGACCTGGTTGATCTCTTAAAATATAGGGGTAAAGGTCAATTGTGCAAAGGGCATAAAGGTGCATTTCTTCAATTACATTAATCCCATACGAACAATTTCTTACAATATTGGAAATATATGTACCTACACACAAGTTGGCTTTGAGGAAATTTAAAAAGAAATAATATGTTCATAATTGAAAAAGTAACATTCAAAACGTGATCTCTAACCCCTTAAAAGTCCGTCTTGATCTCTTAACTGTCAGGTTTTTCTTTATACTTGTTAGATTTTGACTAATATAATACCTCAACTTTTTGTGAGGTCTTCCCTCTGGCGAAGGTTGTTCAATTTTCTTTTCGAGATATGCCCCCCCCCCCACTTCTTTAATTATTTCATATTACATGTTTTTAAATGCGTTTTTAGGGTTTCGTATGAATAACCAAGAAACTCTTTGTGTCCGTCTGTTGGGTAGAAACTAGGTATTAAATTTTTTTCCTAAATAAATTTATATAAAACGTTACATACTACACTTTTTAAAGTAATTGGGGTTTCGTAAAACCATCATTCATGTGCCCGTCTGTCTGTTTATTTCTTCGATAAAAGTTGATTTATTCAATTTTTCTTTCCAAATAAATTTATATAAAACATTACATACTACACGTGTTTAAAGGTATTAGGGCAAAGGTATGACTCGTGTCTGTCTGTACGGTAGTACTTGTGGTCAGATATCGGGACCTAAAGAGTTGAATTTTGGCTTGCATATACAGTTTTTTGGTCCACATAGGAAATTATGTTGGAATAAATATTTCTCGAAATAATATATATTTTTTAAAACTTTGAGTAGGGCTTAATTAAAGGCCTTTAGACTTAGATCAGGGGTCCTTAAACTTATGTGGTCCGAGGACCTCCTCTTAAACAACATTTTTTTTTTTTGCGGACCCCATCCCATGCCTAGGCATTTTACGTCGTTCTTGAGACTTAATTTCTGACTCAATAATCTCATAGGCACTACGTTATAATAAATATTGATAAAAATGTATCGCTGGTTATTTAAATAAATGGTCTTGCGCATTTATAGAGATGAACATTTTTATTAGCATATAGAATAAAAATCATAAATAATCATAATACAACTCATACAAACATTTCTTGTTCAAATATTGGTCAAAATAGATCTTATTATAATATGTTTTCTGTAAATAATTTTTACTAATTATTGTTTAGTTAGATCAATAACTAGTTATATAACAACAAATACAAAAAGTTTTGACCATGTAGGGTTTTTTTTAAAAGAGTTATTTGAATAAAAGCGAAAAGTTGGGGGATGTAAAGTTAATGTCAAAATTGTTTCGCGGAACCCTGGTAAACGCAGACCCCAGAATTAGAACCGCTGACTTAGATTTATAAACAAAAAATAATTTTACAATATGTTATATTTTGTGGGTAGAAAAAATTTGTAAATATTTTTTACAACAAATATTGTTGAAATTGGTTTACAAAAAATATTTTGAAATGCATTGTTAGTTTAATAAAACAATAAGGTGTAGGCCCTTTGGTTTCTAATAGCCAAAAATAGCGTGTTAAAATTGGTATTAACAATTTTTTAATTAATTATTTTTATACGCAAAATAAATATTGTAATTAGAATTTACGTGCATTGTCAAATCGCATAAGACTAAAAATTTAAAAATTACATAAGGGATTAATTAGCAATTCATATATCATAAGATACCAATTATCGGTGACAGTTGTACAAAAAACGTCGTGCGATTCACTTGTAGATTAAATTCGTTGCCAAAACGTTGTGATTTAGTAAATAAAATTGTTTATAACTTGCTATTATTTATAAAAACAATGTTTAAATAGTGATTCTGTTACTAATATTTTATTTGCTGTTTCAGGGTTTTTTTTTAATAGTTCGTGATTGGTCCGAGAAGACCTTAAACTAAAGAAGTTAGTGTTGTGCACCGTTTATTATTTCCGAATTTAATCGGCTTCCTCCTAGTTTATTAATTTTTTTTGGTGTCGTGCCGATACCTGGTGTTAATAGCTCTTCGTGATGGGCTTAGATGGTCTTAGTGCCCTAGAAGTAGAGGGGGATGCTGTCGGCGAAGGATTTGGCAAAATTGCTCTCCTGAACTTGGTAAGTTTTCTTAACAAAAATATATATTTTAATTTATATTTTTCAAAATTTTTATGCTTAAATGCCGTTATGGAACTTTGAATGGTTATTTTGCAAAAAAATATGTCTGAAATGTATAATTTTTGTGTTAAAGGCCTTTTTAGGGTTTTGTCTGTCTGTCTGTCTGTCTGTCTGTCTGTCTGTCTGTCTGTCTGTCTGTCTGTCTGTCTGTCTGTCTGTCTGTCTGTCTGTCTGTCTGTCTGTCTGTCTGTCTGTCTGTCTGTCTGTCTGTCTGTTCGGTAAAAATTGTAGCCAAACGCCTAAACCTAGAAATTTACTTAAATAAGAAGGTTTATTTTACAAAAATTATGTCATCTTTTAATTAATATTTTTGAAATATTCTAAGATTATTTGGTTGCTAATTGTTGTTTTATTGTTACAGCCATCGCTGGAGGACCCTATGTAAGTTCTGAGAAGGGCGTAGCGCCCAGAGCCTCTGGGGCTACACGGGGTAAGTCCTCAACATTTGTTGAGTATTTTTTGTTTTCATTTGCATCTTTGCAAAGTTGCAATTTTGGTATATTTTAAAACAATTCTCTGTGAAAAACTGCTTTCACTGGGAATATCTCCAAATTTTCATAGTATATATGAATATTGATAATTCCAAAAATTGAAACCGTGGATCTCTATCGTTTATAGGTTTTGAGTTATGAATTTTAGAAAATTGCAAAATATTACTCCTTGAGGTATTTAGGGTAGGCAACACACAGTACGGCAATGCTCTGCGGGAGAGTTTATAGTATAAGGGGTATATTTTTTCTGTTTTTTAAATTGAGTAAAACTGAAAATAATGAGACGGAATTGTGCATGAACACAATACGGCGTTTAGGGACATAGAACCCAACAAATAAATTTTCGATTATTTTAAAAGAATTTAGTTTTTAATCTAATAATAATATAATTTTATATTAGGACAACGTTCCAATAGATGCACACATCTTTATATATAATAATTTATGCAAATATATAACATTTAAAAAAAAGTTAAAAAATATTTCACACGAGAGCTGAAAAGTAGACGATTACAGTGGATAGGACAAAAGTTGAGGGAGGACAACATGGTTAAAAGGACATGGAACTGAAGTAGGGCTTCTTAAACGGTTCCATTTTCCCGGGAGCCCATATGAAAAAATACATCCCGTTATCCCGGGGTTTCAACCCGGGAATCCCTCTTTTTTCGGAGAAGGAATATTTAGTAATTAAGGACGTGGTAACGGCATTACAGCCATTAAAAATTGGTATTGAGAGACTTGGCCGACGCGGAGCAACACTATTTGAAGCAGAGGCTGTATTTTGGATGAGTTACGCAAAAACAATAATAGTTTTTCGTTTAAAATGCTGGAATCCAACAGAGAATTGTCGAGCGAAGGAATAATAATTTAGTTGTCTTACTAAAATACCTAAACAACTCATCAAATTATAACACTACGAATCGGAAGTAGATTCAATAAATCAGTATTGCTACAGCTAAAAAGTTATTTGCTAAACTTTTTGTTGCAAATGCGGATACTTGTAGTATGGCAGATTAAGATAGTGGTGATGAGGCTAAAAATTCACTGATGGCAGAGCGAGAAATCACGTCTGAATTATCACTTCATCAGAAGTTGGATGTTGCTATTTCGAATGTGACACGAGCTGAGAATACCGAAGGTTTTCTATATGACGTCAAAAACATCGCCAAAGAAATGAATATCTATGAAGCAACGGGAAAACGCACCAATAAATTATATGACGCACTAATGACCATTCCACAGACATCGATTGAATCTGAAAGAGCCTTTTCTGCGGCAGGTCTTTTCGTCACAAAAATTCGGTCATCATTAGGTGATAGCTCCATTGACACCCGGAATCCTGGGATTTGAAAATTGCGGTAAATGAGAAGCCCTAGACGGAAGATTGAATCGACCGGTAGGAAGACCTCGCAAGAAATGGAGAGTTTGGCTATCGGAAGAGTCAACTTAGGTGACATCTAATTGCAAATAAAACCAACACATTGATTTTTAAATCATTTAAATTGATACTGGAGATAATATACCCCTAAGGACATGGATGGTTCTCGGTTCGTCCCAACTGCGCCCAACTCCCTTCAGGGGTGGGCACTCATTGAGTGCTGTGGAAGACACTTATGGCAATTATTAAAAAAAAAAAAGTAATAATAATAATAGGGTACAGGTCTTCATTTTAAAATGATAACCGGTTTATACAGGGATACTAGTACCGGTTCATACGTCACATTGACCACGTGACTTTCATATCTATGGGCGGCGGTCTAGAAACTGAAAATTTACCTTCTCTTTCCCAAGATGCCTTTACAGGAGTTGGGACTTATTTTTTTTTTTCAGGAATAATTATCATAAAATAGTGCTGCCCTAAGAACACGGCAACAATTGCTGCAATATTGCGAATCACACAAATACTCCGATTGAAAATCTAGTTTACAAGGATTTCAGGATTCTGTTTTCAAAGAGGAAGACTATTACAGTGCATATGATACGTTAACACAAATGTGGATATCATTGTAAATATCTACGAAGGAAAATAAACATTTTGGTCGATACTGGAAGACTGAAATGTTATTTTTTTTATATTGAACAAGATTTAAAGAGGAGAGATGGAAGAGAGTTGGAGGAGAGTTGGAGGAGAGATGGAGGATAGGTGGAGAAGAGAAGGAGGAGAAATGGAGGAGAGAGAGACTCCAAATATTTGACTAAATGCGGGATAAGGAATACAAAAATTTAAACTGCATGGCTCTATTTCTTCCCATTTTTGAGAGATGAATTTTTGAAATTTTCACTTTTTGATAGCTTATAAATACGGCCTCGTTTTAATTTTTGAAACTCAATTTTTTTATAGACTAAATGCAGCATAAGAAATACAGTCTCTTTTAAAATTTTTTCATTTTCACATTTTTAAGACATGAATTTTTGAAATGTTTTAATAGCTTGTACATACGGCCCTGTTCTAAATTTTGAGACAAATTATTAGTAGAAATGCGGCATTAGGAATCCAAAAATTGAAACCGCATGCCTTTATCCCTTTTCATTTTTGAGGCACGAATTTTTGAATTTTAGACTTTTTGAACATCTTGTATTTCCTGTTTTAAATATTTATTTTTTTTTATTTACTGAAGAAGACCTGTGATTTAAAAAAATTAAACCCCAGTTCTGTATCACTTTCAGTTTTTGTTATACAATTTTTTAAAGTTAGTTACTTTTTTAGACGGTGCTAGTTGAATTTTGGCATCACCCCCATCTTGTTATAAGTATATCGGGTCTTTCCAGGTATCTGGGGGACCAAAGACCTAACACTTAGAACAACATGGTGGCGAGTAAGACCAACAATTTCGACTGACTGTTTAAGAACAGCTAAAAAGAATATTTTAGAACTTTTTCAGTTTGTCATTTTTTTTGTCATTTTCAAGGGTTTTGTTTGCCTACTCTTAAAGATATTCCGAATTGAAACGTTATGGCCCCAAACTTTTTACCCCTTTGAAATTAGAAACATTTTATTATTTTGGTTTTTATAATTTATCGTAATTCTGGCCCTGTTTTAAATTTTAAATTTCCACTAAACGAGATACAAGCATTCCAAACATTCAAACCGTAGATTTCTTCCTCATAGTTTTGGATGTAAAATGTTTTGAAATTCGATAATTTTTTAATTATAATTTTTTGTTAATTCAGCCCTATTTTAAAATTTAAAATTCTAAATTTTTTATTCACTAATCAATATATAGGGATTCCAAAAATTCAAACCGGAGGTCTCTATCTTTTTTTTGAAATATTAATTTGTGAAATAAGATTTTTTTTACCGTAAATCCGGCCCAGTTTTAAATTTTCTAATTCTCATTTTTATACGGAAATCAAAATGTGGGAATTTCAAAAATTCCAATCGGTGGTCTCTACCTTAAATCGTTTTTGAGTTATGATTTTGGTGGAGAGATTGTGAGAAAATGAAGTAGAAATAGAGCAGATAGTGGGGAAATGTAGGAGAGATAGAAGAGAAATATAGGAGAGATTGAGGAGAGATAAAGGGGCGATGAAGCAGATATGAAGAAGAAATGAAGGAGAGATAAGGGAGATAAAGGGAGAGAACGAGAAATGGAAGTGGGTTGTACGAAAGATAGTGGAGAGATGCAGGAGAATTGGAGGAGAGGAACAGGAGTGAAAGAGGAGTGGACAGACAATATACCCCTAAGGATATGGATGGTTCTCGGATCATCCCATCTGCGCCCAACTCCCTTCAGGGGTGGGTATTCCCAGCACTCTCTGAGTGCTGTGGAAAACACTTATGGCAATTTTCAAAAAAATAATAATAATGTTTCCAACGCTTAGGTGACATCTAATTGCAAAGAAAACCAACACATTGATTTTTAAATAATTTAAATTGATAGTGGAGAATTGGAGCAGCGAATCCTGATGTTTAAAAAATAAAATTGTTTTAAACAGTTTTAAGGTTAAAAGATGCCTGCAAAAAAAATGTGATCTAGTCATTCAGAAGGACTGTTTGATTGAATATTCGTCAATCAGTGGGAAGACCTCGCCAGAGATTGAGAAACCAGCTAACCGAAAATTTAACAAGTTCTGATTTACAAGACACATGGAAAGCCCTGACAAACAGATCAAGATGGAGGACTAATGTGAGTCAATCCGAATGGAGTATAGTACAAGAGGTCTAGAAACAACTTTAAATAATTTTAATAATTCGAAAATTTATTGAAAAAATTATTTAATTGACCTGTTTATACAGGGGTAATAGGAGCCGTAGAAACGGTACGATACCATGGATTTTATTTAGTATACTAGAAGTCTAGAAACAACTTAATTTTAAGAATTCAAAGATTTATTGAATTTTTTGATTTATCGAAAAAATTATTTTATTGAGCTGTTTATACAGGGGTAATAGGAGCCGTAGAAACGTCACGATACCATGGATTTTATTTAGTATTCTAGAGGTCTAGAAACAACTTAATTTTAAGAATTCAAAGATTTATTGAATTTTTTGAATTATCGAAAAAATTATTTTATCTACCTGTTTATACAGGGGCAATAAAATTCACACTTTTTACAATTTTTTTATTTTAACGCAATTTTCATTGTATACTAGCTGGAATGCCCGTTGTGTACAAACGAACTAATTAGTATAGATATAATTTTTTGTCGCACACCCTGTTTCTTAAAAGAATTGATCCAAAAATCTAAAAAGTATTTTATTGATACCTGCGAAACCCTAAATTCAGTCAGTTTTTGATTAAATTTTTTTTTTTTGATTTTTTTTTTATTTTTCAATTTTATATTAGACGAGATGTGTTTGTTTGGTTTTGATATTGTCAATATTTTGTTACTCGCTTTGTTTTCCTTGCGTCTGAAGTTTCTCACGAATCTACGTGTGAAGTCAAGAAGGGAGGAGAGTAGGACGTATTAAAGAGGATTAAGTAATAAGGATAATTTCCAGAATTCCACAGGAAATTTTACCTGGCAAATATTAGAAATTCGATCTTTAAGAAAATACGACAGGAATTTTTAATTATTATTTTTTTTTTTTTGTAGTTTTTAAATTTGTCTAACTTGAAGAGAAAGCTTTTTCTGTCCTTTGCCCCACTTGGAATTTTTTTTTGATTTGGTTTAGTCTTTAAAAATATGTATTTCAAAAACGTTTTCTATTCCGAAAAATTTTATTTTTATCCCAGACATGTAATTATTTTTAGTAGATATTATTTTCATATAGTGCTGGAGGTCAATTTGAAATCAAGAGAAAGGTATTTTTCTGCTCTATGCCCCACTTGGTGACAGTTTTGGTTTGGTTTAGAGGCGTTTTAAAATATGGCTACCAAAGACGTTCTATATTCCGAAAAAATATTTTTTTCGTCAAGTACTTATCATTTTTAGTTGAAATTATTTTCATGTAGTGCTGGAAGTCAAGAACAGAATATATCATAACCCTATGCACCTTTTAAAAGTTCTGTTATTTCTAAATTAAATTATAATTAATAATAAAATAAATTATCAATAAATATTTGCGGTTTTCATATAGTGCTGGAGGTCAAGCACGTACATTTTTACAACCCTATGTGCCACTTAAGAGTTTAATTTCTATTTAATAATTATATAATAAAATTCAGAATGTGTTTAGTTTGTTTGATCCTTTGTGATATTATTTTTGGAAATAAGCCCTTGTTAGAAGCTTAAAATGTCATTTACGATCTTTGATATTCGGGGAAAACATATAAGTACATTTCCAAAGATTGCGGCTGCTTTGACACGATTTTTTAGTTTTTCAAGAAATGGTTTCTGGTAAAGTCATGAAAGTCATGAAAGACTAGAAAGGTGAATTAATTCTAAAACTGTGGTTTAGAGCCCTCTTGTTTTTTCTTTTTAGAATGAATATTATTTACATTCGTAGATGGTAGTCTATTTTCACTAATAAGCTCGGGTCTAATTTTCTTTATTGGGTTTTTTTTGGTCTTTAACATATAGTTTTGCAACTTTGTTTTTAAAAATTATTTCGCATCTCAGGGCTTTTTTTTGTCATTTATGGATCAAAGTTTAATTATACTTTACTTCGTCTTGTTTTTTTGTCATCTGTGGACCAGAGTTTAATTCTAGTTTACTTCGTCTTGCTTTAAGCTATAGTGGCACCAGCGTAAAACTGTTACCTACGCAGTAAAGCGGGTTCGAAACCCGATGGCTAGTGATTAACTTTTATATTTAAATCAAAAGTTGACTTGGCTTCGATTAATTAAAATGAGATTTTTTTAGGGATAATAGGGTTGAAAGAAAGATTTTATAAAGAAGTGGGTTAAGATATATTACCCAACGCACCACTTAGGTGTTGGGAACCTATATTATGAGTTTGGAAAATTATGGGACCGGTTTTTCAAATTCGTAATGTCAAATAATAAATGAGTTTAATTTTAAAAATCTCATTTATTTTTTATTTGATAATTTTTATGGATACTTTAGCTATGTATAATCCATTAACAATGTTTTCTCATCTGACTAGGCCATGGTATTTTTTTAAGTTTGTTATTAAATATATTGAATAAATATTTTTTATAGAATGTCACATGAATATTTTGTAATTAAAATTTTATAGGCTATTTCAAACGTTTAAGCGGAACTTCATGGACTTTTAATTTTCCTGAGTTGTCATGAGCTCTCTTTTTAAGGTTTGAAGTGGGCTTTTGCTAAACAAAATTGCCAAAAACTTCACTTAATTTGAAAAATTACTAGAATTCAAAATCTTCCGCTTAAACCACAGAAACTATAGTTATTTTATTTTCACATGTCTAGTTGTATTTCGTGGTTACCAACTAAAATGCCCCCCCCCCCCAACATGGTCTATTGAGATGAGGAAACATCTTGAATGGATTCTATAAGTCGTTAGTATCTGATTACAATTTTTTTATTTAATTTTGGGAAACATTTTTTTCAAAAAGGTGTCAGTATAATTATGGAGCCGCTATAGCAGGGGTGGGAATCTTTCGGAAACAAAGAGCCATTCCAAATAAACCCTCTAACGAAAAATTTGCAGCAACTTTTACAAGTTATCTTGATCTTTGGAAAATTTTCAAAAAGAAATAAATTTTATAATTGCTCAATATTTACAGATACCATTTCTACAGATAAGATTAGAAAAAGTATTGTATGCACGGTTGTTTTGTGTGTGCATACAATAAATCAATTATTACCGACCGCCACCATATAAGGGAGGTATTGTGATCATACCGATTTTGACATTCCGAGATTTCGATGGATCTTCACGAATTTAGGTCCCTACATAACGTTTTCACTATTTTTAGCATGATGTCTGTCGGTCTATCTGTCCGTTTGTCTGCTCTGGGACCACTAGTTCTTGACCTCTGCACTATATCTTTAGGGATGAATTTAAATATCGTTCATCAATAATATATGTATTAATGCAAATTTTAAAAAATTACAGAAAATTCTAAATTCTGTATTATTATATTGAAGATAATAGCTGTATTTTTGCCCAGATAGGTGCCTTTTGCGTCTCGTGCGTCTCTAGGTGTTCTAGTTCTTGACATCAGCACTATAATTTGAGCAATTAATACTATAAATCTATATATATAAATTCGGAGGCTCCGTTTGTACATTATTATTTTTTTAGTATTTTTACTTTGGTAGCTAAAATATAGTTAGCTTAGACCATTTTGACCATTTTTATAATTTTTGTCTGTCTGTGCAGATTGAAATATTGAAAGGTATTTCAAACTCTCCAAGTAATTTGTCTTTTTTTTATACCCCATAATAACTTTTTGTGTTAATTATTTTAGCGCATATTTAAAGATCAGAGCCCCCTGTAGACCTTTTATTTATTGTTGTTCGCACTGCCACGTATTTTGAAAATTACTTTAGAAGCATTTACGCCCACATTAGGATCACTCGAAACTATTTTTTTCTGGAACAGTTAAGAGTAGATTAATTTTTAACTGCACCCATATGGTTTCGTAGGTATGTTAAAATACTCTTGTACCGTCAATCAAGTGTCCTATTTGGTAGAAATTGTGGCCAAACGACTGCACCTAGAGAATTAAAATTTATATGTCTTCCTGAAGGGTTGGTTTAAAATTTGGAATAATGTACATAACTGTTATATGCTGGGAATGTTTTATTAGATTATTTTTTCGAAAATTATCAAATTTTCATGGTATGACTAAGAACACCTTATACTGTCTGTCTGTTAGAGAGTTTTTAGGGGTTGGCTTAAAAGTCTGAAAAATTCAGAATAATTCACATAACAGGGATATGCTCGGAATTTTTTCTATTAGATTATTTTTTCGAAAATTACCAAGTTTCCAGGATTTTGCTAAGAAAACCTTAAACTGTCTGTCTGTTAGTGAGTTTTTAGGTGTTTGCTTAAAAGTCTGAAAAAATCAGAATAATTCACATAACAGGGATATGCTCGGAATTTTTTTTTATTATATTATTTTTTCGAATATTACCAAGTTTCCAGGGTTTTACTAAGAAAACCTTATACTGTCTGTCTGTTTTCCGTTTAGAGGGGTTGTCTCAATTTATTAAAAATGAGATGTTTTTTTTGCTATGTTTGACTTGTTGGATTATCAGTCCTATGATGATTTTAAGTGTTTTTGAAATTATATTAAGAAATTGAAAAAATCAAGGGCCCGGTTTTTTCAAATCTTAATGTAGTTATATCAGTTTTTATTTACAAAAAGAATTTGTATAATTTCAGAAATCTCATTTTTGATATTTTTGTTTTTTCAAAAAAAAAAATTACAGTTTATTTTTTAAATAATTTATTTAAAAACTATATTGAAAGATTGTGAACAAAAAACCCTTATACAGTCACTCATATGTCTGTCTGTTTGTACAATAGAAATTGTTGCTGTAAACTGTTTGACCTACCGAGTTGAAATTTGGCATGCATTTTATTATCCACATAATTACTGAAAAATACATACTTGTAATTTTCGAAAAAACATTTTGAATAGTGAAAATAAAAGGTCTTGAGGCGTTGATTAAGGAACAAGTTCAATTTTTAAATTCATTCTTTTGGCACATTTTTTCCAAAATCTTTTTCGGATACAAATATTTTAATAACTAATATTAATAATTTTATATATATATATATATATATATATATATATATATATATATATATATATATATATATATATATATATATATATATAAGGATGATAAGCGAGGTAGCCCCCCAAAGCTCCCCAAATATATACATTATTAAAATAAGGGAGATATATATATATATATATATATATATATCCCTTATTTTAATAATGTATATATTTGGGGAGCTTTGGGGGGCTACCTCGCTTATCATTCCAGCTAGTGTATATCTAAAAGTGGGTCATCAAAAGGAAGTTCTAGCCATTTGCTGAACTTTTTCACTTACTAAATATCTGCGAAATCCTAACATGTGTACAATTTCACAATTGGTATTTTTTTGAGGTCTCGATATATACGTATATATATATGTAGGTAAAGCTAACAGCCCTCTGGGGCGGTTCGTGACAAATAGGGTAATTTGGACGCTTATTAATTTTGATTAAGGCCCTATGTTCGGAGTTAGTAAGTGAAGTAATGGGTTTTACGTGAAATATGGCCCATTTCGCAAATATTACGGGAACAAATTGATATTTAGACTGATTGCTCCTGATTTCATTACATTTTGGGTTGAACGATTAATAAAATTAATATTATTTTTTTATATAGACAAACTGACATTTCAAAACGTTTTTACTCAAAATTAAATTAAAGATAGCCGACCGGCGTAGCGTAGTGGTAACACATGTGGTCTGCATTGCGAAGGTCTCGGGTTCGAATCCGGTTCAGGCATGGAATTTTTCACAAATAATGTCCTGGCTAATTGCCACAGAGGCAAAGGCCATTTAATTAAAAATAAAAAAAAAATTAAAGAATAATTTTCTTAGATTTATTTTTTGGTCTAAAAAATATTTTTTATTTTTCTTATTTCTCGGCGCTAATTATAATTTGTTAATTTTTAACCCTTCTTGCCTCTTTTAGAAAATGTTTTTAAAATAAATTATTTTTACAAATTTCGACCAACGGGATTTCTTCGCATATCGCCAGAGTTTGGGTTGCGGCCGATTTCTGGGTATAAAGCTCCCTTGACCTTCTCTGAGAAGGTTACAGGTGAACGTCTCGTCTGCGTGGAACACGTTTCGGGCAAACATGGACGGTACTGGCGGAAATAAAAACATTTTTAATAATAATAAATTAGTGCGGCCCTTGAGAACATGGTTTGTTTTCGGGTCGTCCTCAACTGCGCCCAACTCCCTTCAGGGGTGGGTATTCCCAGCACTCACTGAGTGCTGTGGAAGACACTTATGGCAATTTTTTTTAAATAATAATAATAAATTAGCGCCGCCCCTAAGAACGTTTGTTCTCGGATCATGGTAACTGCACCCCAGAAATATAATAGGAATTGAGGAGAAATCAAGGAGAGATGTAGGAGAAATTAAGAAGAGATAAAAAAGTTAAAGGAAGAGTTGGAAAAATGAAAGTGAGTTGTAAGAAAGATAGTGGAGAGATGCAGAAGAATTGGTGGAGAGGAAAGGGAGTGAAAGAGGAGTGGACAGACAATATACCCCTAGGGACATAGATGGTTCTCGGATCATCCCAACTGCGCCCAACTCCCTTCAGGGGTGGGTATTCCCAGCACTCACCGAGTGCTGTGGAAGACACTTATGGCAATTTTTAAAAAATAATAATAATTATGAAAATGATAGGGTACAGGTCTTCATTTTAAAATGATAACCGGTTTATACTGGGATACTAGTACCGGTTCAGACGTCACATTGACCAGTGACTTTCATATCTATGGGCGGCGGTCTAGAAACTGAAAATTTACCTTCTCTTTCCCAAGATTCCTTTACAGGAGTTGGGACTTATTATTTTTTTGCAGGAATAATTATCATAAAATAGTGCGGCCCTAAGAACACGGCAACAATTGCTGCAATATTGCGAATCGCACAAATACTCCGATTGGAAATCTAGTTTACAAGGATTTCAGGATTCTGTTTTCAAAGAGGAACACTATTACAGTGCATATGATACGTTAACACAAATGTGGATATCATTGTAAATATCTACGAAGGAAAATAAACATTTTGGTCGATACTGGAAGACTGAAATGTTATTTTTTTAATATTGAACAAGATTTAAAGAGGAGATATGGAAGAGAGGTGGAGGAGAGTTGGAGGAGAGATGGAGGATAGGTGGAGAAGAGAAGGAGGAGAAATGGAGGAGAGAGAGACTCCAAATATTTGACTAAATGCGGGATAAGGAATACAAAAAGTTAGACTGCATGGAAAATGAAATTTTTTCATTTTCACACTTTTTAAGACATGAATTTTTGAAATGTTTTGATAGCTTGTACATCCGGCCCTGTTCTAAATTTTGAGACAAATTATTGGTAGAAATGCGCCATTAGGAATCCAAAAATTGAAACCGCATGCCTTTATCCCTTTTCATTTTTGAGGCATGAATTTTTGAATTTTAGCCTTTTTGAACATCTTGTATTTCCTGTTTTAAATATTTAATTTTTTTTTTTATTTACTGAAGAAGACGTGTGTATTTAAAAAAAATTAAACCCCAGTTCTGTATCACTTTCAGTTTTTGTTACACAATTTTTTAAAGGTAGTTACTTTTTTAGACGGTGCCAGTTGAATTTTGGCATCACCCCCATCTTGTTATAAGTATATCGGGTCTTTCCAGGTATCTGGGGGACCAAAAACCTGACACTTAGAACAAAATGGTGGCGAGTAAGACCAACAATTTCGACTGACTGTTTAAGAACAGCTAAAAAAAAAAATGTTTTAGAACTTTTTTAGTTTGTCATTTTTTCACCAACCAAAACTCCCGGACGGCTCCCAGGGCCGAAATACGCTATTTTTCTATCATTAATAGTTTTCGAGAAAATGGAGTAAGAGTGTTTTCAAAAACAGTCTCCCTCAAATAAATCCTTAACTAACACAAAAATTTGGTGTCAATTGGAAAGTTGTAGATAATTTTACGTGTGATCAGTCCTACAGAATTTATACTACTAAACGGCTCGGTAAACTACGTATTTAAGTGGAAGAATACATAGGACGACAATGTCGTGAGCCAAACCGTGTACCAGATAAAAAACTAAAAACCGTGTAAAAAAAAAAGAGACCTACGATTGGACTTTTGAAAATCCCTGGGTCAGTAATGACTTGTAAACTTATTTAAAAATAAAATTAAACAAAAAATTTACATAATTAACCAAGAAATTTCTAACAACGGAGACTTTTCAATTTTTAGGGGCAAGTGAGTCGTCGGTCACCGGTAAAATTTTGCTACCAGTGGCGAAATTCATGAAGCCGGACGCCTTGATGTGATTTTAATTTTTTTTGAAAGTTTATTCTTTTCGAACATAACTTAGGACGTGGAGAATTTTACTATATAGTTACTAAATTAATAGCTCAAATATAACAGATATATTTATATACGGCGCTCCTCTTGATCGTAGTACACCCGTCGCTCACCTGCATGGCGCTGCACTTGATCGTAGTTCACCCACCGCTCACTTACACAGCGCCGCACTTGATCGTAGTTCACCCGTCGCTCACCTGCACAGCGCCACACTTGATCGTAGTTCACCAACCGCTCACTAACACAGCGCCGCACTTGATCGTAGTTCACCCGTCGCTCACCTGCACAGCGCCACACTTGATCGTAGTTCACCAACCGCTCACTTACACAGCGCCGCACTTGATCGTAGTACACCCGTCGTCCACCTGCACAATGTAGCTCTGTATTGTATTAAATTCATTACAAAAAAAGAGACCTGCGATTGGAATTTTTTAAATCCCTGGGTCAGTAATGACTTGTAAACTTATTTAAAAATAAAATTAAACAAAAAATTTACATAATTAACCAAGAAATTTCTAACACGGAGACTTTTCAATTTTTAGGGGCAAGTGAGTCGTCGGTCACCGCTAAAATTTTGCTACCAGTGGCGAAATTCATGAATCCGGACGTCTTGATTTGATTTTAAATTTTTTTGAAAGTTTATTCTTTTCAATCATAACTTAGGACGTGGAGAATTTTACTATATAGTTACTAAATTATTAATAGCTCAATTATAACAGATATATTTATAACTATGGTTTTTTAAAATAATTTAAAAAATTACAATAAAGAGACGGGTTGTTCGACCCCGTTATTGCTCGGGAAACTTCAAGGATATAGATACATTTTTTGCAATCGGTCGAACAAATCGTATTAATTGCGCCATCTCTTAGCATCACGCTGAACAAACTGCGGGTTTGTTCGAGATAGTAATTGCTCGGGTAACATCGGTAAGCTGAGACAAATTGGTATACTCAGTCGAACAAATCTTATTGATAGCGCCATCTCTTAGCAAAATATTGAACTAAAAATTGGTTTGTTCGAAAATTTTATTGCTCGGGCAACATCGGTAAAGCTCGGGTAAGCTGTGACAAATTGATACACTCAGTCGAACAAACTATACGACAGCGCCTCTAGTGATATTATTAGGTACTAAGAAGTTTGTACGATCATTTGCACCAATTGTTTCGAGATTGTTCTGTGGTCTTCTATCTCTATGATTTGGTGTTTTTGTGTGTATAATGTTGGGCTGTGACATCTGATAATGACAGAAAAGTAACTGGATAAATATTTAGTTGAGCAATCATTTGATAAATGTGTAAATATTCATGTGTATCAGTGTTAGTTTGTTAAAAAAGTATATTTAGAATGATTAGATGGCTACTCTAGAAAAACCGAAGCAGTTAAATGTATTCATAACCTTCCTTTGTTAGCGCTGACGTTTGTATTTTACTAATTCCATATATTTGATTGTATGTGTTAATATTTGCAGAAGAAAACCAAGAAATTCGTGCCTTCAAGTAGATCACCAATTAAATTATATAAAAATGAAATTAAAGAATCGGATGAGTCAGCAAAAGAGAGTGTTGAGCAGAATGGCAGCGTTTCAGCCCGTACTAGTGAAGTTATATGCGAAGCAGCAACAAGCGGGGTGATGAGCTACAAAAGGCAGATGAAACACAAGTCGTACAGGATGTTGTAGTGGTAAAAGTGAAGGAGCTGGCTCCCTCCGCTCCATTGTTAGAGGAATATGTGCCTGCCGTTGTTTATCCGGCTCTGCTGGCCGGTGAGACCAGTACAGTAACACCAGTGTTAACAGTGGAGCCGTACACGAGGGAGGAACTGGCTAACCTCTACTCGAACTGGGAGTTGTCAGCCAGTCAGGAGTTTGTGAAGTGTTTTGTGGAGAGTGAACAGCGTGCCTGAGCGTGTCGTAGACATCCTCTGCATGAGTTACTGTATTGGAAACGTTACTGAGATATAATTTTTTGAAAAATTAAATTTTATTACAAAAATGTTTTTTGTTTAGGTGGTCACCACGCTACGAGTGGTGAGGTGAGGGACCTGTGGTATCGCAGAACCCTCTACACTCCGACATAGTCACCAGCCTCTTTAAATGACCAGAGGAAACGGTCGTCCTCATAACCTACCTATCAGCCCTTCCAGTTAGGCCGGAAGCATTCCTTTGTTGCAGCATTCCCCGGTTCTTCACACTACCTGTGCGGGTGACCTGGCAAGCTTGTCTGGCCTGGTTCTCTGGGTTTCGGAGTGTAGAGGGTTCATCGATACCACAGGTCCCTCACCTCACCACTCGTAGCGTGGTGACCACCTAAACAAAAAAGTTTTTGTAATAAAATTTAATTTTTCAAAAAATTATATCTCAATAACGGTAAAAGATAGGGACCTCTGGTTTTAATTGATTGATGATAACCTTTCTGTATTTGGGTTTTGGAAAATATTGCAGTTTTTGTTTTTATGACAAAATTATTTATTTAATTCATGGCTAAATTCTGGCTAATAAAATTTTGGATTTTTTGTATTTATGACTAAGGTAGTGTATGTCTTTTTTCATATTAAAAATATAATAAAAAATTGTTAACAGATGAGAACGAATCTCCTTCTTAAGGAGCTTGCACTCATAAATTCGATCATTAGGCGTGCAGAAAAAACTCGCTAGGATTTTTTAATTTATATTTTCTAATGACGTATTATTTGCAAATTATTTAAATTTATTTTAAACAAATTAAATGGAAGCTCTTAGTTAGTACTCAAATATCGAATAAAAATGATTATCAAAAATCTGTTGATTATAGAAAAAAAATTGCCTTAGACATCCAGCTTTCTGTTGACTTCTTACCAGTGGCGTAGCCAGGAAGAGGCGGGAGGCCTCCCCCCCCCCAAAGAAGGAGGAAAATCTTTTATGTAAATAAATGCTTTGTTTTATATTTAAAAATAGAGATAAGAACCTTTTTTTTTAGGTCGTCACTGGTAATTCAAAAGTGAGAACATTATTCATAATTTAAATAATTTTGGCTTCCGGGTCCCTTCCAAAGAAAAAATCCTGGCTGCGCCACTGCTTCTTACACTTATTAAATATCTAGAAAACCCTGAAATGTGTTTTGTTTGTTTTTTGTCAGTTCTTTTCCTACAATCAGTTAATAAGTATGAGTTCGAGGTATGTATATTAAGATCAGAGATAATTTACTAATTTCTGACATTTTAAACTAACCTACTTGAAACTTTGACATTTTTATCACATGTGCAGTGGATAAGTATGGATCGTTCAGGCGAACTTATCGCTGCATGCAAGTCACACGAGAAAAATGTTTAATTACGTAATTAATTATTTATCTTAAGGTAAGTGAGGCATTTTTGACAAGTGTGTAAACAATGACGTGTAGAAAAATGTGTCAGTCGTGTGTATGCGTTCGTTTCGTTTCCAGGAACACAATTACATTCTAAAATTTACAAAAAGGACACAATTACAAAAATTACAATTACAGAGTGTCGTCAGCTGCTCTTGTCCTGGACAAGTCTGGTGCAACACAAACGAACAAACCTTTAGTATTTCGAAAATATAACGCACATCCAGTACATCCGCCGCTCACCAGCACAGCGCCATATTTGATCGTAGTTCACCCTCTGCCCACCTGCACAACGCCACATTTGATCGTAGTTCACCTGCACAGCGCCACATTTGATCGTAGTTCACCTGCACAGCGCCGCACTTGATCATAGTACAACCGTCGCTCACCTGCATGGCGCTGCAATTGATCGTAGTTCACCCACCGCTCACTTAAACAGCGCCGCACTTGATCGTAGTTCACCCGTCGCTCACCTGCACAGCGCCACACTTGATCGTAGTTCACCCGTCGTCCACCTGCACAGTGTAGCTCTGTATTGTATTAAATTCATTAATAATGGTAACTTTTAGCTGTTTTTAATACGCATACTGTTCTGCGCAGGGCCTTGGTCTGAAGTTTGAAATTTTGGATTTCTCGTGTCTTGTTTGCATTATTAAAATAATTACGTTAAGATCTCTAAAGCTATTTAGACATAAAAGTATTTTAAATAAGATTAAAATTTTTCAAAATTTCTATAGGCAACTCAAAAACGGTTCGAGATACGGCCTTGTGATTTAAATTTTTAGATTTTTATTGTCTCGTATGCGTTGTAAAACATTAACATTATCCTAAAGGCCATTTAACTTGGGAGCGTTTTAAAAATAAATATTGTCAAAAGACCAAACCTTAAAAAGTAACAAAAGAGACCTACGAATGGAATTTTTAAAATCCCTGGGTCAGTAATGACTTGTAAACTTATTTAAAAATAAAATTAAACAAAAAATTTACATAATTAACCAAGAAATTTCTAACACGGAGACTTTTCAATTTTTAGGGGCAAGTGAGTCGTCGGTCACCGCTAAAATTTTGCTACCAGTGGCGAAATTCATGAAGCCGGACGTCTTGATTTGATTTTAAATTTTTTTGAAAGTTTATTCTTTTCAAACATAACTTAGGACGTGGAGAATTTTACTATATAGTTACTAAATTAATAGCTCAAATATAACAGATATATTTATAACTGTGGTTTATTAAAATAATTTAAAAAATTACAATAAAGAGACGAGTTGTTCGAACGCGTTATTGCTCGGGAAACTTCAAGGATATAGATACATTTTTTGCAATCGGTCGAACAAATCGGAATAATTGCGCCATCTCTTAGCATCACGCTGAACAAACTGCGGGTTTGTTCGAGATAGTAACATCGGTAAGCTGAGACAAATTAATATACCCAGTCGAACAAATCTAATTGGTGGCGCCATCTCTTAGTAAAGAATTGAACTAAAAATTGGTTTGTTCGAGAAATTTATTGCTCGGGCAACATCGTTAAAGCTCGGGTAAGCTGTGACAAATTGATACACTCAGTCGAACAAGCTATACGACAGCGCCTCTAGTGACATTATTAGGTACTAAGAAGTTTGTACGATCATTTGCATCAATTGTTTCTAGATTTTTATTTAGGGAGTCGGTTTCCCAGTGACACCCGAAATATTCATCTAATTGAAAAAATGAATTGAACAAAAAAGATATGTTTTATTATTAAAACGAATTATTATAGGCAAGACACTGTTTATTAATACAGATGTTTCTATCGTTTCTGTGAAATGTACACATAACCTTTTTGTCGGTACATCTCGAATTTGTTAACGAGAATATAACGCTAAATTAAATTATATTGTGTAAGTGAGTGCATATAGTTCATAAATAAACCTTTAAAAATATTGATTATATATTAGAAATGTTTTAAAAGGTGTATTTTTAGGATATACCTCGAGAAGTACGGGACAGATAATGGATACCTGTTGTATTTTAATCATCTGGAATTTGTTAACGAGAATATAACACTAAATTAAATTATATTGCTTAAGTGAGTACATATAGTTCATAAATAAACCTTTAAAAATATTGATTGTATATTAGAAATGTTTTAAAAGGTGTATTTTTAGGATATACCTCGACAAGTACGGGACAGATATATGGATACCTCTTTGCATGAAGTACAGGTGACTTGTTGTAGTGAATGACTCTTGCAAATTGTCCTATGACATTCTGAGCAAAGGGTGGAATGTTTGGTATCTTTACTCCTAGGACACAAGTAGTATCTACGCCTTACAACAGGACCTGCTTGTGTAGGCTGATCTCCAGAAGTCATTTCGGTCCCTCATGCGATGGAGATTATTGAGCGAAGCTCTCTGGACAAATTGGCTATGGCAAATCTTATTTTTAAATGCTCATTGATAAGACTCATTCCTAGCTCTTAATTGCTCTGGTAAAATCAGAGCGATTTTTTATAATTCCAGGATTAGCAGCGTGAAAAATAATATGACTATTTACAATAACAATATCCATTATAGCGTACCAAATTACTAAAGGCCATTGACGACATCTTCGGCCTGAACGATAAAGGGCACATTTTTGGTCAAGGGCATCAACGCCTCCTTTCGTCGCATTATAAAAAATGATTACCTCTGGTTTTTTGCTCTCCTGATCAACAGAGTTGTCGTGATGCTTGGTTGACATGATTAGGGTTACCAATCGTCCTACTTTAGTAGGTCATGTCCTACAATTTACCTCCTTGTCCTTCGCCCCCTACCTACTGTTAAAAAATATCGGAAATGTCCTACTTTATAGTATTTTTATGTTTGAAGACGCCTTTACCTATGAGTCGACGTTTGCCGATGAACGCGATCGAGGCATAACGTTTTGACTAAATTTCTATGATATCATTAAGGATAAAGCTTTATTAAAAAAAGCAGGTGCATCTAAAAAATATGATTTTATTAAAAAAAAGAAAGAAAATGTGAACTTCAACCAATAAACATATCTAATTATAGTTTTTATTACCATATATATTTAAACTTGATTGTTAATTATTTATTGGTTGTTTCTTATTAATTATATACAAAGAAAATTTAAAAAAATTTCTTATGATTTATTTTATATTTTTATTTCTAAAATGTGATTTTGTTAAATATAAAGAAAGATGTGAAGCAATAAACATATAATTTAATTTTCATAATAGTAGCATTACTTATTATTTATTGACTGTTTCTTGTTAATTATATGTTATGTTGGATCCCATAATAAGGCCTGTTTTCATAATGAGGCCTTTTTGAAAATTTGTTTAATAATATATAATCTATAATAAAATGTTTTTATAGTATTATTAAACAAGTTTTAAAAAAGGCCTCATTATGAAAAAAATGCCTTACTATGAAAAAAAGGCTTTGTTATGGGATTTGAACTTAATTAGGTACCTATATATTTCGTAGCATATTAAAAATTAACAAAAAAAAGAAACTGTCCTACTGTGTCCTACTAAACCACTATGTTTAGACTTAAAAGCATTTTAAATAAGATAAAATTTATCAAAATTTCTATAGGCAACTCAAAAACTGTTAGAGATAGGGACTTGTGATTTAAATTTTTAGATTTTTAATGTCTCGTATGCATTGTAAAACATTAACATTATCCTAGAGGCCATTTAACTTGGGAGCGTTTTAAAAATAAATATTGTCAAAAGACCAAACCTTAAAAACTAAAAAAAGAGACCTGCGATTGGAATTTTTAAAATCCCTGGTTTCAGTAATGACTTGTAAACTTATTTAAAAATAAAATTAAACAAAAAATTTACATAATTAACCAAGAAATTTCTAACACGGAGACTTTTCAATTTTTAGGGGCAAGTGAGTCGTCGGTCACCGCTAAAATTTTGCTACCAGTGGCGAAATTCATGAATCCGGACGTCTTGATTTGATTTTAAATTTTTTTGAAAGTTTATTCTTTTCAAACATAACTTAGGACGTGGAGAATTTTACTATATAGTTACTAAATTAATAGCTCAAATATAACAGATATATTTATAACTATGGTTATTTAAAATAATTTAAAAAATTACAATAAAGAGACGGGTTGTTCGAACCCGTTATTGCTCGGGAAACTTCAAGGATATAGATAAATTTTTTGCAATCGGTCGAACAAACTGTATTAATTGCGCCATCTCTTAGGATCACGCTGAACAAACTGCGGGTTTGTTCGAGATAGTAATTGCTCGGGTAACATCGGTAAGCTGAGACAAAATGGTATATTCAGTCGAACAAATCTTATTGATGGCGCCATCTCTTGACAAAACATTGAACTAAAAATTGGTTTGTTCGAGAAATTTATTGCTCGGGCAACATCGTTAAAGCTCGGGTAAGCTGTGACAAATTGATAAACTCAGTCGAACAAGCTATACGACAGCGCCTCTAGTGACATTATTAGGTACTAAGAAGTTTGTACGATCATTTGCATCAATTGTTTCTAGATTTTTATTTAGGGAGTCGCTTCCCCAGTGACACCCCAAATATTCATCTAATTGAAAAAATGAATTTAACAAATAAGATATGTTTTATTATTAAAACGAATTATTATAGTCAAGACACTGTTTATTAATACAGATGTTTCTATCGTTTCTGTGAAATGTACACATAACCTTTTTGTCGGTACATCTCGAATTTGTTAACGAGAAAATAACGCTAAATTAAATTATATTGTGTAAGTGAGTACATATAGTTCATAAATAAACCTTTAAAAATATTGATTATATATTAGAAATGTTTTATAAGGTGCATTTTTACGATATACTCGAGAAGTACGGGACAGATATATGGATACCTGTTGTATTTTAATCATCTGGAATTTGTTAACGAGAATATAACACTAAATTAAATTATATTGTTTAAGTGAGTACATATAGTTCATAAATAAACCTTTAAAAATATTGATTGTATATTAGTTAGAGATAGAGGCCTGAAGTTTGAATTTTTGGATTTCTCGGGTCTTGTTTGCATTATTAAAATAATTACGTTAACCCTGTACTACTATCGTTCATTTACACTATCATAACTACTATCGTGGGGACAAAAGTGACCCAATTTTTAATTAGTTGTTTAAATAACATAAATGTATTTTGTGTTAAAATTGGTTCATAATGATACAGCCTTCACCTGTAACAAAAGAAAAGGATATTCAAATCTCTTGCAAAAAAAAGTCAAAAGACAGTCATGTTTGTGACCTAATATAAAAATATAACGCAGCAATAGAAATTGATGCTTACCTATTCTTTGCATGAAGTACAGGTGACTTGTTGTAGTGAATGACTCTTGCAAATTGTCCTATGACATTCTGAGCAAAGGGTGGAATGTTTGGTATCTTTACTCCTAGGACACAAGTAGTATCTACGCCTTACAACAGGACCTGCTTGTGTAGGCTGATCTCCAGAAGTCATTTCGGTCCCTCATGCGATGGAGATTATTGAGCGAAGCTCTCTGGACAAATTGGCTATGGCAAATCTTATTTTTAAATGCTCATTGATAAGACTCATTCCTAGCTCTTAATTAATCTGATAAAATCGGAGCGATTTTTTATAATTCCACGATTAGCAGCGTGAAAAATAATATGACTATTTACAATAACAATATCCATTATAGCGTACCAAATTACTGAAGGCCATCGACGACATCTTCGGCCTGAACGATAAAGGGCACATTTTTGGTCAAGGGCATCAACGCCTCCTTTCGTCGCATTATAAAAAATGATTACCTCTGGTTTTTTGCTCTCCTGATCAACAGAGTTGTCGTGATGCTTGGTTGACATGATTAGGGTTACCAACCGTCCTACTTTAGTAGGTCATGTCCTACAATTTACCTCCTTGTCCTTCGCCCCCTACCTACTGTTAAAAAATATCGGAAATGTCCTACTTTATAGTATTTTTACTTTTGAAGACGCTGTGCTGGTGAGCTGCAGGTGTACTACGATCAAGTGCAGCGCCGTGTTAGTGAGCGGCGGGTGAACTACGATCAAATGTGGCGCTGTGCAGGTGGGCAGCGGGTGAACTACGATCAAATGTGGCGCTGTGCAGGTGGGCAGCGGGTGAACTACGATCAAATGTGGCGCTGTGCAGGTGGGCAGCGGGTGAACTACGATCAAATGTGGCGCTGTGCAGGTGGGCAGCGGGTGAACTACGATCAAATGTGGCGCTGTGCAGGTGGGCAGCGGGTGAACTACGATCAAATGTGGTGCTGTGCTGGTGAGCGGCGGATGTACTACGATCAAATGCGGTGATGTGCGTTATATTTTCGAAATACTAAAGGTTTGTTCGTTTGTGTTGCACCAGACTTGTCCAGGACAAGAGCAGCTGACGTCACTATATAAGATAGCATTGGTGGGGGAAGCTGTGGTGTAGTTCAGTTTAGGTTGGGCAACACAAACGAACACACCTTAAAAGAGAATGTAATTTTTGTAATTGTGTTCCTGGAAACGAAACGAACGCATACACACGACTGACACATTTTTCTACACGTCATTGTTTACACACTTGTCAAAAATGCCTCACTTACCTTAAGATAAATAATTAATTACGTAATTAAACATTTTTCTCGTGTGACTTGCATGCAGCGATAAGTTCGCCTGAACGATCCATACTTATCCACTGCACATGTGATAAAAATGTCAAAGTTTCAAGTAGGTTAGTTTAAAATGTCAGAAATTAGTAAATTATCTCTGATCTTAATATACATACCTCGAACTCATACTTATTAACTGATTGTAGGAAAAGAACTGACAAAAAACAAACAAAACACATTTCAGGGTTTTCTAGATATTTAAATAAGTGTAATAAGCAGTGGCGCAGCCAGGAATGTTTTTTGGAGGGGGCCCAGAAGACAAAATTATTTAAATTATGAATAATGTTCTCACTTTTGAACAGAGATGGGCGTCTACGCGTAAACTTGAATTTTTTACGTCTACGTGTAAATTTACCGTAGACAGCGTAGAGAAGTGTAGACTGTGTAGACACGTAGAATCTAGCGTAGAATAATGAAAAATGAGGTTCTGTAACGTTTAAAAAAATAAAATACCGCCAGTTTTATGCAGAAGAGGTAGTAAAGAACTCAAATTTAATATTTTTGACAGCTTTCTGATTAAAACAACTAATAACTTTTAATTTTAATTTTACTTTAGTAGTTCATACGGACAGAAACCAAGTAATTCATATTGTCCATAACAACATACGATTTGTGAGATAACATTTTTGGAAACAATATATGTAATTAGAACTACATAAAATTGAAATAAACACAAACATTAAAGTAAAACTATTTAAACTATTGACATTCTATTATTTCAAATATTACATTTAAACGTACTGCGCATGTACAGTTTACATTCTACATTCGACACGTAAACAAAGACATATTCTACTTGACATGTTTACGCGTAAAATCTACATTAGTCTACATCATGTATTCTACGCGCCCATCACTGCTTTTGAAATACAAGTGACGACCTAAAAAAAAAACAGTCCTCGCTTCTAAAATACAAGTGATAACTAAAAAAAAAGCCTTCACTTCTGTGATTAAAAAAAGGTCCTTATCTCTATTTTTAAATATAAAACAAAACATTTATTTACATAAAAGATTTTTCCTCTTTCTTGGGGGGGGGGCGTCCCCCGCCCCCTCTTGGCCTCGCCACTGGTAAGAAGTCAACAGAAAGCCGGATGTCTAAGGCAATTTTTTTTCTATAATCAAACGATTTTTGATAATCATTTTTATTCAATATTTGAGTACTCACTAAGAGCTTCCATTTAATTTGTTTAAAATAAATTTAAATAATTTGCAAATATTACGTCATTAGAAAATATAAATTAAAAAATCCTAGCGAGTTTTTTCTGCACGCCTAATGATCGAATTTATGAGTGCAAGCTCCTTAAGAAGGCGATTCGTTCTCATCTGTTAACAATTTTTTATTATATTTTTAATATGAAAGAAAACATACACTACCTTAGTCATAAATACAAAAAATCCATAATTTTACTATCCATAATTTAATTTTTCAAAAAATTATATCTCAATAACGGTAAAAGATAGGGACCTCTGGTTTAAATTTTTGAGTTCCTCAAGTCCATTTTAGTCGAAAAAAATTGGGGCCTTAATAACCAAACTTATACAAAAGCATGTATCATTAAACAAAACCCTTAAAAATGGCAAAAAATCGAAAAATCGTAAGGGGGACCCCTTCGATAAGAAATCTCGAATTTTTACAAAAAAAAATATTTCGGATTTTTCTCAAAATTGATACACATTGGGCCGTAGATCACAAAAATAAGGTTCATTTTGGATTTTGGCCAACTGTTTTTGAGTAAATCGGAAAAAAAGTACCTAAAATTGACTATATCGGAAAATAGTACATAAAATTGACTATAACTCAAAAACTAAGGCCTCTTGATTTTTTTAAATATTTTTTTATTAATCCTCACCCTAAAATTACCTAACGGCCATATTTTGGACTGTATTAGGAAAACTTTTTTTTTTCAAAAAAATTAACAGAGAATATATGAACATGTATTTCAAAAACTAAAAGAGATAGGGACCTGCGGTTGGAATTTTTGAAGTTTTAAGGTCCGATATATGGTAAAGGCACATTTTAAAACATATTTAAAAAAAAAAAAAAAATTTGAAAAATTTTGAAATTTTTGTAATAGAATTTAATTTTTCAAAAAATTATATCTCAATAACGGTAAAAGATAGGGACCTCTGTTTAAATTTTTGAGTTCCTCAAGTCCATTTTAGTCGAAGGAAATTTGGGCCTTAATAACCAAACTTATACAAAAGCATGTATCATTAAACAAAACCCTTAAAAATGGCAAAAAATCGAAAAATCGTAAGGGGGACCCCTTCGATAAGAAATCTCGAATTTTTACAAAAAAAAATATTTCGGATTTTTCTCAAAATTGATACACATTGGGCCGTAGATCACAAAAATAAGGTTCATTTTGGATTTTGGCCAACTGTTTTTGAGTAAATCGGAAAAAAAGTACCTAAAATTGACTATATCGGAAAATAGTACCTAAAATTGATTATAACTCAAAAACTAAGGCCTCTTGATTTTTTTAAATATTTTTTTATTAATCCTCACCCCAAAATTACCTAACGGCCATATTTTGGACTGTATTAGGAAAACTTTTTTTTTTCAAAAAAATTAACAGAGAGTATATGAACATGTATCTCAAAAACTAAAAGAGATAGGGACCTGCGGTTGGAATTTTTGAAGTTTTAAGGTCCGATATATGGTAAAGGCACATTTTAAAACATATTTTAAACAAAAAAAAATTTTGGAAAATTTTGAAATTTTTGCAATAGAATTTAATTTTTCAAAAAATTATATCTCAATAACGGTAAAAGATAGGGACCTCTGGTTTAAATTTTTGAGTTCCTCAAGTCCATTTTAGTCGAAGGAAATTGGGGCCTTAATAACCAAACTTATACAAAAGCATGTATCATTAAACAAAACCCTTAAAAATGGCAAAAAATCGAAAAATCGTAAGGGGGACCCCTTCGATAAGAAATCTCGAATTTTTACAAAAAAAAATATTTCGGATTTTTCTCAAAATTGATACACATTGGGCCGTAGATCACAAAAATAAGGTTCATTTTGGATTTTGGCCAACTGTTTTTGAGTAAATCGGAAAAAAAGTACCTAAAATTGACTATATCGGAAAATAGTACCTAAAATTGATTATAACTCAAAAACTAAGGCCTCTTGATTTTTTTAAATATTTTTTTATTAATCCTCACCCCAAAATTACCTAACGGCCATATTTTGGACTGTATTAGGAAAACTTTTTTTTTTCAAAAAAATTAACAGAGAGTATATGAACATGAATCTCAAAAACTAAAAGAGATAGGGACCTGCGGTTGGAATTTTTGGAGTTTTAAGGTCCGATATATGGTAAAGGCACATTTTAAAACATATTTTAAACAAAAAAAAAATTTGAAAAATTTTGAAATTTTTGCAATAGAATTTAATTTTTCAAAAAATTATATCTCAATAACGGTAAAAGATAGGGACCTCTGGTTTAAATTTTTGAGTTCCTCAAGTCCATTTTAGTCGAAGGAAATTGGGGCCTTAATAACCAAACTTATACAAAAGCATGTATCATTAAACAAAACCCTTAAAAATGGCAAAAAATCGAAAAATCGTAAGGGGGACCCCTTCGATAAGAAATCTCGAATTTTTACAAAAAAAAATATTTCGGATTTTTCTCAAAATTGATACACATTGGGCCGTAGATCACAAAAATAAGGTTCATTTTGGATTTTGGCCAACTGTTTTTGAGTAAATCGGAAAAAAAGTACCTAAAATTGACTATATCGGAAAATAGTACCTAAAATTGATTATAACTCAAAAACTAAGGCCTCTTGATTTTTTTAAATATTTTTTTATTAATCCTCACCCCAAAATTACCTAACGGCCATATTTTGGACTGTATTAGGAAAACTTTTTTTTTTCAAAAAAATTAACAGAGAGTATATGAACATGTATCTCAAAAACTAAAAGAGATAGGGACCTGCGGTTGGAATTTTTGAAGTTTTAAGGTCCGATATATGGTAAAGGCACATTTTAAAACATATTTTAAACAAAAAAAAAATTTGAAAAATTTTGAAATTTTTGCAATAGAATTTAATTTTTCAAAAAATTATATCTCAATAACGGTAAAAGATAGGGACCTCTGGTTTAAATTTTTGAGTTCCTCAAGTCCATTTTAGTCGAAGGAAATTGGGGCCTTAATAACCAAACTTATACAAAAGCATGTATCATTAAACAAAACCCTTAAAAATGGTAAAAAATCGAAAAATCGTAAGGGGGACCCCTTCGATAAGAAATCTCGAATTTTTACAAAAAAAAATATTTCGGATTTTTCTCAAAATTGATACACATTGGGCCGTAGATCACAAAAATAAGGTTCATTTTGGATTTTGGCCAACTGTTTTTGAGTAAATCGGAAAAAAAGTACCTAAAATTGACTATATCGGAAAATAGTACCTAAAATTGATTATAACTCAAAAACTAAGGCCTCTTGATTTTTTTAAATATTTTTTTATTAATCCTCACCCCAAAATTACCTAACGGCCATATTTTGGACTGTATTAGGAAAACTTTTTTTTTTCAAAAAAATTAACAGAGAGTATATGAACATGTATCTCAAAAACTAAAAGAGATAGGGACCTGCGGTTGGAATTTTTGAAGTTTTAAGGTCCGATATATGGTAAAGGCACATTTTAAAACATATTTTAAACAAAAAAAAAATTTGAAAAATTTTGAAATTTTTGCAATAGAATTTAATTTTTCAAAAAATTATATCTCAATAACGGTAAAAGATAGGGACCTCTGGTTTAAATTTTTGAGTTCCTCAAGTCCATTTTAGTCGAAGGAAATTGGGGCCTTAATAACCAAACTTATACAAAAGCATGTATCATTAAACAAAACCCTTAAAAATGGTAAAAAATCGAAAAATCGTAAGGGGGACCCCTTCGATAAGAAATCTCGAATTTTTACAAAAAAAAATATTTCGGATTTTTCTCAAAATTGATACACATTGGGCCGTAGATCACAAAAATAAGGTTCATTTTGGATTTTGGCCAACTGTTTTTGAGTAAATCGGAAAAAAAGTACCTAAAATTGACTATATCGGAAAATAGTACCTAAAATTGATTATAACTCAAAAACTAAGGCCTCTTGATTTTTTTAAATATTTTTTTATTAATCCTCACCCCAAAATTACCTAACGGCCATATTTTGGACTGTATTAGGAAAACTTTTTTTTTTCAAAAAAATTAACAGAGAGTATATGAACATGTATCTCAAAAACTAAAAGAGATAGGGACCTGCGGTGGGAATTTTTGAAGTTTTAAGGTCCGATATATGGTAAAGGCACATTTTAAAACATATTTTAAACAAAAAAAGTTTTTGAAAAATTTTGAAATTTTTGCAATAGAATTTAATTTTTCAAAAAATTATATCTCAATAACGGTAAAAGATAGGGACCTCTGGTTTAAATTTTTGAGTTTCTCAAGTCCATTTTAGTCGAAGGAAATTGGGGCCTTAATAACCAAACTTATACAAAAGCATGTATCATTAAACAAAACCCTTAAAAATGGCAAAAAATCGAAAAATCGGATACGCCACTTTAAGTGGGAAACAGAATGCACCGAGTTCTACGACGCGTTAACGGCGTACGTACGGCACTATCTGTCAGGAGAAAGTTAAACCCAAGCTGTCGTACGCAAGTGCACAGAATGGTAAACGTCCTACGCCGTTCGACCGCCGTTGATACTGAATGTTCGTCAACTTCCAACTTTTGACGCCGTAGAACGTTGACGCAGAACACCTAACCTCAGTTTTTACTGAATAATAAAGTGTTTGTATGTATAAATAACATGCATACAACATAAATAACATCACACACAAGTCTTTATCATCCATTATACTTTTAATAAAAGAAAGCGCATGTATAAACACAGATATAGGTTGTCAAGTGACACTTGACGGCGTTAAAAATTATTGCATTGTGTGCAGGCGAAAATTCTCAACGGCGTTAACGCAACGCTGTCGCAAATGACGGCGCGCTGACGCCGTAGCGCGCTGTGCATTCTGTTCCAGGCTTTAGAAACGTTTTGGCGCTGTCATCGCCGCATGAATTATGCCTTTTTATATGATTCATATTATTTATGGTATATAGCAGTTACGCTTGTTCATATATTATTAGGAGTATTTAATTGAGAAATAATAGATTTTTAAATATAATAAAGAAAACATTTAAATTAGCCTGTATTGTATAGAGAATTGAAAGGATTTATTACCAAGCGATAAATGAGATATTAACATAAAACAATGAATAATTATTTGGAATATAATTAAAAATGGAATTAGTTTTTGATAGGAGGACTCTCAATAAAAGAGCATGTTAGGTATTAGGTATTAGATGACAGGTGAAACCCTCAAGATGAAGAAGACGCTTAAAAGACTGTTGTGGCTGGCGGTGTTAATCAACTTGCCTCAGGTAGGTGTTAACCCATTAACGCGCACAAACGTATTAATGCGGGCGCGCAAAACCGGCCAAAATGTGCAGACCCGTATATATACGGTCTGCATCGCAATTTATGTCGCTAAAATGTTCACATTCGAATATATCCGGGCATTGACAATAACTTAATATAAACCGAGAAAAACATTCAATTTATTGATATTCATCATGTAATTCTGTATTGTAAGCTATAAGGTTTTTTTATTCGGGAATAAAATATGGCGTATTTTATTAATTTTCAGCTAATAATTATTATTATTATTATATTGTTACAAAAGGTAAAATTAAATATTTTTCAGTTTTTTTTTCGTCTCCTTCTTCCCCTTCAAAATAGTAACTGGAAATTGAAAAAAAGTACGATGGGTACAATATTCGATCTGCAATGCGATTCAAAATCCATTATAATTATTTATCCACTATTTTTATTGAATTTTTAATAATTTTGCATTTTTTTTTAAATATTTATTGAAATTAAGGTCCAAATATGTATTTTCTTAAAGAAAAAAAAATGATTTTTTTTGGTCGGTTTTTTTTTTTTTAAATTGTGCGTTAAGCGGTTAATCAGCAAACATCCATATCCGACATTCATATTCAAATATATTCGAGCGCACAGCTCTAGAGAAAGCTCGACTGAACGCGCCGCGCCACTTTCTCTCTCTCTCTCTCTCTCTCTCTCTCTCTCTCTCTCTCTCTCAATATTCTTTCCACAAATACCATCCACTTGCTCACATACAGACTTGAGCAAATTGCAGTCAAACTAATGATTGAGAATTGAGATTCAAAATTTAATTTCAAGACTTGATTAATGAATAGAGACCGGTAAAAATATACGACGGTACTTTTGCCATAGGCGTGCTATTTTAAACTTTATTTTAACAAAAAACAAAAGAATAAAACACTTTTACCGCAATAAATTCTTATCTAAATAACGACACCTCATTATTTTGGGATTATATCCGAGATAGGTAATTCCGGTCACTCCTTTGCCATTGGTCAGTTTTTGATAAGATATTAAATTATTATACGGTACACTATTTGTCAGCAGGGCACATTACAAATATATATAATTACATTTAATTTCTACAGATAACAAATGTGCCGCTTTTTATCGAAAAACACCTAACTAAAGTACCGTTGCATATTTTTGCCGGACTCTAATGATTACCATTTAGTTAAGGATTTTTGATTACAGCCAGTTGATAGAATAAATAGCGATTAATTTAGTTTGATTACATTTTCATTCAAATTTTTAGTTGATTGAAAATTTTGTTAAATAAATAACTCTGGTTACATGGCTTCAATAATCATCTACTTCCTATTATATATATATATATATATATTATACTACTTCCATTGTCTTATAAGTATATTTAGCCATGTAGCGCCAATTCGACATAGGTACTTAGAATAGAATAGAATAGAACTTTATTATTCTTGCTCTAAGCCTTCGAATCTTACATCATATTTTACAATATTTAAAAAATCTAGTTTATGTTTTACATTTTGTTACACACACATACATATATACATTCCATCTTCTTTCTTTCATCATTTACTCTTCATTCTTTTTAATATACTTCTCATTATTTCTTCTCCTGATCCCAGGTCATCTAATAATTCTGTCATACTTCTGCTCTCTATTCCATTTTCGCATTCATAGAACAAATGCCACATTGTCTCTGCTTTTTCTTCGCATATTGTGCATTTTTTTTTTCCTCAGCTCTTTTCCATATTTTATTTTCAGTGCTTTCATTACCACATCTAAATCTGGCAATTATTCTTATTCTTTCTGCTTTGGAGTGCAGTAGGTTCCTTGGCTTATCAAGAGTGACAATGTGATGGTACATTGGGAAGTAAGTACAGTTCCTTATTCTGTCATGCTGTACTTGACTCTGTACATCTCTATCTCTATCTCTATTTTCTATTTCGCTGAACACGTTTTCACCTCTTTCTCGCATCATCTCTATATAGATCGTGGAATACCCATTTCTTTCATAATATTTTCTTCTATTTATTTCCCACCTGGACTTGTTTTGTAAATTCCTTTCTCTCTGTCTCATTTCCCGCCAACATTCTCTTAAAACTGTGTCTTCCTGAATGTTTCTTAACCGCTCTTGCCACTCTCTATTCTCGTCTTGTCCCTTTTTGTTTCTTCCAAGAGTATATATATTGGTGTATTTCTGTCTACTCCTAAAATCCATCTGAGATATTTTTGATGTAGTCTTTCCATTTTATGTTGCTCCGTCCAACTCCAGATTTCCGCACCGTACATTATAATAGGTTTTACCATTCTGTACTTATTAGGTGTATTCGATTTGCACATTTGCAGTTACTGTTTACTGCCGCGTTAAAAAAATCTGTTCGTTTTGTTTCGCAATAACTGCAAATCTGTTTGATTTGTCGTAATTTACTGCCAGTTTATGACGCTACTGCGAAAAAGTTACAGCTGCTTCTCTTGCGGATTATTTTTTACGGCTGTGTTTGTTTACCTTTTTGAGTTGGTATCATAGATAAAGAATAAATGGTTGGTAATTTGTTTTTGACTTTTTGACAGGAATATGGCCAGCATATTTGTTTTGATATTTATACTATATTCTTTGATGGCTAATGTCTTACAAATTCTTTTTTTGAATATCCTGGACAATAGTTTCTACAAAATTTTTCAGTTTTTCTATCCTGGGGCATTTTGTAAACCTCGCAAATACAGTTCATAACTTCATCATCCGAACTCGAAAAATCTAAATCTGAATCAGATGATTCTGGATTTGATAATATTTCAAGATCCATTAAATATATCTAATATTTTTCACCCTTTCGACACTAGGCTAACCAGATTTTTTTGCCGAAAAAGAGTATACTAAAAAAAAAGGTTACACTCCAAAAATTCAAATAATGAGCAAAAAACAGAGGTCCTCATTCAAAAATACTAGTGACGAAGAAAAAAGGTCTTCACTCCCAAAATAGAAGTGATAAGCAAAAAAAAAGGTCGTCACTTCTAAACTAGAAGTAATAAAAACAAGTGACCCTCAAAAAAGAGTATATTTAGGGTTTTTTTTATAAAAAGTAAGAGTATAGAAAATATTACTCAAAAAAGAGTATAATACTCTTAAAAAGAGTACAATACTCTTAAAAAGAGTACATCTGATCACCCTATTCGACACACAAGATAATCTCCGAACTAAATCGTAAAAAGATTCTTAACCTGGAAAGTTATCTGACATCTGTCTGACATTTAAATTTTAGGTCCATAGGGATTTATGTCAGACGTACTTCTTATTCTTTACGTATAAACAAATCGAACAGAAAATTAAACTCGCTGTATGTTACCAGTTTTTAGTAGTAAACTGTTAACTGCAGCGTTTTACTGCTAGCTTTTAGCAGTATAACGCGAAGGTGCAAATCGAACATACCTATTATCATATTTATATTTGGTAAACTCTAATGTATACTGTGCTGGGTCTGCAGTTGGCAACCTTGCATACTCCAACTTGGGGTTTTACCTTAGCATTAGGATGGCAAGCACCTAGGGTTTCTTATCACTGTCGAGTCAAGATGAATTGTTTTCTGTTTGGCAGGTTTCTCCCTTCATATTCCCCCAGTTTCCCGATACAGCAGTGCAAGATCTTTTAAAAGCTATACCTGAAGCCAAAGATCTCATCTTTCCAACATTGTTGCAATGGGCGAATGTAAAGCTATTTCATAAAACAAACACTGACTCTAAAACTGGCGGTAAAGACACTACCTCTGACAAGAAAACAAGTGATATTACAAAAAATGTTACTGAGGCTACCAAAAGCGTTAGCACTACAACACCACCAAACGAAACCAGAAAGAAGAAACCTAAAGGGATAGTAATGGATTTTTTTTTTAGTATGTGTGTGCGTGTGTGCGTGTGTGCGTGTGTGCGCGTGTATATGTTCCCAGTGCCAGCGGTGGCGCTAGACCAATCGTGGACGTCGGCGAAATTAGCTTTGCGAGGCCCCTTTCATTTATCAGTAAAAAAATAAAACGATAGTAAAAACAAACCTTGATTTGGCCTAGTCTTCTGGCTTGACTTTTTAGCCACTAAACACTATATTTTATATAAAGTTAAAAACACAACTCATAACTGTTATTATTAATTTTAAACACATATTTATATACACTTAATTTTAAGTATTTACACTTATTTGTTCTTAACACTTAAATATTAATTTTTATGTTTATCAAATTAAATTAATGATTTTAAAGTTTTAGATCAAATAAACGTTAAATTAAATAAGCTGAATTATACTTAAATTTATGAGTACCATATGAGTTTTATTGTTAGTTATGAATTAATTACACGAACAAACACAAATTAAAAAGACGAAATTTTCTGCTTTAAGCCTCACTGAATCTTTTCAAAATTGTGTCATAACTAACACCAGCCGCTATTTCAGCTTCAATTGACAAAACTGATAACGCAGATAGTCTTTCTTGGCTCATCGTACTTCTTAAGTAGGTCTTAATCAGTTTTAACTTTGAGCAGCTTCTCTCAGCAGAAGCTGTACTGGAATTGTGAGCATGATTCTGATTGTTATGTAAAGATTTGGATATACTTCTTCAAAATTAGTCTAAAATGTACAGGGTAAGTTGTTTTGCATCATTTATATTTTCTAGTGAAGTAGATTTTAAAATTTGCAGTTCTTCATAAAGTTCGAAAGGATCTATGTCGCTGTTTTCACCTTTTCGAAGTATTATACCTAAATCATTACAATGCTTGAAAAGGTCATCTTTTGGCAAAAATTTCAAATAATTGATGCCATAAATAAAACCAAATCGTTCAAAATATTCATTAAGCTCTTTGAATCGACATTGAGTGTGGACTATGACTGCGTCTATCATTGTGTTGAAAAAATTTACTTTGTATTGCGTTTCAACAACTTGTAAAATGTTTGCGAGGCCCCCTCAAGCGCTGACGTCGCCGACGCCTAACGCCGCCACTGCCTAGAAATTACTTTTATATTAGGAACGATTTGTTTGCGGACTTATTTTCATCAGTACCATATGCTCTGCTCTGAAAATGTCCGACCACCTTTTTTAATAAGTTTTGTAGTCGTGTGCTGAGTGCTGAGTGCTGAGTGCCGAATGATGAGTGCCGAGTGATGTGTGATGAGCGCTGAGTGCTGAGACAGTTGTGTGTTGCAGCAATACCAGCTGTGGCCGGAACACACGGTGCTGTACTCGGACGTGGAGTGGCCGCGCACCAAGGGCACCAAGGGCGTGAGTAAGGACGCCCTCTTCCGGTTCAAGAGCAGGAACCTGGCGGGCGACCTCAAGGACGCCATGAATGATATAGAGTCCATCTCCTGCATCAAGTTCCGGAAGATCCCGCGGCGCGCCAGGAAGCCGCATCTCCGCATCATCCCCGAGAACAAGTGAGCCCAACCCCCATCACAAGGCTGCCCTTCCCTTCCCTTCCCTTCCCTTCCGAACGACCAGCCGCAGCCAGACAACCAGCCGGAATATCAGTCGTAATCTCTAAAGAAATAGTGTGCAGGCGAATCCTATGCAGAGCTCACTTCTCACCTAGCACCTTAAACCGTCCGGACACGGGGCCGTCCGTTCTCTGAAGGAACGGAGCGGGTTGCTAGTTCAAGCGACTACCTGCTCACTAACTAATGCGCCCGAGGCACGGGCGAACCGCGAATCGTGGAGCGTAAAATTAAGAATATTGAAACATGTGGTTTTTTGTATAATTTTAATAAATTACCAGTCTATGATGATTTGATTAAAATGCAAAGATCTGCATCTGTAATTAAAAATAGACAGAGATTGTGACGTGAATGGAGCAGAATTATTTAATGGGTTGAAATCTGCATCAGCTCTTTTGCCTAAAGACATTTATGAACCTTTAAGGCCCGGTCTTTCCACCTTCAAATAAAGTTCCAGGTAACTATCTGACAGATAAGGTTATTTGTAACTTCATCTGCTGAATAAATGTCATCCCTTCTTTCTATACAAATGTATCTATCGGATAGTTATCTAACGGATAATGAGACTGACGTATTGGATTCACTGACTGGTATTGACATTTATTCAGCAGATGAAGTTACAAATAACCTTATCTGTCAGATAGTTACCTGGAACTTTATCTGAAAGTGGAAAGACCGGGCCTTAATGTTCTAAATTTTATAAAATCCAATAAATTACAAAATGAGCTTCCTAATATTTGGATTTCATTAAGAATAATGTTAACGACACCAATTACTGTTGCTAGTGGTGAGAGAAGTTTTAGTATGTTAAAATTGATAAAAAAACTATTTACGCTCTACAATGAGCAATGAGAGATTAAATAAAATAACCTGGCGATATTATCTATCCAAAATGATATCGCATCGAAATTAGATCACCGAAATAATCAAAAATTTCGCTGATTTAAAAGCTCGAAAAATTAACTTGTAGCTTGTATTCCAAAGTGGTTTCCAAAGTGGTAAGTTGCGTCACCAACGGGTACTTTGACAGTAGGTCCGGGTGCGGACGGCCAAAGGGGTAAGAAATAAAATGAGCGGCTGGGGATGACCTGAGGAGAGCCATGATCGTTCTTGTACGCGCGCGTGTTTGTTGGTTGGATGTCGCTTGTCGCTTGTCGCTGGTCACTGGTGAGAGCCTCGAGCACCTCTGACGAGCGCTGTTGTTCCGCAGGAAGGACAGGGGCTGCGAGGCGACGGTCGGGTACAACGCTACGGGGCCGATGTGGATCAAGGCGACGCTGTGCAACCACCGCGTGTTGCGGACGCAGCTACTGCACGTGCTCGGCCTCCAGCTGGAACACCGCCGCGCCGACCGAGACCGCTACGTCAAGATACTCTGGGAGAACGTCATACCAGGTATGTTTCATCATTTTTATATTATTATTTTTCCAGGCAGGCGTTGGGAGATTTTTCATCTTCCTTTGCATTTTGGAGGGCCTTAAGGTTCAGTTCTCGGACCGCTACTGTTCCTAATATTTGTAAATGACATGCCTCTCTCTACAAACGCCAAAACAATTCTCTACACTGACGGTACAACATAATAATGTTGTACCGTCAGTGTAGAGTAAATAAGATTGTAAAAATGATTTAGATTCTCTCGTTAAGGAAAATGTCTCTCTGGTGAACAGTGTAAACTCTTGGTTTACCTGTAATATGCTAAGTTTAAATAAAGAAAAAACCCAAGTTTTACTGCTGAACACCAGAAAACATGATATTGCCAATCCCCCCTCCATAAAATTTCTTCTTTCTTGGTATCCACGTTGACCTTCATCTTCGTTGGGATCAACACGTGGATATACTTAGCAGCAAACTACGCTCAACTGTGTATCTAATAAGGAATCTAAAGCATGAAGTCAGCTCAGATGTTGTATTGAAAGCCTATTTTCCATCTTTGTCCCACCTAACGTATGAGTTAATAATCTGGGGATATTCACCTGCAGCGAACAGAATTTTTGTATTACAACGAAAAGTTGTAAGAATAATTGCCGGTGCCCCTTTCAGAGCAGATTGTCGAGATTTTTTTGTGAAACTCAAAATAATGACTTCGCCTTAGTTATTTATTTATCATTGTTTATTGTTTATACGCCAAAATTTAAGCAATTACAGTACTTTTGGTGAGACACATGATCTTAACACTCGCAGTAAAAATAATAGCCGGGGTAAATTTTTGCGTCTAAATAAATCCAGAAATTGCTCAAATTATTTTGCTGTTAAATTGTACAATATCTTGCCTGAGGGTATCTGTACACTACCACTAGACAAGTTCAAATTTAAACTTAAGAACATACTAACAAGTAATCCAATATATGTCATTGATGATTTTGAAAATGTCAATTTTGATTAAATTTTGTAACTTTGTATTTTTACCGACCGTCAACATATATAACGGAGGTATTGTGGTCACCGATTTTGACATTTCGAGATTTCGATGGATCTCCACGAATTGAGGTCCCTACATAACGTTTTGACTATTTTTAGCATGATGTCTGTCGGTCTGTCTGTCTGTTTGTCTGTCCGTCTGTCCGTCTGTCTGTCTGTCTGTCTGTTTGTCTGTCTGTCCATCCGTCTGTCTGTGTATACGTGCAGAGCACATTCGGCTAAAAGGATTTTTATGAAACTTCATATTTAAGCTTTTGACATCAATAAAAAAATCGGTTGACTAAAACTGGGAGTTTACTCGTGTCAATTTTAAGATTTTTGCGAATATTTTGCAACAGACTATTTTTAGGATGATGTCTGTCGGTCTGTCTGTCCGTCCGTCTCTGTCTGTCTGTCTGTCTGTCTGTCTGTCCGTCCGTCTGTCTGTTTGTCTGTCTGTCTGTCCGTCCGTCGGTCTGTCTGTCTGTCTGTCTGTCCGTCCGTCTGTCTGTCTGTCCGTCCGTCTGTCTGTCTGTCTGTCTGTCTGTCTGTCTGTCCGTCCGTCCGTCTGTCTGTCTGTGTACACGTGCAGAGCTAATTGGGCTGAAAGAATTTTTATGAAACTTCATATTAAAGCTTCTGCCATCAATGGCACGAGTTGATCAACTTTTGGTAAAAATCGGTTGACTAAAAATGGGAGTTTACTCGTGTCGATTTTAAGATTTTTGTGAATATTTCACAACAGAAAAATATTTCGAAAAAAATTATTGAACAAAAGTTGCTATAAAAGCAATAACTAATAACTTTTATTTGAGACGTTTTTTGATAAAACGAAAAATTTTGAATAATTTCAGTAAAATTTTTCGACATTTCAGTGTCAAATGACAGTCTCAATTTTTTCATACTTATATGTAACGTTTCCATGGTCATGATAAATAATATCTCTGTTAAAAAATATTAGGCCAAGTTATTTCTACTCTGCTGCTAGAATGTATTTTATATAAGTACTTTACGATGGCGGTCGGTCCTGTGGTGGCCACAGCTGATTTTTAATATTGTATTTGACTGACTATAAACATTTTTTGTAATTGTAATTTGGTCAATAAAATTATTATTATCAAATATTTCAGAATTTCGTAGGTAATAAGCCAGAACCGGCATAGCTATACTACTGACAACGGAATCTGTTTCAGAGAAACGGTACACGTTCGAGATAAACGAGCCGGTTTACACGCAAGAGTTGAAGCTGCCCTACGACTACTTCAGCGTGCTGCATTTCTCAGATCACGCATTGAGCGTGAACGGCAAGCCCACCTTGGAGCCCACCAGGGACCTGGGCGTCCTCACCGCCTTCATGGGCCAGAAGAACCATCTCTCCACCAACGACATCCTCAAGATCAACAAGATCTACAAGTGCCCCCAGACCTACATGAATAAATAAATTACCTACCTACCAACAAAACAACTCTCCCTCTATATCTATATTAAAAAATTAGACTCTACATATATCTGTGTTTTTATTTATCTCTCTCTTTCCGCATACTTCCTTTCTATAGCCGGGCCAGCCCGTCCAAATAGACCGGGAGCTCATGACAGTTTTTGGTCTCCGATTTCATACAGCATGCCTTTTGGAGGAGAGAATATTTACCCTGTGACAACAAAAAAGGGATGGTACTAAACCCCTGCACGCTTTCCAGTCATAGGCAAAATTGCATTTCTACTTAAACACAAAATTTTTGTGCTTTTCTCTGATTTAATTTTGCTTGCCCTTTTGTCAAAAGAAAGTTATAACAAATTTAAAGTCTTTTAAATATATGCATGCGATTCGGAGGGTCCCAAAGGGCTCAAACGGTCATGTGATCTTGTAATAAAAAAATATGATTTTCCGCGTTTTCATACAGCATGCCTATAATTAAAAGACTTTAAATTTGTTATAACTTTCTTTTGACAAAATGGCAAGCAATATTAAATCAAAGAAAAACACAAAAATTTTGTGCAAGTGGAAATGCAATTTTCAATGTCACTTTTTTAACCTAAAAGTTGTAAACAAACTAAATATTATTTCAAACCGTTAGATATGCTTTACTAAAATAAAACAATAAAATTTATTTACCAAAAACATCAGAGCCGCAGTAAGGAAAACTTGCGCTAGGGGCAGAGCCGTGTTTTTGGCGCCCTTTAAAAAAAAAGTCCTTACCTCTCAAAATTCAAGTGATGAGCAAAAAAAAAGTCCTTGCCTTCGCAATCCCAGTCCCAGTAATTTTAATAAATAGAAGGAATAAGAAGAAAGAATTGTCCATTTTGTATCATTATCTATGCTGGGTTTTGTATCTCTATTTTTTGTTTAATTTTGAGTGGATATGGATAAGTTAAAACAATCTCATTCTAACTAGTTTGCGATTTTTCCCAATCAGTTGGATTTGGTGGGATCATACGGAACATTAACCAATATTCTTCATCTCTTAGATATTTTTCTTCATAAGTTATCTTTTCTTTTAAGTATCCTTTTCTTAAAATAAATTGAGCCCTGCAAATCCGTGGATTTTTCTGCGGATGCAGATAAATTATCATTTAAATCGTGCGGATGCGGATAAAATATCATATCCGCTTATCCAAAATATGCGCGTGAACATAAAATCTTCGGTTGGACGCCTCTTCCCACGGAAGACACGTTTAGAACCCCAAAAATATATCACTGGCATTTGTATTGTGCTTATGGCAAGACTGAAATAATGATACGTTACGAAACTTTTTACTTTTTACTCTTCTCATAAAGACCTATTTTACGCTTACTTATATAGTGAAATGTAGTAGAGTTTATATAACAGTCGTAGATACAACAATTTCTTTGGATTTATTGCTAGTTTATTAATTTAAAATAATTTTGTAATGTGGCGTCTAATTTTGCATTTTTTGAAATATTAAGTAGAAATTAACCATGGTAATTTGCCTCATTTAAAAACATATGAAACTCGTATGACATTAAAAAAAAAAATATCTTAAATTTCTTGAAATCGTCATTAACTTTCATCTTTTAATAATAGGATGTATTTAAGAATTTATTTTCTCCACGACCACTATAGAATTTACCAATTCTAAAACCAATTTTGACTACAGAAAGTTAATATTCTAACACAAGAGTTGGAATGTTATTCTAAAGCACTTATCTTCTTATGCATTTTGCGTGTATTTCATTCCATCATTTGTTATGGAATAACTATTTCATAATTGTTGTCTTTTGTTTTTGTAGGGTTACATTAAGATATATGCAACGTTTACATTAAATAAATGCAACATAACTTCCTAACCTAAAATAGTGGCCGATGAGCGGTAAATTAAAGCGTAAATTAAATTAAAATTAAACAAATAATAAATAAAAAAAATAGTTTAATTAATTGATTTATTTGTTATGTAATATAAATTATTTGTTAAGATAAAATGTTTGTTAAAATAATTATTTGTTAATTTTTTTTCTTTCTGGTGGTAATGGAGAAAGTAGGGTCTGTGACTCGGTTGGAAGAGAAAATTCGATGCTCGTGGTTCCTCACGCTCACCTGCGGCTCGCGCTCGGAATGTTCCACTCGCATCGAATTTTCTCATTCCAACCTTGTTACAGAATATACTATTAATTATTAAGGAAACATCTTTGAAATTTCTCAAAAATATCCGTAAAATAATAAAAAAATATATATTATTATTTTATATATTAATTTAATTTTGATTATAATGCAATTTTATAATAAAACAGCTGATTTTTATTTTCAATTGGTTAGTTTTCATTAAATAAGTACATGATGTTTTCGTTCCTCGGGGGGGGGGGGGGGGGTCCGGACTCGAGGATTCCTATTAACAATTTATAATGTATAAATATGCCGTTCATATGTGTAGGTTGGTCTGTGGCGGGGCTGAACTCAGGACCTCCTCCCTCCTCCCGCCTCCTAGTCCCTTGCCGCTCCCGATGGCTGACCGGGCTCGGCTCGCTGCTGGCCACCTTGCGACTCCTCCACCTGCGCGCCCCTCTCCTCCCGTCTCCCTGCTGTAACAGACACTCATATAATCTTTTATTGGACCATTTCACCTAACACGTTCGACCTCAATAAACATTTCCAACAAAAGTTCTTGAGGCCAAAAAGTAAAACATAACTAAATATATGTTTTACTTTTAACGCATCGTGTTAAAATGCATTAGCAGCACCCATCATAAAAGAATAATAGATAGAGGAACCCCAGCGGGGTACAGAGACGCGCGGGGCCCCATGGGACATACGGATAGCACCCTGAAATGTTTCCAAATTTACACTTCACATCATTTTTTTTTCTCAGTATTTTTACTTGCCCGACCTTAATATATAAGGGGCAAGTATTGTAATCGCGAAAATTTTCGATGTCGAGATTTTGACGGATGACCACGTTTCATGGTCCAGGGAATCCAAAAAACCTATTTTCGAAGTGCCGTCCGTATGTGTGTGTGTGTGTGTGTGTGTGTGTGTGTGTCTGTCTGTCTGTCTGTGTGTATACACGATAACTCAAAAACGGTTTAACTTAAAGAGTTCGTTCTGGTACTAAAAAATTCTTCTATTAAATAGGAAGAACCCTATTGTTTTTTATGAAAATCGGTTGACTAGAAATGGGAGTTTACTCGTGTCGATTTTAATATTTTTGCGAATATTTAGCAACAGAAAAATATTTCGAAAAAATTTATTGAACAAAAGTTACTATAAATGCAATAACTAATAACTTTTATTTGAGACGTTTTTTGATAAAACGAAAAATTTCGAAAAATTTTTGTAAAATTATTTAAAATTTTTCCAAGTCTCAATTTTTTCATACTTATATGTAACGTTTCCATGGTCATGATAATTAATTCGTAACTAGTAAAGCAAGCCTTGGACAAAAATTTGTATAGAACATAATTTGATGTATTTTTGAAGATTTATCTAAATATTTAAAAAAATTTTTTTTTTAGTTTACATTTTTTTTTTAATATTTTTTTTATGGGAGGGCAAGTCTAGCGGAGGTCTCCCTTCGCCACTGGTTTATGTCTGCCAAAGAACTGTATATGCCTTCCAAATTTCAATTGTAAATATAACTGTTTAACAATAATTTCTACCATACAGACAGACAGACATATATGGCTCCTAAGTAATCCTAAAAACAGTATCCGCAGTAGTATGTTGCAAAAGAAAAGAATATACTGAGCAAGAAAAAGTTCATTCCAATGCGGAATATGTATTCTGCGCGTTCCCATTTTTCAATAAATAAAACATTTGAATGAAGAAAATACAATGTAAATAATGTTTGCAGTAGTCTATTGGGACACTTGCGCCAGACATGCCCGTATGCGAGCTCAAGCGAGCTCAACGACTCCTCGGTCGCGAATTAATTAAGCCAATTAACGCCCCCTCGCAAATTAATTAAGGAACGCTAATGAACTAAACCAATTAACGACCTATCGCTAGTTAATTAAGGACGCTAATTAATTAAGACAATTAAGGGCGCTAATTAATTAAATCAATTAACGACCCTAATCATAGATATTTGGATACTTCAGCGTGGGAATTTTTTTCTGAGCGTGGAAACTTTTTAATTAACCCACCCCTCGTGTAATCAATTAATATAACTAGCGACCCATCGCTAATTAACTCAATTGAAGACGCTAATTAATTAAATCAATTAACGACCCTAATCATAGATATTTGGATACTTCAGCGTGGGAAATTTTTTCTGAGCGTGGAAATTTTTTAATTAACCCACCCCTCGTGTAATCAATTAATATAACTAGCGACCCATCGCTAATTAACTCAATTGAAGACGCTAATTAATTAAATCAATTAACGACCCTAATCATAGATATTTGGATACTTCAGCGTGGGAAATTTTTTCTGAGCGTGGAAATTTTTTAATTAACCCACCCCTCGTGTAATCAATTAATATAACTAGCGACCCATCGCTAATTAACTCAATTGAAGACGCTAATTAATTAAATCAATTAACGACCCTAATCATAGATATTTGGATACTTCAGCGTGGAAAATTTTTTCTGAGCGTGGAAATTTTTTAATTAACCCACCCCTCGTGTAATCAATTAATATAACTAGCGACCCATCGCTAATTAACTCAATTGAAGACGCTAATTAATTAAATCAATTAACGACCCTAATCATAGATATTTGGATACTTCAGCGTGGGAAATTTTTTCTGAGCGTGGAAATTTTTTAATTAACCCACCCCTCGTGTAATCAATTAATATAACTAGCGACCCATCGCTAATTAACTCAATTGAAGACGCTAATTAATTAAATCAATTAACGACCCTAATCATAGATATTTGGATACTTCAGCGTGGGAAATTTTTTCTGAGCGTGGAAACTTTTTAATTAACCCACCCCTCGTGTAATCAATTAATATAACTAGCAACCCATCGCTCATTAACTCAATTAAGGACGCTAATTAATTAAATTAATTAACGACCCTTATCAACGACGCTAATTAATTAAGACATTATTGATCGAATTGGCGATGGGCCCAATAGACTACTGAGAGCCATTAATGCGCGCTTAACTGGTACCTACACAAATGGAAATTCCTGCATCGACTACACGCGCTAGTTATACGGAAGTGAATAAATTCGCACCAGTGCGCATGCCCATTATTGATTCTCAGACCACCGACGCAAGCATTAATCACAATGAAAATAGCATGTGGAATTAAGTTAATTAATTTAAAGTATCGAAGTAAGACAATTCGAGGAAAACATATTTATGAAAAAATGAAGAGCGTGTGTAGGTAGAGATTCCAGCAATGGTATCGTCGCACGTGTGGTTCAGGCCTCTCTGGCCTGGGCTGATCTCGTGAGCAAATGACTGTACCATTAAGGTGGTTGTTGAGCTGAAGCACGTGCTCCCTGAGCTGCTCCATGTGCCGGCAGAAGCGGGCGTCCTGCATCTGGAGCTGCGAGACGTAGCGGCTGATGACGGCCGCCGAGCTCTCCTTGTGGCCGCCCGCCGCCCCCGCTGCGCCGCCCGCTCGCCTCAGCTCTCCCCCCTCCAGCCCGAGGCGCGCACCATGCTCCGTCCTGTTCGCGTCAGGCGACAGAACGACCGCGCTGTCATACAGCTTGTTCAGTGAGGCTACCATGAAGGCGATCACCTCACTCTCACTTGTACTGTTGATATCCTTCGACTTTCTTCGTAATGGTCTCTCCTTTATTGCTTTCAAATGTTCCTTGAAACTTTTTACGGATTCGCAAAATTTTTTTCTGTCTTCCATTTGTTTATTTCTGCGAGTTTCCAACCCTAAAAAGTGATGTGAGGTGTGAATTTTCACACATTTCAGGATTTTGTATGTATTTAGTATGGGACAACTTTTTTTGTTTTGTACCGAATAAAAACCAAAGCAATTTCTTTCACTAATTCAATTATGAAAGGCTCCCGAGAATCGTTATGAAATGGATCCCTTTAGAGAGAAGAAAACGGGTTCGAGCTAGACGTAGAGGACTACAGAGGAGATAATAAGGGAAGGATTTAGGAATTAGAAATTAGGAAGAACTATCGGAAGATAGAACTGCATGGGAAATGGTAGGCAGAAGACATCGATTGATGATACTTTCTGACCTTAGTTATGTCGAACAACATACATATATAATGAGTTGCCGGCCATACTTAATGAGCAAATATAGATTTAAAATTAAACGTATCTTAATACGAGTACAAACTCTTAAAATTCTAATTCCCACCAAAATGTACTTAAACCATTAAAATATATATATATATTTCAAAAGAACACGCAATTTAATTTATGCCAACTTGTAAGATAATTATTTTTTATTTTAAACAAAAGAAGAGTCTAGTTCTTATAGTTATGGCCCCAGTTGTGAAAAGCCCCAATTGTGTACGGCCCGAATTGTCCATCGCCCCAGTTGTTAATGGCGCCAGTTGTGAACAGCCCGAATTGTCTTACGGCTCCAGTTGTCATGGAACCATTGTGGAATAATCATCATTTACCTTGTGAAATGTTGAGTTTTTGCTGTGCGTCAGCTGGCGTTACGGACTGCTTGTTCAATGTGACCTGGTTGAGCACGGCATTGGCAATGATCTCTCCCGCCTGCCGCTTGTTCCGGCTGCTTCCTGCATCACAACAACACATCAGATATGTTTGCCCCGAACCACCCGTTAGGGGCCTGCGCCATGCCCCATACGCAGGGCATGCGTTTCGGACCAGCTATATTAATATTCAATTATTGAGAGAATTCATCGCGCTACAAACAGGGATTATGAGTACGTGAAGAACATATCCCAATTTACCAATAGAAAATTACCAAGCGTCAATCGGCTGCTCCTAGGGATGTTAAATTTTCCGACCACCTTCCCAGGGTCGAGCTCGCGTGCTTGAGACCCCCCCCCCAACACTAAAAAATACGATTTTGTGGAACATGTTTTCCTTGTAACTTAACTTGACTCCCTCCAAGAAAAAGTTTTGTTTCTGAACTCCCATAAGATATTTTTTTGCTACGTGACCCCTCTAAAATAAAACAATAAAATTTATATACCAAAAACATCAGAGCCGCAGTAAGGAAAACTTGCGCTAGGGGCAGAGCCATGTTTTGGCGCCCTTTAGAAAAAAAAGTCCTTGCCTCTCAAAATTCAAGTGATGAGATCCAGGTTGCGCGACTGACGTTAATAATATACCTAATAGAGAACTTGGTACTGGCCCTGCATTATAAAAAATACTGAAGGGAATCATGTTTAATATATTTTGAATATAATATTTTTCAGGGACGTAGCCAGAATTTCAGGTGGGGGGGGGGCAAAAATAACAAAATATTCTAAATTGGTCGGTACGACCTTAATTACATGGCTTGGGTAGAAAATAACAGCGTTCTAGTTTGTTTGTAGTATATTAAATAATAAAAGTCCGGTAAAGTTATAAATTAATAAACCTCCGGTGAAGAAAACTTATAACAACCTATATTATATTTTATGTAGGTTAACTATGCCCCCTCCTGGCTACGTCCCTGATATTTTTAATTCTAGATTTCCACAGTACTGCATATGCACTGTGTAAATCGTTTTCGGTTAACAGTGCCGCCTACTGCATTCTTAGTTGAAATTAACTATAGGTAAATTTAGAGTACGAACCCTTGGGAATCTTTTTCTTCTGGGCTGCCTTATTTTGCATTAATTTCTTCTTGTTTGCTCTCCCAGCGGGTAATTTCCTCAAGTTCGCTTTAAGGTTTTGCTTCTGTACCGGGCGCTGTCTACCCTTTTTTTGATATTTTCTTAGGTCCCCAGTTTTTTTCTGTGCTGGTTTTTTCGGACCTGCTTTTTTCGGACCTTTTTTTTTCGGAGCCGGTCTTTTCGGTTTTAATTTGCGAAGGGTTTTGGTCTTCTGTTTCGGTGCTTTTTTTTTCGGCTGTTTTTTCTGATTCTTTTTAGGCTTTTTGTTACGTCTCTCAGGTAGCAATGTCAAATTCCCCAACGTGACCTGCACCTGCACCTTTGGCGTAGTGGCAATAGGCTACATCAGGACAAAATACAATTTGTAATGGCAACTAGGTGCTAAATTATTTAGGATTAATTATCAGGCAATGCAATTTTTCCCAAATCTTTTGTTTCATATTATTAAAAATCTGGACAGATATAAGTGTTATAAAATAAGGTTTGACAATTATATCGCAGTAAAAGCTAACACATTTAGTTCAGACTAAACCTATAATTTTAGTAGCTATAGCGGTTAAAGTAGCACACTGATCAACACACTCGCTTTGTAAGGGTGGGATCGTGACATAGATCACTAGTATGGGAAAAGATTTTTCAAAATATTTCTTGGTCGTTGTATCCCACTCCCTTAAATGAGTACCTGCATCGAGAATATGGGGCGTGCTTCAGAGAGCACGTAAAGACGGCGGTTTCGGCTAACGTAAAAATTAGTCGATAGGTTAGGTTAGAGTGCGTTAGTCACGAGCTGAAAAATACTGATACCTAGGCATTACGTCTTACGAAATAAAAAAATCAGTTGTGGCCACCACAGGACCGACCGCCATCATAAAGTTCTTATATAAAATAATATATTTATTTAGCAGCAGAGTAGAAATAACTTGGCCTAATATTTTCTTAAAAACGTTACATATAAGTTTGAAAAAATTGAGACTTTTTTTTCGAAAAATTTTACAAAAATTATTCGAAATTTTTCGTTTTATCAAAAAACGTCTCAAATAAAAGATATTAATTATTGCTTTTGTAGCAACTTTTGTTCAATAAAATTTTTCGAAATATTTTTCTGTTGTGAAATATTCACAAAAGTCTTAAAATCGACACGAGTCCCATTTTTAGTCAACCGATTTTTACCAAAAGTTGATCAACTCGTGCCATTGATGGCAGAAGCTTAAATATGAAGTTTCATAAAAATCCTTTCAGCCGAATTTGCTCTGCACGTGTACACAGACTGACAGACGGACAGACAGACAGACGGACAGACAGACAGACAGACAGACAGACAGACATCATGCTAAAAATAGTCAAAATGTTATGTAGGGACCTCAATTCGTGGAGATCCATCGAAATCTCGAAATGTCAAAATCGGTATGATCACAATACCTCCCTTATATATGTTGACGGTCGGTAAAAATAATGAAATAGTATTTTGGTATAGCAGGTATCTGACCAAGGTGATGTTGTGTTGAGGGTCCGTATGCTGTGCAGAGTGCGTGGTCGCCAGGTCATCCGGTGGATTGAAGCGCCTGTACGGGTGGCCCCGTATGTCGCCGTACCCACTCTTGGGCATGTAGAGTGCGTTCAGCTCGGGATGGTCGTACACGGTCTTGACCGAGTCCTTCAGCTGTCCTTCAACACACACCCACACATCAGCCCGAGCACAACAAACAAATCAGACAGTCATACCAATCGCTTCAGGTCCTTGCCTCCGCCCAGCGCGATCCTCCTGATTGGCGTCCCTGTCTTCGGCTTCACCGCCAACACTGGAATCGCGGGTTTGATTCCCACGGGCTGCTGCCTGTCCACCGCACTCGCGTCACGGGCAGTCCCACTCCATGCCAACACCAGTAACATCCATCGCAACAACACTGAAAACGTACAACAACTTACAACACCCCCCCTGCAAAATGTTTATTCCGATGTTATATGTGTACAAAACTTACACCGACACAGTGAATTTATTTTTTAATGCAACGTGTACTACGTCATTACCATGGATACAGTTTTTGACAGCAATATAAATCATGTGCATTTTCATTTGCAACATAGACAATTAGAGTGTATAGTCCCAACACAATTAAAATCAACGGCAGCACGGTAGAACGGAACAGAAAGGACAGCGCAGTCAAATATCTAGGTGTACACCTCGACACACGCCTAACGTGAAGCATCCACATCAACAAAAAACTGCAACTTGCCTACGCAAGGCTCCAACAACTATACCCTCTAATCAACCGAAAATCTAAGCTGAAATTAAACTGCTCCATGCTACTGTACAAATCGCTACTCCGTCCACTGCTAACCTATGCCTGCAGCGTCTGGGGAATACTTCAGCAAGGAACATCAACAAGTTACAAGTTTTTCAAAATAAAGTGCTAAGAACTGCTACCAATTCACCCTGGTTCATCAGAAATGAACAACTCCACTATGAACTGTCAATGCCACCAATTCAAGACTTTATAAATACAGTTACCAAACGATCCATTAGAAACCTGAAAAACTGCGAAAGTGCCATCTTATTTAACATTGGACAAGAAGGTATTCACAAAAGGTTAAAGAGACATTTACCGCGAGACCTATATAGTTCAGAAGACGAGTAAGTGTCAGTGCGCGACCCTGCCAAACAAGAAAGTCCTAAAAACAAATTAATATTAATCTTAAAATTAACATATGTATAAACTAGGGTAGTTACGTGATCCCCACGCCATATTAGATAGGATAATACAAGAATGCTGTGAATAAAATCTGTATTATGTTGAACCGGCAACAAACAATTAAAAAAAAAAAAGTGTGTATACTGTTACTCATTGCTAATTTAAAAATTAATCAACATATATACAGATGAAGAAAAAATAATGATGGTAACTTGGTATAACTCCCAAATGAGTTTAAGAAAAGTTTCTGCTGTATTTAGTGCAACTTATCCAGATCGGCCAATACCAAATCCCTCTACTATTTCAAGACTAGTTAATAAATTTCATCGCGAAGGAAGTCTTATGTCAAAATAAAAAAAGAATAACATCCCACGTGCTTACAGAAGAGAAGCATTTGGAAATATTATTACAAGTGGAAGAAAACAATCAAAATACTTTAAGATCAATTGCACAAACCGTTGGTGTCAGTATTGGATCTGTTTTTAACTTCTTAAAAAAAGAAAAGTTTCGATCATACAAATTTCAAAATCATCAAGAATTGTTAGAAAGGGACGCAGCAGTACGTATGGATTTTTGTTTTGAAATGTTTGAAAAAATTCCGACCCAACTTCAAAGAATTTTATTTACTGACGAAGCAACGTTTACTCTAAATGGTGAAGTGCACAGACAAAATGTTATGTACTGAAGTCGAGTAAATTTACATTTGTTTCATTCCTCCCGAACTCAAAGGCCACTAAATTAAATGTTTGGGCAGGGATAATAGGAATCAATATTATAGGGCCTTTTTTATTGACGGTAACCTTAATGCCGCAAAATATCTAGCCCTTTTGCAAAACCAAATATTACCTGCGTTGCGAAACCTGAATATTAATGGACAAGTATGGTTTCAACATGATGGCGCACAAGTTCATTATTCTAGAATAGTTAAAGAATATTTACATAGAACTTTCCCAAATAGTTGGATTGGAAGAGGAGGGTCGATGAATTGGTCAGCGAGATCTCCGGATTTGGCACCTAATGATTTTTTTATTGGGGATATTTAAAATCCAAAGTATATAATGGAGAACTTAGGGATGTTGCTGAACTGCAAGACAAAATTGTTCAAGCATCCAACAATATACATCAAGAGCAATTGCTGAATGTTTTGAATCATTTTTATGATCGCTTAACATTTTGTATGCAAGTAAACGAGAAACTTTTGAACATTTGAAGTTTTTATTAGTTATTTATTTATTATTTATAACTTTTTTTTTATAAATATTTTGATTTTGCTAGTAAATAGGTTTTTTTTTATGTTGCAAATGAAAATGAACACGATTTATATTACTGACAAAAACTGTATCCATGGTAATGACATAGAACATGTTGCATTAAAAAATAAATTCACTGTATAAATAAAATATAAACACACAAGATGCAATTCCACTAAATTTAATAATATATTGCTCTATATATATTATCAAACCATGATTCGTTTTCAAAATCACAAATCTTCAAATTCAATGTAATAATTGTGATGCTATATACGTTATATAGGTCAAACATCTAAGAATTTTAGAATTAGAATTAATGAACATGTGACAGCATAGAGATTAAATACAAATGAATCGTCGAATTTAGCGAAACGCCCCATTGTTGTTGCCTTATCTCAACCCAATTGTTCCATTGAAGCAGTTCCAGTAGCGACTGGTGAGTCAAATATTTGGGAGGACACTTGGGGACCTTGATTCCGAAACACTATTATTCCTTTTTTCATAATTTCCTCCTTTGGTGTAAACAATACTTAAACATACAGTTCCATTTAACATGCTAACTACATTTAGATTAATCCAGAAATAAAAATTTAATTTGATTTTAATTAGAGGTTTATTAAGTTTGCAAAAAAAATAATACAGGTTTGAAAAAAAATTTTACTGTTGTGAAAAAAATTCTACAAATAATTCATTTTTGAAAAATAAACTAATAATAACCTTCTAACCTTTTAAGTTAAAATAACCTTTTGAATACAATAAAATTATAAGTTTAATTTTTCTTTTGAACGTATATATATTTTTTCGGATTCTTTTCTTACTATATCTTGACACCAATGTCCTCTTCTAGATAATCTGACTGTTTCACTCTCAATTTATGTATTCTTAATTTAGTAATAATATCTGTTTTTGTGCGGTCGTTCTTTATTATTTTTTATTTATTTATTTTATTTTTTTTAAATGACAGAAATAATTCCGTTTTATTTCTTACAAATTTGTGGATTAATAACCTTTTGAAAAACTTGAGATGCATTTTTGACTGAGGAAAATTAACTTTTACAAAAATGACCGGCCCAACGTCTTTATCAGATTTGTGGTGACATCTGCCGTTTGTTTTTGAAAAAAATATTCATATACTGCAACGGTGTCCAACCTAGGGCCCACGGGCCGAATCCGCCCCAACAATAAGTTTCAAACGGCTCACATGAAATTTCTGCCCCTTATTTTTTTGGAAGCACCCTCCCTCCGTCCCCAAAATATTTTCTCCACTTCCCCTACGATGTTTTTTTTACCAGACAATTAACGTTAAATTGTTGATATGTAATCTTTATTCTGAAGTGTATTCAGCCGCGCAGGACTCAACTACTACAAATATTGCCAATAAAGACTTACTGTTCGCCTGAGACTGATGTATCACAGAGAAACTACTCTGGCTGTATGACTGCAGTTATATTTCGCACGCAGTAATAACAGTTGCGATAATGGCGATAAACTTCCGAGCGATTGGACTCAATTGTTTGTTAATTCGATCTGTCCGGAGAAGCCTGATAATTATGTATTGTTAATAAATTAGCCGTTGGCAATTGATTTCTTGTATTTTAGCGAGATATTATCATAATTAACTAATTTGAAATGATTTTAGAATTGTTTTCCTAACAATGTCACCTTCAAAACTACACTTGAAACATGATTGCAGTGTGTATCTGTGACATTTGAACTTAAAACATTTATTTGAATACAGTAAAACCTCGATATAACGGACTAATTGGGGGGACGGGGTGTCCGTTAAATCCGAAATTCCGTTATATAAAAATAGGTTTAAAATAAATCAAAAAACTATTTTTGAAAATATGTACACTGTATTTTGATATTAATAAAAAATACAAAACACAAACAAAATTCTATTTAATTGTCTTCGGACATTCGTCGTGAAGTGACGTTGCTGTATGATATCGATGCGCTTGCTTTCGGTAATCCTGCTTTGGAAAAGGAATCAAGTTTTGTTTGCACTTTTGAAGTTTGCTGTTTTTTTATAATCAACTCTCTAAAATTACGAAAATGCGTATAATATAGTTCAACTTCGTTATGTGACGAATAATCAATAAATGTTATTAGATCGTCGAGATGCGATCTTACCACTGATAACTTCATTTTTGGCAGTTTTGTTTCTTCTTCTTCGCTATCTTCACTTCCATCCTCTATTTTTAGGTTCATAATTACTTTTATTTGTCAAAAATGTTACTTGCAATCACTTCTGACTAGATTTGTATTAATTTGAATTAACTGTTCATATATTGTTAACTATATTAATTATGTGTAATATTAACAGGACGTTTTTAATTTTTTTACATTTGACCGGATTTTTTGTCCGTTATATCGAGGTTTTACTGTACTTAATATCTACACATTTCTCTAGAAATTTTATAGAAAGAGAACTGGTTGAAATGTCAAATATTTGCAAACTAACACATTTACGAAACATCATGGAATATGGAAATGAAATAACAAGGGGTTTTAATTATATTAATAATAGTTTACACAACATTAAACGATTTTCTTGCCCATCTGAGACGGGGAAAATGGAAAATTCAACGTTAAAAGCTTGTTTAAAATCATCTGAACAGTAGAAATTCCCTTCAATAAATAGAAACAAAATTTTAGAATCATTAATAATCTGTCTTCTTCACTTGTAGCAAAACATAAGTATAACTGGTGCATTTATTCACTTTTAACACATTTTTCTCTTTGGTATTGAAATTAAATTGCAGAACTAATAAAGACACTTTGTCGTACACTACAATTTTTCTAATAAAATTCATCATTCATCTAATATTCGAAGATGTTCTTCCTGTGAATGACAACCATACACACAACAAGGTGTATTTAATCTTTTTTTCTTAAATTTATCACTTTATTCGTTGTAAAAACGGAGTGAGAATGGACAGAAACAAAAAAACACATGGTGAACTATACGTAAACAATGACAGTATACTTTTTCGAAGTATTCGCTTTAGAGATAGGAAAATACATCGATGTTTGTTTTAAAAACATCGATGTTTTTACCATCGATGGTCAGATGGCGATAGTATCGATAAAACATCGATGTCTACTACCGATGTCGATGTTTAAACTTTGAAATTCAGAAACTACAGCTAGAGGCGCTGGAATCTTAAAAATTTAATGTTAATTAAAATTAATACACAAAATATAAGCGCCATCTATTGTGATATAACAATACTGATAGTGTTAGTTCTTATTCTTCTTAGCAGTTAGCAGAATACGAAAAAATAAGAAGAAACTTCTAATTTTTGCAAACAATGCGAACGACCAACGACGCCAACACACTTTTTCTTTTTGAGTCTTGTTGACACTTTCCCAGTTGTTATTCCTCCAATTCCTGTATTTTTGTAAGTTGTCATTAGCTATTTTTTTATATATTGAAGTTAGCTTTACCTGAACAAAATGATCAAAAGTTTCAATTAATCGGTAAAAGTAACTAGAATTGAAAAGTTCCACCTAAATCAAAGGAACAGACTTTATTTCAACATAAAAAAGTATAAAAATAATTGTGTATGACAGTGTTATTTTTATGCTAAATAATATAAAATTAACATTAAGATTACTATATTAGTATTGTAATAAAATCTAATATTTCATTTTAGAAATGTAAAAATAGTAAGGTCTGTTCCTTTGGTTTAGGCGGAACTAGATTTTCAATTCTAGTTACTTTTACCGATTGATTGAAGCTTTTGATCATTTTGTTCAGGAAAAGTCAACTTCAATATATAAAAAAATATCTAATGACAAATTACAAAAATGAAAATTGCGGTTAGTTCCGCCTAATCGTTTGGAATAGACTGTAGGTACAAATTAGGATTATTATATTGGGTATAATAATATTAATGTGAAATTAATTACTATTAAAAAGGAATATTTCTATTTCAAAATCTAATCAATGCTATTTGTGTATTATGTGTTACTTTTTTCGTATTTTATTTTTACATTATTAAATAAAACCTATATAATATAAATAAATAGCTTTTTTTAATATTAATAAAACATCGATGTTTCCGATACATCGATGTTTTTCCTTCGATGTTTTTTCAACATCGATAGTAAGCGCCGATGTTAACATCGATGTTAAACATCGATGTTTTACCTTCGATGTACAACCCTAGTTCGCTTTATTGCCCCTAGAGAGATACACGTTAAGTTGAGTCACTAATAGTCCATTAATTTAGAGCTTTTGTCCTTCATGGTTTGTTTTCTCACTTAAAGTACAGGAACTTAATTATAGAATCATTGAGACATCGCGTTCTTAGCCTAGTTCTTAGCATTATCCAACTTACTCTACCCTATTTATACGGAACAAAGCAGAAACCATCGCATTTTTTGAACATCTCTACACAAAACTATCTAAATAAAGAAATTATTTGATTCTCAAAAAATACAAAATTGTTGCCTGATATCTATTATTAATATATCAAATAATTTTGTGTAAAAATATTTATACAAATTACAGGTTCTTCTTAGCCGTTCGCAACCGGCTTTAAACTGAAGGTGCCTTTCTGTGTACGCTACTAAATGGACGTAATACTGACCATATTACTCCTGAATGTACATAGATTGAGAAGAAGGTCACGAAACCTGGACACAGGAGGCCTTGGCTCATTTTGGGCTGTCGCGCCAATGATGATCTATTATTAAATTATTGACAGATAATATTTAGGCAACATTTTTATTACAATTAAAATATCTTATTAAAAATATAAAAATTTGCTGTGGTTGTTAGTAAGCTTATTTGAGAGTGTTAGATTTGTGGTGTTAGAAGTGTGTGTAATTTGTGGATGTAATAATTTGGTGGTATTTCACGGGGCACGCGAACGCACTGAAGCAATGGACCGCGAATAAACGAGCCGTCACACTCACAATTCATGATAATCGCCTCGAACGACAGCATTGTGTCAGATTGGTGTCGGTCTCACACTTCACACTTGTCATGCATCATGCGGACCGAACGCTCAACGCTGAATGTGGATGTCGGGCATTTGCCAACAGTTGTCAAGTGGAACATTTGTGTATGCAGTCCCTAGAGAAGGAAGACCGCGGAACAAACTGATACACAGGCACGATTAACGCAACAGATAGTAAGTAATTCTCCTCGCTCATGCACTGACGGATTAACTGGCTGTCTGATCCAGTACCGGACTAAGAGCTCAGGGCACCGGGTACCAACCCGGCCCCATTAAATTTCACTTTCCCCAAAAAAGTATTTCTAAAAAGTGTTTATAAACCACAATCAATTGTGGCAAGTTATTTCGTGCCACTGTATTTGTTACCAATAAAAAATATTAGTTCGACTCAATTATTTTATTTTTTAAAATAAAAAAAAATCTGATGTGGCCACCACAGGACCGACCGCCATCACAAAGCACTTGTAAAAACTACATTCTAGCAGCAAGAATAATTTGGCCCAATATTTTCTAACAGAGATATTATTTATCATTACCATGGAAACGCATGAGTATGAAACCAGATAAATTTCCGCCCGGGCGCGAAATTATCGTGGTCCTGTCTAAATTTTTGCTCCCTCTTTTTCAGTATGGCCCATGTATTAGGACCAGCCCCCCCCCCCCCTAGCGGACTTAATCCACAACTGTTCTCATTTAGTTTTAATTATTTATTGAAATATTTGAGTTTGCCCAGTGTTGGGCAGTTGTTTTTTAGTTTGGCTGACGCTGCTCGGTGGGTTCGGGCCGCTCTGCACCGAGGAGATGATGGTGCCGCCCGTGCGCGGCGCCGGCAAGCAGCTGCTGCAAGGGGGCGTGCGCGGGATTCCCATGCCTGCCCCCGCCCCCGCACATGGACCGCCGCCTGCAGGTTGGTGCTACTCTACACATTCATACAACAACCTCCCTACATTATTCATATTTGTTGGGATTACGTTATTCTGTGTAAGACAAGAATAAAATAAAAGAGAGCTGGTAGGTTACTGAAGTTTATTAAACAAAATGAAAAGAACAGTGTTGCAGATACAAAATCTGAATAGTGACTGAATTCTTAATATTCAGTTCTAGTACATCTTAAGAACTAATAAAAAATATGGACCCCAGATGTCGGCTTAACTTAAAAGGAATTAGCCCGCCATAAACTATTAAGGACTCCCATAAACCTTTTCCTGTTAAGCCGACCGGCGGTCTGCAAATTTGTTTACAGAACATAACAAAAATATTAATTAATATTTCCAACAATATTCATATTCATATTCAATTATTGAACAAGTATATTAATAATGAGCTTGCATAGCCAATGTTACAAACTTACATAATTATAAAATTGATAATAATAGATAATTACACGAAAAACATTACAAATGAAGAATACAGTATATATATATTTATTAGATGTAATTATGTGACTTTTGGAGACTTGATCCGGATAGTTGTATAAAAGCAATATTGTAAAAAACTGAGCAAAAATGAATCGATTTCCCATCTTAAAAAGTTTATGGAATAAAACTTATAATTTGTCCAGTTTTTTGTCCACTATTCAGATCAAGTCTCCAAAAGCCACATCTTTTTACATCTGGTTTCAGCTAAAATCGCCAAGTCTCATGGTTGGTTTATATACGGAACAAGAATAAGGAATAGGAAATAAGAATAGTACACAAGATGTTAAAACATAGCTGCGCCGTATATCGGTTTATGTAGGAATGAAGTTTAACTTAAACATAAGAATAGTTGGTAACATTTAACTTTTTATTCCTATTCCAAGAATAAGAGACGAGAAGCATGCGTACAACGGTCAAAATGTCGGCCGTAATAAAATTTGTTCAGCTGTTTTCCAGTTGTGATGAGAAGGTCGGAAACAACAATATAATGTGTGAAACACAAGCAAATAAATTTACAAAATCTTCTGAATCCATTTTACTGAACACGAATTTTTTTTAAAGGTTATATTAAACACAACAACCTGTCAAGCGACTATCGTTTAACATAGGCCAACGCAAGTACGCAGGCGCAGAAATGTTATGTCCGATATAAACGGTTTCATATTTTTTATTCTTGTGTACTATTCTTATTTCCCATTCCATATTCTTGTTCCGTATATAAACCAACCATCAGATGAACGAAGCCAACCGCACTACTCAAGGTCAAAGTGTCACAGTTATGACGTAGTTATACTACTTTCTAGAGAACACATATATCGTAAACAGTAAAAGATATTAAAAAAATATTTTTTCTCTTCAATAACTCTATCAAAGGATATTCAGCTCGACATACGTTCCCATTTAAAAAATCAAAATTGTCCTTAGTAACTTGTATTTTCGGTTTGTTCCAGAAAATTTCAATAGTACCATTCGATTTTTGGGTAAACTTTAACTATGGTTTGAAAATCGTGTTCCCTCTATCTTGAGACTGCTTGTATAGCATATGGCTACATGAGCAGTCTCATGATGAGCTGGACTCTCCTTGCAGATGATTTAATAATGCCAGTATATTTCAGGGGGCAGGAAGGCAGGCGCGGGCGACGCGGTAAGTACGATACAATAAATCACACTTTACAAATACACTGACTATATACTGGCTTTTGCCCCCGGTCACAGGCCAGAACTAGTTATAAGCCGGATCATTAAAGTTTTATATCCACGAATACGAAAATAAACAATAATAAGTTTATAAAATTTTACTATAGATGCACAATATCAAAGAATTTACGTCACAGATTTAATAACACACCTTAAAAATGTATATGAAGTTTGAATTTTCACACATTTCAAGGTTTTCGTAGGTATTTAATAAATATCAGGTGATTGCAAAAGTTCGTGCCCGTGTAATAATGACTGTATCCGTGATTTGGTGAATAGTAATCCACGGATTTCGACTGAAGAGATTGCTGAGAAGTTAAATGTTGACAAATCGACAGCATTTCGCCATTTAACAAAACTTGGCTATACTTCGAAAATCGATATATGACTTCCGCACATTTTGGCAGAACGGAACCAACTGAAACGTATTTCCACTGCCGTTTCTCTCCTTGCCCCTCAACAAAATTAATCTTTCTTGGATCGAGTAATAACTGGAGATGAAAAATGGATACATAATTCACACAACATAAAAAGAAAAAGAAGTTGGGAACATGGGAGTGAACGAGCAGAATCTTTAGCAAAAGCTGAATTGCATCCAATGAAAGTGTTGTTATGTGTCTGGTGGGATTACAGAGGAATATTTCGAGTTTCTTCCACGTGGCAAAACAATAACCGCGGAGAAGTACTGTGAGGTACTCACCCAACTAAATGTGGAAATTCAAGCAAAACGTCCAAGTTTGGTTAATCGAAAACGCATCATCTTTCACCACGACAACGCTAGACCACATGTCGCTCAACAGACACTGCAAAAACTTAGGGAGTTAAAATGGGAAATCCTCCAGCACCCGCCGTATTTCCCTGACCTTGCCCCTTCAGATTTTCATCTGTTTCGTTCTCTTCAAAATAATTTGAATGGCAAAAAAATTGTTTCTGTGGAAGAAGTTAAAAACTACCTTATTACTTTCTTTGAAGATAAACCACCCAGTTTCTACAAATAAGGAATTCAAGAACTTGTAAAACGTTGGGAGACAGTTATAGAAAATGATGGCGAGTACATTATTGAGTAATAAAAATGTTTTTCCACGAAAATATGCTTTATTTAATTTTATTTCAAATCGGGCACGAATTTTTACAATCACCTGGTATAAGAAGCCAACATAATGCCAGATGTCTAGGAATATTTGTTCTATAATCAAAACACAATCAATACTTTTTTATGATCATTTTTATTCGTTATTTGAGTACTAAGAGCTTTAATTTAATATTTTTAAACTAAATTTAAATAATCTGCGAAAATTTCATCACAATAAAATTTAAATTACCAAATCGCTGCGTTTTGTTTTTTCTGCATTTGCTTTTTATAAATCTTCTATTATACAAACAATATCCATCTGTATATCCGACAGTTTGTTTCTTTCATTTCTATCATGTTCCAGGCAACTGCTGCTGCTGCACATGTTCTAAAGTTCTAATGTTACAGGGCGGTGGGTCACCAGGAGTCACTACTGCTGCAGGTGGCACGACAGGAGGCGGTAAAGCTGGAGGCGGCACAACAGGAGGCGGTAAAGCTGGAGGCGGCACAACAGGAGGCGAACCAACCACAGGAAGCACCATTCCAGGAATTAATACTAGAGGAGGCAGTACTGCACTAGGTGATGTTACTGCAGCAGGTGGTACTGCAGCAGGTGGTACTGCAGCAGGTGGTACTGCAGCAGGTGCTACTGCAGCAGGTGGTACTGCAGCAGGTGGTACTGCAGCAGGTGGTACTGCAGCAGGTGGTACTGCAGCAGGTGGTACTGCAGCAGGTGGTACTGCAGCAGGTGGTACTGCAGCAGGTGGTACTGCAGCAGGTGCTACTGCAGCAGGTGGTACTGCAGCAGGTGGTACTGCAGCAGGTGGTACTGCAGCAGGTGGTACTGCAGCAGATGGTACTGCAGCAGGTGGTACTGCAGCAGGTGGTACTGCAGCAGGTGCTACTCCAGCAGGTGGTACTGCAGCAGGTGCTACTGCAGCAGGTGGTACTGCAGCAGGTGGTACTGCAGCAGGTGCTACTGCAGCAGGTGCTACTGCAGCAGGTGGTACTGCAGCAGGTGCTACTACAGCAGGTGCTACTGCAACAGGTGCTACTACAGGAGGTGGAAATACTGGAGGCGGCGATGCTCCTGGAGATGCTACGACAGCAGGTGGCACTGCGGGAGGCGGTACTCCAGCGAGCACTGCTGCTGATAGCGCTATGACCGGAGGTGGTAATAGAGGTGCCACTACTTCAGGAGGCGGCACTACTGGAGGCGGCGCTGCTACTGGAGGTGCTACGACAGGAGGTGTCACTACTGGAGGCGGCACTCCAGTAAGTAATCGTACTGGAGACGGTGCGACAGGAGGTAGTGATACTGGTGCCACTACTGCGGGAGCTGACACTACCGGAGGCGGCACGGGTACTCCACAAAACAATCCTACTGGAGGTGGTACGACAGGAAGTGGTGACACTCGAGCCACAACTGCATGGGGCGCTACCCCGGGAGGTGATTCTTCTGGAGCCACTGGTGCTACAGGAGGCACCGATGCCACTCCAGGTAATACCACTGGAGCCGCCAGCCCCGGAAGCGGTGGTCCGACAGGTCCTACTGCAGGAAGCGATGCTTCGGGAGGTACTGGTCCGACAAGTGTTACTGCAGCAGGTAATTCCCAGGGAGGAATTGCCGATGCTCGGACGCAAGTTACACCAGGAAACGGTTCTTCAGTAAACAGCACAGACGACAGCAGCAAACCAACTGATGTTACCCAAGGTACAGCTGGTGGTAATCCACTCTCACTATCCAGCACATGGTTATTTCATTGACCAGACTCAACATTCTTTTGTTCTAACACAATCACCTAAAAATATTCCCCCCTTTCACTTTGCCCATTTATATACATTGTTATACAGACTATCCTCCGGGATTGTCGGACAGTAACCAAAACAGAGACAATAGAAAGTTTGTGTGCTACCTTATAGATGCTCGATTAGTATGTCCACCTATTATGACCCGACGGACGGAATTTCTGTAATACAGTTACCGCTACAATTCTATGTGAGACCAATGGTAAATCCTATGATATTGAGGACACACGATCCTTGATGTGATCCCATAGGAAACAATCAAAAGGCGTATGGTTCACGTGAAGACGTTTGCGTAGAATGAGCTGGACTTTTGACTGAGACATCACAATTCGATCCGTTTGCACGATTTGTTTACATTTACCTTCACAAATGTCTCTTATGCGTTTCATGTTTTCAGCAGATGGCTTCGGTAGGTCTGCTCGTTTCACCTCGAGCAGGCTATTTTACTAGACTGTGTACAATTCACGTATAATTTTTCCTTGTAGTGGTTCAATGTGGTACTTGATCCTAAAATCTGCCTTGGCTACTGTACGGCAATGTTCGAAAATTCTGGACGGACTTCTGCATAACCCTAAACTTTGGGTAAAGTTGCCTACTATGAGGATGCTTTTGAAAAATGGACAGAAAACCAAAGCAAATATCTAATTGGGCAAAAATAAATTTATTTATTTATATTTATTTACATCGTTTAATCATTAGGAAAGATCCCCAAAATAGGTAACTTTACCCTATACGTTTAAAGTTAAAAGACGACAGAAACAACCAATCCAGTTGTATCAATGTTACGTATGTATTTCAGACAGAAACTCGTCCGTACAAGTCGGGAAGCAGGTGAGTTGACCATGTAACATGTTTTGACCCCGATATCACCTAAAAGAGCTTTTAATTGTTTCAGCAGCCTACCGGTAAGCAAGTAGTTCAAGTGGTGTGGACGCCTGGATCTTATTATCCAGACATTCGTTAACTCGTGCATTCATGAGAAGGATTCTGTTTTTGTGGGTTTCAGGTCCGGGCGTGCCGACAGGCAGCACCTCTGTAGAATCAACTGTACCCGAAAAAGATTTAGAGGTAACTATTCTTCCATATGCACACATAACGGGTGTTTTTTTTTTTAGAGGCGGAGAACTTTAAATTGGCAACACTGTTTTCTGTGACAGACGATTTGACAGTTCTCGGTTGTTTTGAGGTTAGTTTGGTTAGTTTGGCAATTCATCATGACTCACGCCGGAGCAACGTTTTGAATTAGTTCAAATTTATTTTGAAAAACACGGTTCAATTCGAGAAACACATCGGGCATTAAGTGCATTTTATGGTATTCATAATTGTCCATCAGAGCGATTAATTCGAGAAACTATGCATCGTTTTCGCAATACGTTTACTCTAAACGGTAATACGCAACCCGAAAGACGTCGTACAGTGCGCACACAACAAGCGATTACTGGTGTGCAGCATAGTGTTGATGATGATCCAAATGTGTCAATTCGTCATCGTCCTCAACAATTAAACTTGTGCCCATCCACTTTATGGAAAATTTTGCGTAAAGATCTTGGTTAACAGTTGGCAGGAATTGAAGCCACACGATCATCGTTTGTACATTTAGTGAATGGGCCGAAGGAAACATTGCCATTGATCCACAATTTCATTTGAAAATTTTGTTCAGTGATGAAGCACACTTTTGGTTAAATGGCAACGTCAATAAACAGAATTGCCGCATTTGGAGAGATGATCGCATTTGGAGAGATGATCGCGTCTACGCCGATAAATCAGTAACAATTGAGCACTTGGAAGCCAACATTCGACGCGATATTGCTGAGATACAGCCTGATTTACTGCGAAGAGTGCGTGAAAATTGGACCTCCAGATTATGCCATCTACGCGGCCCACATGCCCGAAATCGTATACAAACATTAATGCCAAAAAATTATCTTTCAAATAAAGCCAATTTCATGGATATTAAAAACATTTTTCTGTGTTTTATTTCAATTTAAAGTTCTCCGCCTCTAAAAAAAACACCTTTTAGCGTTCAGATACAGTTTAGTTCGGATATTTACGTGACTCTAAACAATGGTTTAAAGAACTTTTTAGCAGCGGTGTTAAAGTCCCCACCCCAAGAAAAAAACAAAAAGGTAAACGGGTACCCCAAAAACTCTTAATACTAAAACACAATAGGGTCAGTAAGATATAAAAATATGTGAACATACAAAATATCGTTTTTTGAATTGATTTTTGAAAATCGTTTTGCAATTTTTTGAATTAAGCAAGCCTGTGACGCACTAAAAATGTTTGTTTGTGTCATTTGGCCACTAACAAGGGTATGGGCGACGATTCTACTCCTGCATATGTCAAATAAGTTGTGTAAAAATTATTTATACAAATTACAGGTCCTGTTAAGTCGTTCGATTATAAACTGTAGGTACATTTCAGCGCTCTAAAAAAATAGACGTTAATTTTACTTTACTCCTGAATGTACACTACTTTTGCTCCTTAAACAGCCACAGTTTGACAGTAAATATAAATTGGCCAAACATTCTGTGGGTTAAGAAAAAAATTACTGGATTAATTATTCAGAAAATTTTTCAATTAGATTTTTCATGATAAAAATCAATCAAAACGTAGCAAGCGCTTGATAAAACTGAGTGTGTGGCAGCCAATGCCACGGTGAAGTCTACTAGAAGTGAAATGGCATCGCTGTTAATTAGACGTTCACAATTTGTGTTTGATTTCAGCAAGGGGCAACCTTCTATGCTGGACAGCCAGTTTATATAATAACGACGACAGACCACGGCTGGCATTCTACTACAGAGGAAGGAACGACGCCGAATATACCACCTCGAATGTTGGAAGACTGGACAAGACCGACCGGAGAGACAGAAACTCGGACCAAGGTGCATGGGTATAAGACCAGTAAAGTTGGTTCACTGACAGACCCACCGCCTGCCATCACAGTAACTGAAGGTCGAACAAAGCAAACGGCTAAAACTGTAAGTAAGGCTGCAGTTTAAGTGCGGGCGTATACGCGCGAAGTGTACTTCGCGCATATTCGCCCGTATTCGAACGACTGTATCAAGCATATAGATGTAAACATAAGTGATTATAGCAAAAACAATTTAGTTGCACGCTGGTTATCGCTAGAAGTTCAAACAGGTTTGTTTTCTTTGCGTGACTTAAGCGTTCTCCATACAATTTTAATTCCTTTTTGTTTAAATCCATTAATATTCTTAAATGTTACGCAAAGTAAATAATAATATAATATAAAAAATATCAGCTGTGGCCACCACAGAATTCCTAATCAAATTAGACAAGTTAACACGTTTTAAAATCAAGAATTATAATTAATACATGCCGACAGATAGACAAATATCATACTAAAAATAGTCAAAACATTACGTAGTGAACTCAATTCGTGGAGATCCATCGAAATCTCGAAATATCAAAATCGGTATGATCATAATACCTCCCCTATACATGTAGCGGTCGGTAAACATTGAGAAAAATACAATGTAAATTTATATTGCGCACTGAATCATTCCTTCAATATCGTTTATTGAAAAAACTGGATGTAGATTTGGATCGGCACGCAGACTTCTGTAGCACATTCCATTTTGAATTACTCAGGCAAATTTCATTTGCGTTGGCGAACTTTTTGACGTTCTGCCGTGCTTACGTATTTTTGCAGGTTATACCAACACGAGCCAGCGATAGCACTCAATATCTAAGTGATTCAGTAAACGTTACAAAAATCACTGCGCATACTGGCACAGCAGACCCTAATTTGGCTGAGGTCACGGGTTCATCGGGCAGCGACAGCACCAGTCAAATTACAGCTGCAGGAAGCATACAAGCGACCATTAGCATTCAGAGTGGCGGCACACAGGACACAGCTGCTACAGAGCCTGCCATTGTCACACAGTTTGACACTGTTACAAAAGATGTCACTATCACAAAAGATGACACGATTACAAATGATGTCACTGTCACAAAAGATGCCACTGCCACAGAAGAATCCAGTGTCATAAAAGATGTCACTGTCACAAAAGATGGCACTGTCACAGAAGAAGTGACCGATACAAAAGTTGCCACCGTCACAAAGAGCGCTACTGTCACAAAAGATGCTACTTTCACAGCAAAACAAACTAGTAGTACCCAAGAGCACGAAAGCACAGGAACCCTCGCCGAGACAAGCTACCAGACAACGATGCACAACTCAACAAGTAAGCACTGAAAGAGACTTTCAGATTATAATGTAACTGATTGTTTGTCTGCTTCAGATACCGAAGGTTTAGTGTTGTATTTCAGCGAAATGGAAAACGCTGTTCTAGTAAGTGTTTTTAAAATGACAATACATATTATACGATATTACAGTAATCCCTCGTTATCCGTTACCCTTAAATCCGTCCTTAGAATCAATTGCAACCAATTAGTAAATCCGAGAGTTCATATTCGATTTTAAACTCACTATGTGGGAGACCTTGAGTTTTGAGGGAAGTACACACAATCGTTTATTATCGTCAGTTTTCTTATCCGCTTTATGTTGGCGGAGGGCAACTCCTGCGGATAATTTCTTGGGATGACACAGGGATTACTGTATCATCATCCGTTTATAGCACTATACGACATCTTCCGATTTCTAATCTCCACTGTCCTCTGTCCTGACATGCATCTTCACTTAGTCCACTTTCGTCCATTTCTTTTCGGATGCTCTCTATCTTGTTCTAAGTAATCCCTTGTCTCTCCTTTGTTCGACTTTTTTTTGTGCTTCTTTTATCCAATTTTCTCTGGGACATTCCTATTTTCCACTCCCTCTTAAAGTCCATGATAAAACTTGTTTTGGGCAACCTTCCATCATCCGTTGTATTTCATCGTACCATCTAAACTGATTTATTCTTATTTCTGCAATTATAGTAACGATCCGACACAGCTTTTTCCAAACTTAATTTGTCACGCAATCCTTGCTATATCTATTATTAAAGGACACCTTAACTCGCGGAAATCGCTTTGGAAAACACTGATCTAACACATAGAAAAAATAACACAGTTGGTAATGTTCCACAATTATAATGTTTGTTGAACTAAGTGTGTCTTATTTTTTATGTTTATTCTATCAGTATTATTAACGATCTAATGTTTAAATTGTTTAGAACACTGATGAAGATAGTACAACGTCTAAAACTAATACGTCTAACTTTCCGACTTCCGAGTTTACGTATAACAACACTGCCTCTGACGTTACTGCTTCTCACGTCTCTGCGTCTGACAAAACTGCAACTGAAAGCACTGCGTGTGACACCATTGCTTCTGACAGGACTGCGTCTGACAACACTGCGTCGGGCAGCACTGCGTCCAACAGTACTGCGTCCGACAGTACTGCGTCTGACAGCACTGCGTCTGACAGTACTGCGTCTTACAGTACTGCGTCTGACAGCACTGCGTCTGACAGCACTGCGTCTGATAATACCGCGTCTGATAATACCGCGTCTGATAGTACTGCGTCTGATAGTACTACATCAGACAGCACTGCATCTGGCAACACTGCGTCTGATAGTACTGTGTCTGACAGTACTGCGTCTGATAGTACTGTGTCTGACAGTACTGCGTCTGGTAGTACTGCGTCTGACAGCACCGCGTCTGGTAGTACTGCGTCTGACAGCACTGCGTCTGACAATACCGCGTCTGATAGTACTGCGTCTGGTAGTACTGCGTCTGACAGCACTGCGTCTGGCAATACCGCGTCTGACAATACCGCGTCTGATAGTACTGTGTCAGGCAACACTGCATCAGGCAACACTGCATCAGGCAACACTGCATCTGACGTCACTGAATCTGACAACACTGCGTCTGATAATACTGCTACTACCACTTACATAAGTGCGAATGTTTCGGATACATCTGATATGTCGACCGATTTTACATCAAGTGACTTATCTACGACTGATTCACATACAGATGACACAAGTTTGTCTAGCTCATCCACATCTGACTTAAGCAGGTCTACGCCTGATGGCATTGCATCTGACTCCCACACATCTGGCATCTCTACGTCAGACTTGCATACAAGTGACGCAACTTCGTCTACCTCACGTACATCTGACATAAATATGTCTAACTCAAAAACATCGTCAGAATTTGCTACCTCTGAACACGCCATGTCATCTGTTGTGCAAGAGGAAAATTTATCAACGTCTGAAGGTAAAATATACATAAAGGTAGTGTAGCTGAATGTAGGCTGCCTTTCAGGAAACATTTCTTATATTTGGCATTGGCTTTCAGCGTCCACTGGACTCAGCATTGCTGGCCTGAGTGATTCAACTGAACATAGCACAGACAGCAGCACCAAATACACAGGTTCGAACCCCCCCTAAACCCCCCTAAACCCCCCTAAACATTTCACATTACACTTTTTACCGGTACGTACAACCCCCATAACTAACTGAGTCTAACTTGTGGTTGTGTTGCAGCCGTAGCCGGAACGACCCAGACCCTAAACACCGTCATTCGTAAGTACCGCTTCATTGTTTTATCGCAGTGACTGATCTGATGAGAGATCTCCTCTGTTCTTTCTGCAGCGAGGGGCATCTATCTCGATATCAACACTCTGGAGTCCGTCGTATTAGGGGTAAGTAAAAATGGATACATCTGAACACTATGCACAACTGAATTTTACGCGAAAAGAGATATCAGCTTGGAGGTGGTGAAAGCGATGATATATATATATATATATATTATTCGAACCTCAACCACATTTCAAAAACACTTGATGAAAAATGAAGATTTTGTCACTTACACCCTTTCCCATTTCCATTTTTCAATGATATTTCTAAGAATGTAATAAGGATAGATAAGATGTGAAACTTGTTACTAATTTCCTCCCTGAGCGTGTTTCCAGAGCGAGTCCTGGCAAAGCCTACCCACCGAGGAATCAGGTATGGATCATGTTTACCAACAATTCCACTCGTATTTCTTCGCCTGAATTATATTTGAAATATTTTGCAGTAGAGGCGAGTGCATCGTTCCAGCCTGGTCACGATACACAGTCCACAGAGGTAAATACTGAACGTTCACACTAAAGTCTCGTTTATAATAGATACATACTAGCGCATTGACTTTCGTTCTGCTATGTATAATACGAACATCTTTTTAAAATAAACAGAACAACGAAAATCATCGAACAACGAAAATCATAATGTTATAGAGCGGTTGTATTATGGCTCTATTATAAACTAGTTTTAAAGCCTCGTTTAAAATAGCTCCATAACTTAATGCATAGCATATGAGTCCTGTGATTCTTATGCGATGCTTGTGCAATGGCTCTATTATAAATGAGGCTTAATTCTTATAATTTAATGTTAAGTTACTGCTATTAATGATATAATTTTAGAAAATGTATTAGTATTATTTACGGATGAAATTTCTTAAAAGTTAGAACATCGCATGCATTCGCAATAATCCTTTTACCGGATTTTTAGGATATTTTTAAATTCAGTGACTTTTAAATAGCTCTGATTACGATTTGAATAAAAGCGAAACGTAAGCTTAGTTAAATATGCTTCCTTTTTTTCACTTGTCCGATTCCTTTTAACTCATTAATTAAATTAGAAATAGTCAGTGAGATTCTGAAAGTTTGCGTTAAGTTACGTATACGTCAAATAACGCTCACAAATAGTTTGTTGTAAAAACAGTTTTGTGCTTAGAATTACATATATATATAGTTATAAAATGTGTATATTTTATACACATTTAGTAGTATAGTAATATTTTACTTACTTTTTTCTAATACTTTAAACTGTTTTACATGTTATATTTCATATACGTCAACACACGTAACTCTACAATCTCTCGGCGTTTACATAAACGTCAATTTTGGTTCAGAATCGCAATTCGGCAAAAACCGTCGTTACCTAACGTTAACTCTTGGTGACTTAATGCAAACTTTCAAAATCCCACTGATTATTTTCATTTAATATTGGTTTATCGAAATTTAATTATTATTATTTTATTCTCATGGCTAAAAGAAGATGACCATGGAAATCCAATCTGCAGCAACTGGAACAACAGTTACTGGCAAAACTGAAACGAACCCAAGCCCAGCCTCTGAAACAGCATTGCACTCCGAAACCGAAATTACAACGAGCTCAGTTTCCGAAATTGCAACGAGCTCACAAACTAAAATTACAGAGAGTCCATTCACGAATCCAGTAACCAAAATTATAACGAGTGAAGTCTACAGTGCTACTCCACACACTGAAATTATAACGGTACCTGTCACTAAAACGACAACAAAGATAGTCGCTGAAACTACTCGTCCAGTCCCTAAAACTACTCGTCCAGTCCCTGAAACTACGAGGCCAGTCCCTGAAACTACGAGGCCTGTCCCTGAAACTACAATGAGCCCAGTTACTAAAACTACTGTGAATCCAAGTGGTCGAACTGAATTGCTACTGGAATTTGACAGTGACGAAAAAGCGGCTAAGGAATCGCAGGAACAAGAAACCTTTATTGTTACAGAGTCAGTAGTTAGTGGAGGTGTGCATCGTCCTGACCGGCCGACCTACGTCCACACCGAGGACACCGGCACCGCTACTGTCACCTTCGCTTCCATTCTCTACCAGGTATCGTCTTAACATCCAAACAAATGCATGCATCGTTAAGCCGCATTCAGACCTCTTTAAATTAATAAGTTATAGACTCTTCGTTGTGTCGCTCTGAGTTTTGCTTTAAGGAGGGGGGGGGTCTGATAACCACATTCTAAGCATATATTTGTGAATTTTTTTCAAATCTATGGTTAAATTTATTCATTTTCAAACTAAGTACATATATAAATTATGTTTTGTAGAAGATACAAAAAAATTTTGAAGGCAAAATATGGCGAAATGAGCCAGCTGTGGCAAATCTTCTCAGAAAAAAATTGGATTTTGCGGTGACCAGTATAACTCGTTACTGGATCATCTGAAATAAAAAATCCAAAAAGATTTTGTTAGTTTATAAGTTTGCCGCGGTAATGACCCTAAACATTTAGTAAATATGAAATATGAAAAAATCAGCTGTGGCCACCACAGGACCGACCGCCATAACAAAGTACTTGTATAAAAACATTCTAGCAGCAGATTAGAAATAACTTGGCCTAATATTTTCTAACAGAGATATTATTTATCATGACCATGGAAACGTTACATGAAAAAATTGATACTAAGAAAAAATTTCGATAATTTTTTTAATTTTTTATTTTCCTTTTATCAAAAAATGTCTCAAATAAAAGTTGTTAGTTATTGCTTTTATAGCAACTTTTGTTAGATTATGCAAAATCTTGAAAAAAAATATTGAATTTATGTTTAGGAAATCAGATTGTACTGTGCTCTTTCGGCGTGTCTTAAAAATGTCATAACTGGACTAAATAAAAAAAGTTTTTTTTTATATTTTGGGCCTATGCCCCTAGTGACCGAGAAGTGCCCATCATAGACAAACATCACATTTAGTTTTAAAAAAAAATCCCCTAACCTTATATACTTTACCGCATAGCACGAACGTGTTGTGGGTTGCCTACCATATTAGCTTCCAGGGGAAAAAATTACAATTTTCAAAAATTCATAACTTAAAAACTAAAACAGATAGCGATAGTGAATTGAAAATGCAAATTAAAAATTTGAGTTCAAAAAAAGATTTTAATTAAAAAAAAAGACTTCTAACTACTCTAAAGACTCTAATAAAAAAAATTCAAAAATTACATACTACAAAACATTTTAGATTAAAAAACTGACTAAAAATTTGAGTGTCAAAATTTGAGTTTAAAATCGATAATAAAAAAATCAGCTGTGGCCACCACAGGACCGACCGCCATCACAAAGTACTCGTATAAAATATATTCTAGTAGCAGAGTAGAAATAACTTGGCCTAATATTTTCTAACAGAGGTATTATTTATCATGACCATGGAAACGTTACATATAAGTATGAAAAAATAATTGAAAAATTGCCAGCCCCGCTCATTAGAGCAATTATAAGATTACAATATTCCTCAATTTTTCTTTTACCAGTAGATTACAATCCAATGCTCTTTAGTTCAGTTTTCTTTTTTTTCCTACCTCATTTCTGTGTTCTCTGTCAGTTACTACAGATCTTTATTGGCTGTAATGTGCTGCCAATATTTAACAACTCTAGTCCTGAAACATTTGTTGACAGATATTTGTATTTTCTGTAACTCGCTAGGTTTTTGAGGCATACAACAGAACAAATTTAATATTTGTGCGAAAATGATCATTCTGTCTCCCTCGATGTTAAAATGGAATGTCCGAAGTTACATCATAATTTCTATTAAGAAATGATTATTATTTTCAGCAAATACTACAGTCGACGGGAAGCGGGCAAAATATCTTGTTCTCGCCATTGTCTGTACAGATGAGGGTGACATGCACCTTCCGCTTTGAAGACATGCAGAGGCAAAAGAGTAAAAGAAGATTACGTGCAGTCAGGCAGAGGCGAGTTCATCGGGAGGCCCCACTGTTGCGCTCGTTGGGCTCATCGCGCCTTCGAAGGACGCGCTACGGGGTAAGAAGCATCAAACACAACATTCACAACAAAAAAATACAGCCTACCTTTATGTATAATTTTCATGTTGGTGTTGGAAGCGTGGAACAAGAAATTCAACCAATAGGATCGCTCTATTTTGAAAAAACCCGTACCATGGTGTCGTAGGCGCGGTGTTATAAACGCGGTGTCGCAAGTTCAGAAATTTCAACTCTAGCGCTGGCCGCACCGTCGAAACCATAGCAACAGATATATTTTTTCGGAATGGTGAGATCTTTAGCGAGACACTTATATTAATTTCCTAAAAAAAAATTAAAAAGACGTAAATTGATGTAGCGAAATAGCGACTTTTACAATGCTGTCGGCAATCATAATGTTTATTATTATGGATTCGGTTTCAAATATCTGGTCTGCAGAAATGTCATGCAGTGGGTATACTAGTAATACACCTCCAAGCAAGGGCCAACAAAATCTTCATTCTAAACTGTGATTTCAAGTAAAAAAGATTGTGTATTAAATTCTTTTCTTGTAATTGAAGTAACTGTCTGTGTTTTTTGTGTCTCATTTTTTGTAACAAGGTAAAATAATCTCCCTGTTGCCTTCTGTTTCCATGTATATATAGGACGTACCCACCATCGCTTTTCTTCATATCGCAATAAGTCTAAATATGCATAAAAAAGAGCTAAACGTCTTCTTCGATTTGATGACATATTTAATGAATTTGAATAACCGTTTACTCCAAATAATTGTATAAACTTTTAGGTTAGATTTGGGTTATATACAAATGTCAAAACCGAAAAAGCGCACTTATCACGCTTCCAACCCCACCATGAAATTCGAACTTGTAAATATAACACCACGCCTCTCACCCCTGTCGCGCCTTTGACACTACCATGAAAATGATGCATTAAACTGTTATTATTACACAACCAGAAAAAAAAGTGTCTATGTGACCTAGAAATGAGCCAGAACGTGCATAGCTCCTCTACTCAATTTTGTGCGACCTTCTAAAATTTGTAGTGTAGAGGGTGTTTGTTTGAAACGCCCCACCTCGAATAATTCTTTTATTTTAAGAGATAGAAAAAATTCTTCCGGAGTAAAGTTAAACTAGATAAAAGGGCCCACTTAAGGACTATAATAAGAAATCACGTTCGGTTTCAATGGAAATTGTTTCAACTTTTTATCTAGCATAGGAGATTCGGTACATTATTATTATTATTTTTTTCTTGAAAGTACATTAATTCAGCTTTACAAGGATAACAAAATATCATAATTTAATTTTAAACGTTTCAAAATGGCGACCATTTATTTACAAAATAATAAATAACATAAAAAATCGTAGCAACCAGGACAACTCACCATGCGTTTATTAATTTCAGAGAAAGAACGCTGATTATGGTCTGGATGATATTGACGACGACACTGAAATGAACGGAGACGATTACTTTAATGGCGACGGTGTTAGCCAATTCAAACAGCATAAAGAGATATCGCGAACCGATGAACTGTTCAGCTGGCTCGAGGCATTCACAGAGGTATTCGACATCCTTAAGAAATTGTCCGAGAGGTAAATATAACAAACCGCATACAATCCAAGCGCGTTGAACTGCGCGCAACTGCGCAAAATGTTTATGATCGTTCCGTTTAAGAAATTACATCCTCAAGGACGGGCACAACAGCATAGCTCTTACTACTTGCTATGGATATGCAAATATAGAAATATACGAAAATTTCGGGGGGAAAAAAATTGCTTGAATTTAAAAAACACTAGGCCCCTTTTTTGCCCTAAAATCACAGACTACTAGGCCCAGACCTTCTTGGCCTATATGTAAATTCATCATAAACGTAATCGAACACAACTGAATCTTGTTCGAGAGAAAGACAACTAAATTAAAAATTTGCGCAACTGTGCTTCGAAATGTTGTGGTGCAGTTGGGCGCGCTCGTGTTGATTGCGGCTTCACAGAGCATGTGTGACGGGCGTGTTTCAGGCTCTACCGCTTCGGTGGCATATTCGTGAACGATGGTCGAGCATCCGTGGCAGTGCGACTCAACGACGCCTTAGACAGCTACGCCCTCAACTTCAATGAACCGCAGCAAATCAACAATGTGGCCGCAGACAGATTGCAGGATGTCCAGAAATTATTCCCTAATCCCATCGAACCGATGAGCGGGGACCTGTTCCTTCAGGACATGTTCAGCCTGGATGCATATTGGCAGGAGCAATTCAATCCCACTTACACCTACAGGTACTTACAGACCTTAATACCACGAGGCGTAACCTCATACACTTGTATAACATTCTACTAGGAATACTACCTGCCACATTTCGGATTATTTACAATAGATACAGATGCCTACATCAAAACTGGAATAATAGAAAATATTGATATAAAAGGGTAATTTGAAACTTTTGCGATCTGATGCATGGACTATTTTTTTGCTTGGTTTTAATGCTTCACCTGCCTTGAAATCTTCTTATTGTAGTTTGAAAAGATAAAATTAATCATCGTGCTATAACAAAGTTTTTCGCTAAAAAATATCTAACTCCAACGGAACTTTGCGAGATGAAGAATATGAGCCCTAAGTGATTTTCCACCAACAAAGAAGGGCAAGTCGATTATGTTACGGCTTCAATTTTCTGGTATACTAAAGGGATATTACTCATAAAAACTTCCAGAGAGTCACGGCTGTTACGCAAACCGTCCCGCATGAGCAAGCTGACCCAAAAAAATCAATGAAAAAGACAAGGTTCATCAAAGAAAAAAAATGTTTTTCATCAAGAAAACGCACGGCTCCATTCAATGATCAAAAATCGACGAATTGAAATCCAGTTGGTTGCCCCATCTGTCCTGTGTCCATTACATAGCTCTTAAGACTGCACGGTCCCTCATAAATTTCAAAATAAATCCTCGCCAAGAATTTCATGGATTTCTTGAAAAAAATTTCATGAAAAGATTTTAATAGTGCGGAGGCTCTCAACCGCCAGAACGACAGAATAACCACTCTGGCTACAACCATCTGGTCCAGAAATTGTGGTCTGTGCTTTAGAACATGACCTGCATGAAGAGGCCCTAATACCGGTGTAGTCTGAAGCACTCCCTGATGAAGGCAACAGAGAATTGTCCTGTAAAAACCCTTCGTAATTTTGTTTTCAAGTGGCCGCAAAGATTTAGGAGCTATGTAAGATGTGGGCATTTTGTAAACTGATGTTTCTGGTTTAATATGCTGCGCCGCTATTATGCACTAAAAGGAAATTAATGTATCTTTAAGCAGTTTGTGGAATTTAATTGAAAACTTTGTGGCAGTATTTATAGTGAAACTAGCTATACGATGATGCGTTAGAGATTTAAGGACGTCGCGTCTAATATACATTTATGACAATAAGTTTCATGTAGAGAAAGCCTTACTTATTCTGCATTCCAGTGATAATTTCTACGAGCAGCCCGGATCTGATGTGGCGAAACAAGTGACGATGATGTACCGCTCTGGGAAATTCTACTACAAAGAAGATCTGTATGGGCTGAAGGTGAAGTACCTAGAACTGCGGTACAAGAACCTGGGGGGAAGAGACAGCGGTATGAGCCTGATACTGGTGATGCCCATAGACAAGGCGACACCGCTCAGCGACCTGGAGACCAGGTTAGAGGAGCTGATGAAAATTCCCTCCCTGGTCGAGACCAGGGTGGATGTATGGCTGCCAAAGTTCACTCTCACCACCACCTACACCATCAGGGATCTCGCCAGATTCCAGGTAGATACACTTACTTTATTTATATGAATCAGCCGCGCATCCACAATTTTTTCTTGGGTAGAGGGCTCACGTGTTATGACAATATATTTCTTAAAACCATGTTTTTTGATTTTTGTGTAGGGAGGGCCAAGTCCATGCGCCCCCAATGGTACACGCATGTTATAAACTACTATTCGCATTACTTTCGAATCTCTGATTGTCGGTTACATATTTTTTGTTTTGCTTTTCACTTTGCTGATACCCGGTTTCGTATGTCCAGGTAAACCTGGTTCGAAACCAGGTAAATGCGAAACTGGTTCAAATTTTGGCATGGCCGATTTTACTAGCATTATAGTAGGTACAAACGTTCTCGTGAAATGTGAATGTTCTCAGGGAGAAGAGCGATCTGACTGGGCGACTCTGGTCAAGAACGGTTGGCATTCCAGCATTCGCAGCTTCAACTGGAACTCGTTCAGAAACAAGGGGTGGCATGTGTCCAGTGGCAGTGCCGTACTCATCGAGAACGGCATATTCAAGACCAGCTTCGGGATAAACGAGGCAGGCAGCGGCGCTAACCTCAACCCATCAGGTGAACTGAGCAATCGCTCGTGAACGTCGCGCCTTCTACGGTCATAACACTGTGTGATGTTGCAGGGACGGAGAAACTGAAGCCCAGCAGTTGGAAGACCTTCACTGCGAACAGGCCCTTCCTATTTTACGTCAAGGACATGCATAAGAAGACCATTATTCTGCTCGGCAAATACTGCAAAGTTTGACAGGACATTCTTTCAACAACATCTTACATATGTAATACTGATATAGTTTTAATAAAAACAAATCATCTAGTTCATTAGAAAAACACAGTTTGTTTGGATTTTCTTTGGAGGATCTCCAAATTGTAGTGGTGGAACACCACAACACTTTATTGCTGCATAATGTACTACCATCCCCCTCTCATTCTTGCTCGACAAACTTCAATAACATCACATAATTATTATTATGTATCGCGGGGGTGCCTCCAAGACAAAAGAAATGCGGATAAATGCAGAAACCGATAGACCTTTTCTGCTCGGTAACCATCAAATCGAGCGTGTGGATGATTTCCAGTACTTGAGGAGTGTTGTGTCTCTGGACGTTGGCGCGGATATAGATGTGGAAAGCAGAATACGCAAAGCGAGAGGCGCATTTATCCAACTTAGCCGTGTATGGAATTCTGCGATCTACAGTACTTCCACGAAAACTACCATATTCAGGGCATGCGTGACGTCAGTTCTTCTGTACGGCTGCGAGACTTGGTTCGTAACAGAAGCTATCAAGAGAAGAGTGCGAGTATTTGTAAATCGATGTCTTCGAAGAATTCTTCGCATTTATGGGCCACGTAGAATATCAAACGTAGAATTGGGGGAAAGAACTGGTCAAATGGACATTAATTTGCAAATAAAAAGAAGAAAGTATGATTGGTTAGGGCACACTCTTCGAAGGGTTCCTAGAGAAGTGTGTCGATATGTACTAGCATACAACCCTCAGGGCAGTAGGCGTAGAGGGCGACCCATGAACACCTGGCGTCGCTCAACCCATTTTCCAGTTTGCAATAAGCTGCTAGTGACTTTAAATTTTCGTAAGTTGTCACTAGATTTTTTTTATATATTGAAGCTTTTCCCAAACAAAATTATCAAAAGCTTCAATCAGCAAAAGTTACTAGCTTTGAAAATCTAGATCCGCCTAAACCAAAGAAATCGCCTTTAGGACTTGTTATCAGAGATTATTTCTGATCTATCTACTAATCCATTATACACCTTCTTGTTTTCTGGTCCATAAATTTCTTTTGAAGACTGGAAAGTCCACAATAGCAGCGTATTTAAATATGATGTAAAATTTGCCAACAATGATAATGGCGTGTATCAGGTTGTCAGTGAGAGACATACGTATGTGTAAAGACATTAGACATTATAAAGGGCATCTGGAGAAGAAGGCTGCGGTTGCGGCTGCTAATCACAAGCACAGAATATAAATTACAGGAGCCACCATGGGCGAGAGACGAGCAACCATGACTGGGAGGCGAGGAACCATCATGGGCGACAGACGAGGAACCATGAATATATTAACCTGGTACATGGTAAGTAAATATATGGGAATTAGCGATCTAGCTGACAGCTGTCAAACTGACTTCATTGTCTAGAGCTGTCACTGTCAGCAGCCACATTATGTTCAGGGCCAGCCTTTCGCAACTCATGGCTCGCGAACCATTTTAAAATATTCGCCATGGGTTCACTTCACTTAACATGCATATTCCATATTGGTTGTATTAAAGCAGGTCAATATAGATCATGAGGCAAAAAGCTTGAGAAAGGCTATTTTAAACTAAATTGTGATAAATTTTTAAATTTATCATTGATAGGTCAGGCAGAATCGTACTATAATAATTAGCAAGTGTCTGTATGTTTTACGACTTATGACCACGAAGCTATAGTTACAGACACGTACAAAATTCTACTGGGGTAAAAATGGGAGCGGGCGGAGTATAAAATTGGGAGGTATTAAAATTGGTGGTAGAAACAGCGCGTACCAGGAAATTTTGTGGGAGGGGTAAATTTTTTATCGATGTAGATGTTTGTATACTGAAATATCAAAAAATTATCATTATGTAATTGTATCATAATAATTTTAAAAGAAGGAAGCGAAGCAATTCCATCTTTTAAAATTCGAAATAATCCCAAATCACGGATGCCCAGTCCATCTTTAGTACTGAGCAAAATGGATAGAACTTAATTTTATATAGAATTTTAAATTTTCTCTAAGCAGATCTGGGGAAGTCACAACAGTTGGGGGGGGGGCTCGGATCCCCACTGGTAGTGCCATTGCATAGAAACTATGCATATGACCATTCACTTGTTAAACGCAAGAAAGCGCATACGAATACAACCCTAGATTTAACACCACTGCCTTTTTCGCTTCTTTGATTTTTAAGGGACACACCAGTTATGGAAATGGAAAGTATCACTAGCAATGGTGAATCACTGTTCATTTTAATTCATTCAAATCAGATATCAAGCGGTTTACCCATACGAACAAAACTACATATATTGTTCAACTGTTTCGTCTCGATGCCTTGAATCGGTGCGTGAGCATCCGACAGCATGTGATGCCTGTTTCAAGACGTCTTGCCGTGACTCGATACCATGCATCTGCGCCAACTCACCCCTGACCTCAGAGTGTCCTCTCTGCACTCAACAGTGCGAGGGTGTGACATGATCCTAATGCTTTGCAGACCCCGGGGATTCATATCAGCCTGATGTCTCGCTTCATACACAACAATGATGTCAATGAACTCAGAAAATTTCTCAGCAACAAGAATGCACTCATCGACGACAAGGACAATGTAAGTAATAAGATATTGCCTTTCCACACTGAACTTAGCTTTTTACCGATCGCCAACATATATAAAGGAGGTATTGCGATCATATCGAATTGAGGTCCCTACATAACGTTTTGACTATTTTTAGCATGTCTGTCGGTCTGTCCGTCCGTCCGTCCGTCAGTCCGTCTGTCTGTCTGTGTACACGTGCAGAGCAAATTCGGCTAAACGGATTTTTATGAAACTTCATATTTAAGCTTCTGCCATCAATGGCACAAGTTGATCAACTTTTGGTAAAAATCGGTTAACTAGAAATGGGAGTTTACGAATACGATTTTTGCGAATATTTAGCAACAGAAAAATATATCGAAAAAATTTATTTAACAAAAGTTGCTATAAATGCAATAACTAATAACTTCTATTTGAGATGTTTTTGATAAAACGAAAAAATTCGAAAAATTTATGTAAAATTTTTCGAAATTTTTTTAAGTCTTTTTTTTCATACTTATATGTAATATTTCCATGGTCATGATAAATAATATCTCTGTTAGAAAATATTAGGCCAAGTTATTTCTACTCTGCTGCTAGAATGTATTTTATATAAGTACTTTAAGATGGTCCTGTAGTGGCCACAGCTGATTATTTAAAATATTTTAAAGACAATCCGCGTCAAAAAAAGATACTCTCTAGGTTTACGACGATATCTTGATTGTACCGACAAAATTCTAGAAATGCTTATCAATATACAGTCATTCGTCCATTACTTTACGTTATACACATTTATTGGTATATAATAGGTTAACGCAGCGATTCCCAAACTGTGCACCGCGGCGCCCTTGAACGCCGCGAAAGTATTTCAATATTTCTCCAACTGCGTTAGTTAGACCAACGTTTTGACTTGGGGCGCCGCAGAAAAATTCTGATTCATCAACGGCGTTTGGAACCTCTGGGTTAACGGATCGTTTGTTGCATGCGGAACAGGACGGGAGTACTGCTCTGATGCTGGCATCCGAGAAGAACCGGCCAACCTGCGTGGAGACCCTGCTGAGCTTTGGCGCAGATGCGAACATGAGGGACGGCGACGACTGGACAGCCCTGCATTACGCGGCCAGGAACGGATACTCGGACATCTGCCTGATGCTACTGGATGGTGGGGCCCGCACCGGCTACAAGGATATCGTGAGCACATCCATTTACATGCTTTGTTACAAATTCCAACTAATCCGGCACGATATATACGAATAATAATAATGTTTGCTTGTAATTGCTATTCAGTGATGGGCGTTTACACGTAAACTTTAATTGTTTACGTTTACGTGTAAACTTATGTAAACAATTGGTAAACTTGTCAACAATGTAAACAATGTAAACTTTGTAAACTGTCAAATAATGAGGTTAGTTTTAGTTATTTAATACGAATAATAGAGTTAATGAACAAGTATATTCAGTTCAAAACAATAAATTTATTTAAAAAATGTGGGAAGAAACCGAAGGAATAGTTCTGAAGAACTAGGTTTTGTTTTAATTAAAGAAAATATAAGGCGTTATGCAAAATTTGCAATGAAGCTTTTCGCTATTAAAAAATATAGGCTGATTTTCTTAAGGGTGAAATTTAATGTATTTTGTTATTAAAAAAATTAGACTGAATTTTTTAAAGAAAACAGTTTTTTATTTTTCATATTTTATTTACTAATTTGTATGTAACACCTGTATAATGATGCAAATTCGATTTTTGTTAATATGTATATTGTCCTAATTTTATATACTTACTTTTTCATTTAAAATCGTTTCATTAAAATTTTATTATTTATAAAAATGTATTGAAAATGAGGTTCTGTAATTCAAAACAAGTGCACATGTCTAAATCATTGTTTACATTGTTTACGTTGTTTACATTGTTTACTAGAGTTTTTGTGTTTACTTTACATCAATTGTTTACGCGTCAACAATGAGGTAACTTACATTATGTAACTTACGCGCCCATCACTGCTGCTATTGGTGAATATGTTATCTTTGCAATGAATGCTTGAAATTAACTTACTGTTAATTGTGCATTTGCTAACGACTACTGCTCGTTTTATAATATTATAGTATGGTTGCTGTTAGATCATTATTTCTCAACCGCAGTTCGCCAACGCGTGATTTCTTGGTCCGACAACGATTAGGTACGATTCTTAGACAACAGGGGTGCATGCGAGTTGTCTCATTTGTATTGTTCATTATACGATAATTAAATAAGAAAAATATTTTTAAAGGAATATCTTGCCGATTCACGGTTAGTTTTGGGTTGAGAAATACTGTGCTCGCCTGAATAAAAATGGCTGGTTGCGACTAAATGAATAATAAGCAGAGGGAGGGCATTGATATGTCTGGCAGAATCGTACAATAATAATCAGCAAGTGTTTGTATGGAGTGTCGGTAAAATTGTGACGTCTATTTTTCTAAGATTCTCGTGATTGGCTAACTGGGGACATCCTGTCTCTTGATAGGCTGACAGGTGACACCCTCTCCCCTGATTGGCTAAATACCTGACATGGTGGAATATTTTTTGGTTTTTTTAAATTATACGAATAATTGAAATTTTTGAATTATAAATCCGTCATTGTTGACGGGTAATAACCTATAGTGCGTTCAAAGGTGAGTTTGCAGTATAGCTCTTAGGGCAAATGGGAGCGGTGTTGACAAATGTTGTAAAAGTGTCAAATGTGTCAATTATAATAATATGAAAAACTCGTATGATTTACAAAAATCAACTCTTATAAAACTTAAAATAACACTCAACAAAAACAAATGGCCATTTGCAGAATACTGCGTCTTCACAGAACAGCGCGTTTTAGAGCTGGCAACGTCGACAAGCAAGAAAAGGATAGCGTCATTGTGTAAACCCATTAGAGAGTATGAAAAAGAACTACTCCATATGCCCTGTACTGCAAACTCACCTTTGAGCGCACTATAGTAAGTGTAATAAAAACGTAAAAATATGTTTGATATTTGTTTGATAATGACAGCATGTCGTCGCTCCAGAAGTGTTTAAAACAGAAATGTTGAGGCAAGTTTTGTGTTAGGGCGGCTTCACCCCCCTGGAGTGGGCGGCGTACCGAGGTCACGTGGAGGTGGTGCAGGTGCTCGCCGAGCGTAACGCGAACACGTCCACCTCCAGCAACTACAAGATGACGCCGCTGATATGGGCGAGCGGACGGGGCTTCACGGAGATCGTCCAGATCCTGGTGGACGCGAGGGCCAAGGTCAACCAGGCGGACACCTTCGGGACCACCCCGCTCATATACGCTGCCAGGCGAGGATTTAACAGGATAGTCACGATCCTTCTGGAAGCGGGCGCTTACTGCGAAGCCGTTGGTATGCTTTTAATAAATCTTAACTTATAATAAACGATATTGGAGGAAAGATTCACTAGACCACTATAATTTAATGCTTTTAATACTTGTAACAATTTATCTTGGATTTACACTAGGACTTTTCGTTTGCTTTTAAAATGATGTCCAGCTAAAGACATGAATAAATGATAACCCGAATGAGTCACATCAGATGACTACATCGCGTGATAGAGAACCCGGTCCAAGTTAAAGAGGGTTTGCTGAGCAGTAAGGGTAACACACAGCCTGGGGATACGCGCACTGTGGAAGTAGGAGATCTATTCTCTAGCTTATCGACAGTCCCATGCGCACTGTTCTGTCACCTACGTAGAAAATAAAAATAAAGGTTATATCTGTCATGCGTACTGGACCTTGAACTTACAGTAACTAGCAGTAGTTCTAGTCCAGTAAGTAATCTTTTCTGTTATACTTCCTGGATGAAATGATTCATTTCGTCATTTTTTCGATTATAACATTCGCGTCAGCAGATATTTCAGCTGATTAGAGGAATTCGTAAATCAGCACACCATTCATGTCCCACCTGATGCACAAAAGGATGCCATTAATGTTGGTTATTAGACGATGTTTATCCAAACATGTGTGCATTTAGGATCCTTGCTTGTTCCATTAGAAGCACGATATTGATCGGATGCTTTTTAACCTGTCAAACAATTAATCAGCGAACGCGGGTAATATTTGGTGAAATATGGTATTGCATTGTCTATACAGGTATGTACGGATGGACAGCCCTTCTGATAGCTACAGAGGGGGAATACCTGGAGACAGTGAGACAGCTACTGCATTGGAAACAGAACCTGAACATCACTGGCTTGAACGACTGCACAGCCCTGCATATCGCCATCAAGCAGAACAACACGGACATCGCCTACCTCCTGATCGAGGCCGGCGCCAACGTCAACATGCAGGTACACCAAGAGGGCTCTCGCGCCCCTCGCCCCTCGCCCCTCGCCCCTTGCACTGCTCTCATTCCCGCTCTGTTCCATGTGAAGGACGACGAAGGGTTGTCGCCGCTGATACACGCAGCCAGAATAGAAAACCAAGAGATTATGGAATATCTGCTCGAGAACAAAGCTGAAATAAACGCTTATGGACTGAATCACAAGACAGCGATGTACTACGCAGTGCAACACGACCATATACCGATAGCGGAACTGCTGCTCAGATACGGAGCAGATCTGGAGCTCGCCACATTGGTATCAGCAACTCACATCGACAAACTATTGCCTAAAGTGGGAAACAGAATGCAACGAGTTTGACGGCGCGTTGACGCCGTTGGACGGCGCAAACTGTCAGCGCAAAGTTAAAAAGGCTGTACTACGCAAGTGCACAGAATGAACAACGTCCTACGGCGTTCGAACGCCGTTGATACTGAATGTTCGTCAACTTCCAACTTTTGACGCCGTTGAACGTTGACGCAGAACACCCAACCTCAGTTTTTACTGAATGGTAAAGTGTTTGTATGTATAAATAACTTGCATACAACATAAATAACATCACACACAAGTCTTCATCATCTATTATACTTTTAATAAAAGAAAGCGCACGTATAAACACAGATATAGGATGTCAAGTGATACTTGACGGCGTTAAAAATTATTGCATTGTGTGCAGGCGAAAATCCCAACGGCGCTAATGCAACGCCGTCGCAAATGACGGCGCGCTGACGGCGTAGCGCGCTGTGCATTCTGTTCCAGGTTTTAGGCTTACCGCGCACTCGACACTTTTTGTTACGGTGACGATGAAAGTGACTGTTCACTACGCACACGGTGAGTGACTGTCATCCCTAGAAATTTCTGTTTTATTTCATCAGTCGTTAATATCAATTTCGAGGAGGCGGTCGTCGTATGTTTGTTTATCGTAAAACAGAGGAAATATCAACGATACAAGCGCTACTAGCTCCAAAGTCGGTTCTAGGGTTTGCTGGGCTGTGTGAAAAGTTACCCCGCTGTCACGTCGCTTTGTGCGCTGTTATATTTAAATCTATGGACTTGATGGTAGTTACTAAAACTGTCAGGTCATAAAAGTCGTCAGTGCGCGTTAGCTCTTAGAGTTGGATCTTAGACGATGGTTCCTGAATCTAATACGCGTATCGCGATTCAGGAACCGTTTTGTAAAATCGTTGTTATTTAAAAGCGTTGTATGCAGGATGGGGATACTCCACTGATGCTGGCCGTGCGCAAGAGGTCTTCTGCGATGGCGCAACTGTTGATGTTGCACAACGCAAAGGTGTTCGCCACCAACAAAGAAGGGGACAATGTACTGCACATGGCGATAAGGGCGAGGGCCAAGCCGATGGTCGAGATACTGCTGAGGAACCCGAAGCACGGACAACTCCTCTACAGGTACAACAAGAAACACGAGACGCCCTACAACATCGACCACACCTTTCCCACACAGATACTGGAGAAGATATACGGAGCGAGTAAGCTATGGTGCACTTTTATAAAGACGAAAATCTAAATCCAATGCCGCCTTGAAGGGCTGACATCAAACACTTTTGTCACGGGTCTGGCCGCAAAAGAGACCCATAATATTTCTTTGTAATTAATGTTTTTAGATACAGTGAATTTATTTTTTAATGCAACATGTACTATGTCATTACCATGGATACAGTTTTTGACAGCAATATAAATCGTGTTCATTTTCATTTGCAACATTGAAAAAACCATATTTACTAGCAAAATCAAAATATTTTATTGAAAATACAATTAAAAAATAATAATAATAATAAATCAATAACTAATAAAAACTTATAATAAATGTTCAAAAGTTTCTCCATTTACTTGCATACAAAATGTTAAGCGATCATAAAAATGATTCAAAACATTCAGCAATTGCTCTTGAGGTATATTGTTGGATGCTTGAACAATTTTGTCTTGCAGTTCAGCAACATCCCTAAGTTCTCCATTATATAATTTGGCCTTTAAATATCCCCAATAAAAAAAAATCAATTGGTGCCAAATCCGGAGATCTCGCTGGCCAATTCATCGACCTTCCTCTTCCAATCCAGCTATTTGGGAAAGTTCCATGTAAATATTCTTTAACTATTCTATAATAATGGACTTGTGCGCCATCATGTTGAAACCATAATTGTCCATTAGCAGGTTTCGCAACGCAGGTAATATTTGGTTTTGCAATAGGGTTAAATATTTTGCGGCATTAAGGTTACCGTCAATAAAAAAAAGGCCCTATAATATTTCTTCCTATTATCCCTGCCCAAACATTTAATTTTTGCGCCCTTTGAGTTCGGGCGGAATGAAACAAATATAAATTTTCTCGACTCCAGTACCTAAAATTTTGTCTGTGCACTTCACCAATTAGAGTAAACGTGGATTCTTCAGTAAATAAAATTCTTTGAAGCATTGTTGGGTCGGAATTGTTTCAAACATTTCAAAACAAAAATCCATACGTACCGCTGCGTATCTTTCTAACAATTCTTGATGATTTTGGAATTTGTATGATCGAAACTTTTCATTTTTTTAAGTTAAAAACAGATCCAATACTGACACCAAAGGTTTGTGCAATTGATCTTAAAGTATTTTGATTGTTTTCATCCACTTGTAATAATATTTCCCACTGCTCCTCTTCTGTAAGCACGTGGGATGTTCTTCTTTTTTTATTATGTTTTGACTTAAGAAAACCTTCGCGATAAAATTTATTAACTAGTCTTGAAATTGTAGAGGGATTTGGTATTGGCCGATCTGGATCAGTTGCACTAAATACAGCAGAAAACTTCTCTTAAACTCATTTGGGAGTTATACCAAGTTACCATCATTATTTTTTCTTCATCTGAATAAATGTTGATTAATTTTTAAATCAGCAATGAAAGTATACACACTAATTGTCTATGTTGAACAGGATTTATATTGCTGTCAAAAACTGTATTCATGGTAATGACATAGTACATGTTGCATTAAAAAATAAATTCACTGTGTCATACGAATTTTTGCTAAGAGCTAGATCGGGCCCTGGTTCTCAAGGGCACTTGTCCGCCACTAACCTGTGATGGTTATTGCAGAGGTGCTCCACTGGATAGACGAGCACGAGGACCTGTGGGGCTACGAGCTGTACTGCTCGACGCTCGCCGACATGTTGAGCGAGCCGCTGCTGACTCTGCCGATCTCGGTGGGCCTGTACGCCAAGTGGGGCAGCGGCAAGTCCTACCTCCTGCACAAGCTCCGGAACAACATGCAGAACTTCAACATTGAAGCCCCCTCCACCAACTTTAATTTCACCATCACCATAGGCCTGTGGATCTTCCACACCTGTCTGTTTATTGGATCGCTCGTTGGAGCGCTAACCAAAAACTGGTGGCTAGGTCTGCTAGTTGGTAAGATAATCCGCTGTTACCAGTCATGCTTGCAAGGCGAGATATGTACGACAACACATACATATATATATAAATAAGTTGGTTGTTGATTTGTTCATTTGTCATTTCACAGACTCCTTTTAAAAAACTGAATTATAGTTACATTTTTCCCGACACACCATAATTAGTACAATGAACATTACTGTCAAAATTATAGCATATCGTGATGTTGCCAACATAATTTAAAAATAAATAAATTCCATGGCTATCTCGACGGTTTTTTCATATTTAATTTTTTATTTGTGCAGGTGGCGAGATATCCCTGATTGTGGTACTGCTGCTCGTGTTCATCAGCACGATACACTGGTACTTCCAGTTCAACTGGACGACGAGCCTATTCTGCTACCTGGAGGGCAAACAGAAGTCCTTCCACCTGGTCTACAGGGTCATGTTCGTGCATCCATCGTCGACGCCCAACTTCGCCACTAAACCAGTCCGGTAAACTCTCACACTACCCCTTACCGCCACCTTACCACCACCCTTTACATCAGGGGGGTCTATCCTCCAGGCTCGTGTCCTCTCGAAACTCCCGGTAGCATAATGGGACAGTACAGTGTGAATGATGCCGGGTTCACACGTGTTTAAGAGCTATATCAACTAACTAAATCAAGTTGCTAAATAATATACTTTTTCTGTTTAGTGTGATACGCCTTTTAACGATGCATTTTCGTTATTTGGCTATTGGCATTTTTAGTTTTATTTCTCATAGCAATAGGAGCAATCCCCTGTTATATATTTCCAACCGCTTCAGTGTTGTATCTCTCTTATCGCTTCTATAATAGAGCAACCTGTTACCTCTTTAATCTGATTTATCCTCCTGGTGGGACACCTACCACGAAACTTTTTTCCAAATTTTGCTGACCCGTAGTTGTTAAAGGTTTCAGTATAAATAAGGTGTTACACATGAAATTCTTTAGTTATGTAATGATAATCAGCCAGATATAAGAATGGAGATGTTTTCGTAGGTTCGTCCTGACGAAGCAGAAGCGGTTGATTCAGACCGGCGCCGAGCAAACCCTTCTTGACATGACCGGCTCATTTTATACACAAATTGAGGCGACCTACGGAGCCATATCCAGCAGGCTGTACAGAGCTCTGCAGCCAGAACCAGGTAAATTCATCCGCTGCTGATAGGCCTCCGCATCCTAGTGTTAATACGCTCAGCACATTGTTCGACATACATCGAATGAATATCGCTATCGTACACAGACCGCAATATATATCTTTCTCACTTAGCACACCTTTCCACACATTTTACATATGAATAGCGCATCCTTTAGTTAATCATCCTAGGTTAAATATGCTATTAATACCGACGTCACTAAAACTGAAGCTCTTGTTGGAATATTATATTATAAATTGTGCTGAATCAGTTATGCAATTGCTTTATTATTTCTTTGAAAAAATTAATTACTGTGTTGCTGATATGTGTGCTGATATTTTCTGCAACAGAACTACAATTGTGCGAAGTATCTAAATTAATGTTATAAGAAACGGAGGCCTTAACTACGGATCAGCTTCTCAGTTTGTTTTCTGTTTTCAGTGGAGTGCAAAAATTGGAAATTAAGGAAAATCTTTTTTGTAATTCCTGCAGCTGTTGTATTTCAGATCTCTCTTCTCAGTCTAAACGTACTGATATGCAGCCTGATTACGTTGGTGAGTATACCTGCCCTAATTCATTATAAATTAGAGGCTTGTTGGGGCAATTGCCCCAATCTACACGTAATGATCAACCCTCGAAAATCCCTTGAGTGAAAAATTGCTTCGGCAGGAATGTTTCTCCATAGGCTTCATTGATTGTCATAGTAAAGGCAACTCTCAGGGAAACCAGTATATTTTGTAGAACATTTTTTTATTTATTTTTTATTTTATTTATTTGAGATAGTACAGCCAACAGATTTGCTTGAACAAATCCAATAACAGGTTGTCACAAAAGTATTACAAACAAGAATCATTACAAAGTATTACAGAATTACAGAAATTTACAATATAGCAGAAACATTTTACAGACATTTTTAGAAAAAAAAAAAAAAATAGATACAATTCGTTTAAGATTTAATTATTTAGTTAATTATTTCTTTATTTATTATTATTATTATTATTATTATTTTTTTTTTTTTGTTTTTTTTACAATGTTATTAAATATTATTATAATTGGCGCAAATATGAATCAACAGTTTTACAGAAATGTGGAAGCGAAAGAAAATTAATGTCAACATCGACTTTTAGTGCTAGGTTGTTGAAATTATTACACATACGGAAAAATGGTGAGTTTCTAGACAGGTTTGTTGACGCAAAGCCCGGGCGAAAGACTAAATGAGACCTGGTGTGATAAGTCGGTACGTTAAAATTAATATAATTTAGAAAAATAGTAGAATCGTAAGAGTTATGAATTATCTTATACAGATGTTTTAAGTCAAGTAGTTCTCTCCTATTTTTCAAACTAAGCATATGGAAATATGATAAACGACTGTTATATGAATCAAGGAAATATATACTTCGAAATTTATGGGTAATTATTCTTAAAAACCGACGTTGAATATTTTCCAATCTATTTATGTGAGTCTCATAGAGAGGGTTCCATACAATGCTACAGTACTCAAGATGAGTTCTGACCATTGAATAAAAAAGTAACTTAATTGATTCTGGATTGTGAAAGTACTTTGTTACTCTAAATATGAAACCCAGCATTTTGTTCGATTTTTTAGTTATGAAACTTATATGTTGACTAAAATTTAGTTTCTCATCAAAAATCACTCCCAAGTCTTTTATTTCAGAAACTCGTTCTAATATTTTACTGTTAAGAAAATAATCAAAATTTATTTTATTACGATTTTTCGAAAAAGATATTATATGACATTTATTAGCATTTAAGTTAAGCAAATTTAAAGCGCACCATTCAGATAAGTTATTAAGATCACGTTGCAACTGTAAACAGTCCGTAGTACTATTTATTTCACGATAAATTTTTAAGTCATCCGCGTATAGTAAGTAATGTGATTTAAGAATACGGGATATATCATTTATAAACATTAGGAACAGCGTTGGACCAATGTGACTCCCCTGTGGTACTCCGGAAGTGACAAATATAGGGGTAGACTTAACGCCATTCACTACAATATACTGAACCCTGTTACTCAGGTAACTGCTTATCCATTTAAGCAACGTGCCAGAAACATAATATTTTTCAATTTTGGAGATGAGCATAGAAATATTAACCGTGTCAAACGCCTTTGAAAAATCGGTGTAAATTGAGTCTAACTGAATTATGTATTGTTTGAGATGGACGCACGCGGGAAGCGGAATCAGGAGCGGAAGACGCAGTGGCAAGTGTCGCTGGGGCTGGTTCTGGGCACCTCCATCCTGCTGGGGGCGATCATGCTGAGCTACTGCCTCACCCTGGTGCACATCCTGCACTGCCTCTGCCACACGCACAAGTACGCCCTCAAGAACAGTCTGCGGCTCAACCGCAGCCTCGTCCGCGCGGAGGGCTTCCAGCAGATCTTCTCGCAGGAAGCGCAGCTCATGACGAACATGATACAGTAAGGACCTCTCTATTCTCCTTCCTGACCACCAGTGTTGTAACAGATACATTTAAAAGATATCTAGATACAGATACATGCCAAAAATGTTTGTATCTAGATACAGCTAGATACTTTTGAAAAAGCACTGAAAAATGAAAATACCATATTTTTACCAAACAAAGAGTGCATGTTAATCAGTACTGTACAGGCTGTTCAAAAATGACCATGACGTCACAAAAAGCCCACTAAATTCAAGGTAAAACTTTTTTTTTTTAAATTAATTTTTGGTCTTAGCTACAATGGCCATTAACCAGGATATCTTTTTATTTTTTCATGGATACATTAGTAATTTTTACAACAAATACAAACATCCATGCCATCACCGGGATTCGAACCCGAGCCACCATGGTTAGCAGTCAAATGAGCTGACCACTACGCCATAGTGACCGGCAAGGTATAACATTATTCTACAGAATAAAGTTGTACTAAATAACGTATGTATTATGTTAGCCATATGTGCGAACGTATGAGCTGCGTATCTATAAGACTAACATTAGTCTGTTCTTGTTAAGAGGATGTTCCTTTCAACCAAATTTTAGCCCTAATTGAAATGGAATTCGTATAATGTCACGATTATTTTTGACCACCAATAAAATATTTACAAATTTAATTTATGAACAAAATTTCAGTTAACATTCTTACGCTTACAAATTAAATTTATATGAACTTTTAATAATTTATTCAATTTTACGTCCTTTAGGAAACACACCTACTTATCTTACTGATTTCAATTAGGAAATGAACTTAATATCCACACTAGCATGGCTGGTCCTTGGGTGAGGCGGACTAGAGCCAGGCCTCAAGTGATGAAATGCCTCAAAAAAATTATCAAAATGTATTTTCAATCACTGGATACTTTTAAAGAAAAAAAATTCGTTTCACAAAAGGGAAAACAATATATCTCTGAATATGCCGTCGGTCTCGAACACCGTAAAAAGTAGTTATATTAGAAATGAATGTTTGTGCATGCGCAGATGTTTGGACAGCTGGAGCATGTACCAGACGCGGCTGGTGCTCATCGTGGACGAACTGGACAGCTTCGAGCAGAACAAGGAGCTCAAGATTCTGGACACTATTAAAGTGACACTCCTCGCACCGAAAAGGCCTTTCATCGTTATATTCGCTAACGACCCGCAGGCCGTTGCAACGGTAACATATTTTAAATCACTGACGGCTCGTAATCTTCAAATGTAACGGTTGCAACTTTTATTACCTACCAGTTATTAATAGGTTATATGACTTAAATGTTACTAACTATACTTGTTTTCTAGATAACCAATTATTTTTGTACAAGAGTAATGATATGAGAATGAACTAACTTTCAGACTCACCAAAATTCTAAAACAAAAATTATACATCAAACAAAAAAATTTACATTACTTTTTTACATCACAACCACTAATCCACGTATGTTAATTATAAATGTACTTATTAAATATTCTATTTAAGATTAGTTTTTTTACTGGAGATGGATTGCTTTACGTTTAAAATCGAAGTAGGTCTTCGGTCTTCCAAGTCTTTTTATTGCGGCCTTATCGGTGGAAGATCGACTAAAAATGGCTCCGTTATTAGACTGTGCACAGAATTCATTTTTACGAAAATAAAAAATTTGTTAACACAAATTCATATGTTAACATGTTAGCTAGCGTACTAAGTTTGCAATGGCAGTACAGCCTACTCGCTCTTATAGCAATAGCATTTTTCTGTGTTCGTAGATCGCCAATGCGCAGGCGTTCAATGTAAGCGTGTTCGTGCTGTGTTGCATTCTGAATGCAAACCAGCCTACGTATATTACGGAATTTAAAATAAAGTCACAAACGTGCAAACCAAGCAAAAGCCGCCACTGTTTTAAATGTTTGGATCGGGAAGGAGCTCGTATTGAATGTTGTTCGTTGCAGGCGGTCGAGGAAACGAACATCCGTATGTTTAAAGAATGCAATATTCGAGGTAGCGACTTTCTTAGAAACATGGTGTTCCTCCCTTTCTACCTGGGCGGGCTAAGGAGGAAACTGCTCAAGGTGGCGATTGAGACCTCCACAATACCGAGGCGCAGCAGAATACAGTTATTCGATGACCTGCCAGAAGATGAAGGAGACCTAACAAACCAAGTAACTATCATCAGTGACTTTATCGTGTGTTGTCTACCCGGGTGTTTTATTTAACTGCTTGCTTTGCCAACGGAGTGGCCGAGCGCACTAAGTCGTGCGATTTGTACTGGCGGAAACCCAGTACGACTGTCCGGTCGATGGTTCGAGCCTCCTTCGTTGGTGATATTATTCGGGCGAGAATAATATGTTTACATTACTCCTATTTTCACAATCATTCACCCCTCATCCAGGTGTAGGAGCTTGCCCCTTGGCATCGGCGATTAGCGTCGTTGCAGAAATAAAGGCCGATGTAAAATAAATAATATAATAATAATAATAATATTTAACTGCTTGAAAACTATAAGAGATGCGACTTCCGTAAAATCTAATCAAATTATCACTATAACTACAATGCTAGACTTGCCCGAATTATTGAAAGGACATAGAAAAAAGATTCCCCCTCTAAAATTTTCCAGTGATGTAAGATTTGTTTGTTCAATTCTTGTTACAGATGCCAGATCCGAATAAATCGATGATGACTTTGATGACAACGTTCAGTATCGACGAGCCCGGGGAGCATCGCGGAGAAAAAGAACGATCCAAGAAGAAAGGAATCGAAGCTCTGAACATCCACCGAGTTGTGAGAGAGGACGATTACTTCAGTGACGTCAATCCTACCGGCATGAAAACGATACTAAATCTCCTGTACGTGCAAGGTAATCCTTTTGCCCCAGCTCACCAAAGAAATGACCTATACAACGAAATTCTACAAATGCCATTTCCCAATGATTCTAAATCAAAATACATTTCTGTACTAAAGTACAGAAATTAATTATCTACAATTAAGTCAATTAAAATTGACAAAACAAATAATAAAGAACAAAAGTGGGTATTTCAGAAATGAGTAAATCTAAATGATAACATTCTAAAATAAAGGAATCTCCTATGTAACAAAGGATGTATGTAGGACTAAGCAAACGTGTAGGTGTATGCGAACTCTGTGAGGAGGAGAGAAGATGCTGATCGTTGAAGGTTGGTGTTGCAGGGCGTCTGTTGAAGGCGCACGGTATCCAGTTCAACTGGTTCAACCTGGCGAGCTGGATCAACATCACGCAGCTGTGGCCCTTCCGGAGCTCCTGCCTCATCGCCTACTACAGCCTCAAGGAAATGGAACTCTCCAACGAGCTCAGTCTCAGCGACCTCTACGACATGTAAGCATTCTGCCCACTGCACAATTCATTATCCGATTCATTGATCATTTCATTCATCGAAATGTTAAATCGATTAAATCAGTAGAAAACCTTTACAAACGCTGACAAAAAAAATGAGTTTGTCTTAATTTTGTATGTAAAATTAAAATAATTTTCGAAGCGCCGGGACCCGGGACCTATGCCCCTCCTAGTCCTCCCCCTTCTAACTGGGCCTGGATGTGGTAAACATTATTATACAGAAAATATTTAAATTACACATATAAATGAAATAAATATTTGATAAACGTAAAATCTGTAGGATGTTGAATTTCTTGATCACAGCTCGTAGCTATTTCCAGGGCCGAAGCGAGGGTCTTTGGCGCCCTTATGCAAGATTTAATGAAGCGCCCCCAGAGAAGGCAAAATTTTAAATCTTACTTAAGGTCTTCACTTTAAATTTCAAGTGAAGACCTAAAATAAAGGTTATTTCCTTCTAAATTTTAAATGAAGACCTACTAAAAAAAAGGTCTTCACTTCTAAATTTCAAGTGAAGACTTAAACAAAAAGGTCCTTTCCTTTTAAATTTTAAATGAAGACCTCCTAAAAAAAAAGTTCTTTACTTTTAAATTTCAAGTGAAGACCTAAAAAAAAGGCCCGTAACCTTGGCGTGCCCTCTAGCATCAAGCGCCCTAATGCCTTGCTTACCTTGCTTACCGCGTTTCTCCGACCCTGGCTATTTCCTCTAACGATTACCAGGCTATTATCGCTTTAATCTGGCCCTCAGTCATACCTAGGTGGGATGCATAGGTACATATATGGTTTGGTCCTCCTCTCGACGGCCAGCTAATTATTTGCTCGTTGCAGGCTGCGGTCTCTAATTCCGACAGATAAAGAATATACAGATATGGACCGCGATTATTACAAGTTTGAATATTTCCTCAAGCATCACAAGGCTCTGCAGGTGTTTGACTTGAAGATATTCCTACCTTTCACTATCAATCTCGATCCATATTTCGTCAGAATCATTATTGGTAAGATTTATATACAGTGAATTTATTTTTTAATGCAAATGTACTATGTCATTACCATGGATACAGTTTTTGACAGCAATATAAATCGTGTTCATTTTCATTTGCAACATAGACATCCCAAGTGATTACGGTAATTAATATTTTTGTAAAATTTTTTAAGGATCTTATATTGAATTAATTGACTAAATTATGCACTTTTTTTCCATTTACTCGGTTTAACGTATCAAAATCGACGATTTCGATTTGCACGGTTTTCTGAGGAACCTATCTTCCGTGTAAATCGGGGGATAGGTGTAATATCTACATGTACTTACTTGTATTTTTTTAATGCAGAGTTTTAATATGTACTATCAATGATATATTTTATCACGTTTAAATGATTATACTGAATTGGAACACTATTTTTATAGCTATATTTATAATTTATATCTCATTGCAAATTTCATGGAGGTCTAAATGAACTGGTTCTATTTAACCGCCAAATAATAAATAAATAAATGAGTTAATGATATTTTTGTTGTTCCAGAGAAAGGGATGATGGACGAGAATGATGAAATAACGGTCCTTAAAAGAGAGCCCTCAGACAGTGGATTTCGTTCAGATGTAAATAATGTGGCCGGCACATGACACTCCAATCACTCACTGCTGGAAGAATGTCTCAAAATTTATTAACACTTGAAACGTTCTACATTACTAGTTGATAAACACCTGTGTCAGCAACTATTGGAAAATCATGTGTTGGACACACAAATTTCTTCTATTTTTTTTAAATTTTATTTCTCCTTTATGACCTTTTTATGTAAGACATTAAGGCCAAGTTTTTCCACCTTGAGGTACTCCACTAGGTAAATATCTGACAGATCAGGCTATGTAATACTTTCCGTTCTGAAAAATGTCATTCCATCTTTCAATACAAATTTATCTATCGGATCGTTAATCTAACGCAGTGTTCTTCAACCTTTTTGCCCTCGCGGACCTAAATAAGATAAATATTTCGCGGACCAGCTGAAAGGTAAGACACAAATAAAAACCAATATATATATAGTATCTTATTATTATATAAGTATATGTTATAGAGTTACAGTGGGTGGCCAAATTATTAGGGACGGTGCAGATTTTCTGTAATTTTCAAATGAATTTAATGAGGAAATAAGTGGCTTTGGGTCTCGTATTTATTTTTATTCATTAGAGTATTTTATTTAGAATATAAAACGACATAATTGCTTATTCATAATCATTTATTTTTGTATAAAAAGTGTTAATTTAACAAATTAAGTAAAATCTTAATATTTTGTAATGCCACCCTTTGCTGCGATTGCGGCTTCCAGGCGTTTGAGCATGCTTTCTATGCAGACTTTTGCGTTATGTCGGAGATTGGGGTTGTGATGCCACTCTCTGATATGGGTTTCTATAAATTGCCGCTTGGTGGTAATGTTTTTTTTTTTGCGATCTCCCGCTTTTTAAAATAATAATGATACCTGCAACAAGAATATAGAAGAAAAATGATTTAAAAACAATTTATTTTCTCACAAAATGCATTTAAACTTGAAGATTACAGGGGGGTGCTGTCCCTAATAATTTGGCCACCTACTGTATATAATTACAATTTTTAGTGGCGCATCTGCTACTGCTTCTTTCTTAGATAAAAATTTGATATACGTGGCTGCAGAGTTGTTTCTGTAAGACAAAGCGCTGCCTTAACAACCATTCGATTTCTCTGTTTGGTTTTTATTATTGTCATGGCTGAAAAAATCTTTTCGCCCAAATAGGAAATCAAAAAAAAAAGACAAATAATTTGATAGCTTTATTAGTCACAGATGTCTGGACACCAGAGTGACATCACAAGACATCTCGATCAGCTTATCTTTTTCAGGGGTTACCTTTATGAGGATCCTCATTTTCAGGGAAATAATTAATAAAATTTTCAGCTAATGCTCTTAAATGTTGACTTAATGTTGAATATGACTTTCTGGTTGACATCAGTAGCAATAAAAAATTCTTCCAAAAGTGGAAACATTTCTATATCTTCCTTATCTTCCTTATAAGCGACTATTCCAAAGAACTAGCTTCTTCAGAAGAATGAAAAATAACCGCGAGAGGCGTTGTATTGGGGCTAGTAAATATTAAATAAATCGTGGTTCGGTGAAAAGTTGGCTTCTGCGTCGACTAAAAAAATGTGCCATATACTCGTGAATATAAGGGTGCATCCACATGATTCGGTCGAAATATTTCGCGGACCTGCAGGAATTTTCTGCGGACCACGGGTTGAAGCACACTGATCTAACGGATAATGAGACTGACGTATTGAATTCACTGATTGGTATTGTCATTTATTCAGTCAATGAAGTTCCAAATAACCTTATCTCTCAGATAGTTATCTAGAGGTTTACTGAAGGTGGAAAGACAGGACCTTAATGAAAGTTGTGAATATGTACTTTAAGGGGGGGGGGGTCTGATAACCACATTTTAAGCATATTTTTGTGAATTTTTTTCAAATCTATGGTTAAATTTACTCATTTTCAAACTAAATACATATATAAAGTATGTTTTGAAGAAGATACAAAAAAATTTTGAAGGCAAAATATGGCGAAATGAGCCAGCTGTGGCAAATTTTCTCAGACTCCGGGAAAAAAAATAAATTTTTAAAATGATTTTTCAGTTTTTAGCGTTACTTAGAAGACAAAAAAACTTAATTCCCCCTAAAAAAAACCTAAAAATGAGTATATTTGTGATTTTTAAATAAAAAAAAACATGAAAAAAAAAATCGCAACGTCGTTACCTCGGCAAACTCATAAACTAACAAAATCTTTATGGATTTTTGATTTCAGATGATCCAGTGACGAGTTATGCTGGTCACCGCAAAATCTATTTTTTTTCCCAGAGTCTGAGAAGATTTGCCACAGCTGGCTCATTTCGCCATATTTTGTCTTCAAATTTTTTTTGTATCTTCTTCAAAACATACTTTATATATGTACTTAGTTTGAAAATGAATAAATTTAACCATAGATTTGAAAAAAATTCACAAAAATATGCTTAAAATGTGGTTTATCAGACCCTACCCCACCTTAATGAACAGACTGAACTAATTAAAAAAAAAATTTTTACGCTATCTCTATCAAAAATTACCTCTTACCAGATACCTACGCAATCCTAAAATGTATAAAAATTCCCAGAATTGAGTTGAATTTTGTAGATGTCATCTGTGGGTGGCGCGGGATATTCCCCAGGCAGCCACTGTTACAAGGTACAGAGCTGCATCTGCAACTTTCCATCGGAGGGGATGTCCACTGGCGAGCAGAGCCCCCCTCACACATTAATCATCCCCGTGAGTGATCCTCCGCACTCCCACTGACAAGTCCTCGCCGTGTAACCTCGTGCTGTCCGCAGGCCGAACTCTTCTCCGACAAGCTGTCCAGCATGTCGACGAGCGATGTCTGTCTCCTGCTGGAGAAGATGGACCAGTACATGGAGACGAGACTCTCCATCTATAAGGAGGCCATTATCACCAACAACATCAAGGGCAGAGTACTACTGCACTGCAATCTTATGGAACTCAAAGATGTAAATATATTTTATAGACCGGGAGCTCATGACAGTTTATGGTCTTCGATTTCATACAGCATGCCTTTTGGAGGAGAGAATATTTAACCAGTAACAACAAAGAAAGGAGGCTACTAAACCCCTGTACGCTTTCCTGTCGTATGGAAAAAGTCTATGTAAATTTAAAGTCTTAAAATCGACACGAGTAAACTCCCATTTCTACTCAACCGATTTTTACCAAAAGTTGAGCAACTCGAGCCATTGATGTCAAAAGCTTAAATATGAAGTTTGATCCTTTTAGTCGAATTTGCTCTGCACGTGTACACAGACAGACGGACGGACGGACAGACAGACAGACGGACAGACGAACTGACAGACAGACTGACAGACATCATGCTAAAAATAGTCAAAACGTTATATAGGGACCTCAATTCGTGGAGATCCATCGAAATCTCGAAATGTCAAAATCGGTATGATCACAATACCTTCCTTCTATATGTTGGCTATCGGTAAAAGTAGCCCGTATCGAAAGAGTTAGTATGTCCGAACCGTTATGAATTGATGATGTGCAGGTGATGAACATGTATTTTGGCGACTGGGAGATGTTTAAGATACTGATAATCGAGTTACGGAAGGCAGAATTGGATCTTGTTGAAATTCTTCCAGAAACCAGTTCAGAAGCAAGTTCCGACCTCTCTACCTTTGATGACGAACCATCAGTAGAGATTGTATCAAGCTCACACGAAAGCAAAAAACATCTCGGCATTTTAAAGGTAAAAACTAACATCTTCTTCTAAATATTATATGATGCAGTAATACCCCGTTACTCGACTGCCTCTTAGCTCGACGTTTTCGCCACTCGACGTAAATGTCGAGAGTGATAATCGACGGAGCATCGCTATCCGACGCGTGATCGAGTACCGATCATGTGATACATATTTTGGTAAACAAAGCAAAATGAACGCATGGCCAGCAGTTCGCGCCTAGATATCTTGACGACAACAACTCAGATTTAGTGCAGCTATGAGCTTTTTGTTTTTTGTTAAAATAAGTGATTTATATTTATAATTATGGGTCCAAAGGATAGAAATGCAAGCATAGCTAAAAGGAAAACATATACATATATGTATTTCCTTATAAGTATATATGTACATATGATTCCCTTTATTTCTTATGGAGAAATTCGACTCGCCACTTGACGTAATCGCTACTCGACGCTTTTTCAGAACGAATTAACGTCGAGTGGCGGGGTATTACTGTATCCCATTTTTTGTCGCCAGCCAGTTCTGCGGGGTACCCCAAATTTGGTATTTCTCAGGCTATTTTATCGGCACGGTTCTGATATCCATCTTATCCAATTTTTCCAGAAAACAAACGAAGATACCGAATCAATTTCAACAAAAAAATCAGAAGCATCCGAATCTGGAAAACGCGTTAAATTTACAACTGTATCACAAGACGATACCGAGAAATATTCTTTAGCAAAATACCATGAAACACAAACCCACTTTCATCCAATCGTCCAAACAATACCATCAGAATATGACATCGACTATGATGCGAGTGTACCGCAGGTGGGTATTCTGAAATCCTCAGAACCAGAAACATTACTACTCAAGGACGAGGAGGTAACATCTCCAACTTCATTAGTGTTGAGTAAATATTCCGTTGAAGAACTTGACAAACCTGAATTTGATAGTTCGCCGTCAACCAGGAGCCTGGTCTCCAATAAGCGCTCCAACGAACCAGGACCTTCAACGGTATGTGACCTATAACCTACAATTATACAATGAATTTATTTTTTAATGCAACATGTCATTACCATGGATACAGTTTTTGACAGTAATATAAATCGTGTTCATTTTCATTTGCAACATAGAAAAAAAAAAACATATTTACTAGCAAAATCAAAATATTTTATTGAAACTACAAATAAGAAAAAATAATAATAAATAAATAACTAATAAAAACTTATAATAAATGTTCAAAAGTTTCTCCGTTTACTTGCATACAAAATGTTAAGCGATCATAAAAATGATTCAAAATATTCAGCAATTGCTCTTGATGTATATTGTTGGATGCTTGAACAATTTTGTCTTGCAGTTCAGCAACATCCCTAAATTCTCCATTATATACTTTGGCCTTTAAATATCCCCAATAAAAAAAATCATTGGGTGCCAAATCCGGAGATCTCGCTGCCCAATTCAACGACCCTCCTCTTCCAATCCAGCTCTTTGGGAAAGTTCTATGTAAATATTCTTTAACTATTCTAGAATAATGGACTTGTGCGCCATCATGTTGAAACCATAATTGTCCATTAGCAGGTTTCGCAACGCAGGTAATATTTGGTTTTGCAAAAGGGCTAGATATTTTGCAGCATTAAAGTTACCGTCAAAAAAAAGGCCCTATAATATTGCTTCCTATTATCCCTGCCCAAACATTTAATTTTTGCGGCCTTTGAGTTCGAGAGGAATGAAACAAATGTAAATTCGACTCCAGTACCTAAAATTTTGTCTGTGCACTTCACCAATTAGAGTAAACGTTGATTCGTCAGTAAATAAAATTCTTTGAAGCATTGTTGGGTCGGAATTTTTTCAAACATTTCAAAACAAAAATCCATACGTACTTCTGCGTCCCTTTCTAACAATTCGAAGTTAAAAACAGATCCAATACTGACACCAACGGTTTGTGCAATTGATCTTAAAGTATTTTGATTGTTTTCTGCCACTTGTAATAATATTTCGAACTGTTTCTCTTCTATAAGTACGTGGGATGTTGTTCTTTTTTATTATGTTTTGACTTAAGACATCCTTCGCGACGAAATTTATTAACTAGTCTTGAAATTGTAGAGGGATTTGGTATTGGCCGATCTGGATAAGTTGCACTAAATATAGCAGAAACTTCTCTTAAACTTATTTGTTACAGGTAGTGAAAAAAGTATCTATTTACGAGGCAGACAAAGAAGATGATACCGTAATTAAAAGCCATTCTTCCCTTGAAGTCGTCTCATATTCAAATGAAGAACAATTTATAAGTACCGTCATGTTGCAACCCGATTCTCCACATCGTTCAAATATGTCTGCAGCCACGTCCAGTACGTCTCTCCCGGGCGGACTCGAGCCAACTTCTCGTGTTGACGTGGCAGTTGCTACGGACACTGCAGAAGAAGAGCAGGCACAAGAAAGACCTGCACCCTCCGCGGTCAGTTCATACGAGTCCTATGTCACAGCTAGGTCTTCTATAACCCCAAGCGAGTCACAGAGCAGCAAAAAGAGTGACAAGAAACCAAAAGATGACAAACCTTGATATTACTTTTATATAACACTTTTTGTTAATTTTTACAAATTTTTAATAAAATATACATATATTATGTTATATATACCGGGTGAATTATTTAAGGAGCAACATACATGTATCACATATAATGTTAATGAAGTGAGTTATTTCATTTGTAACATAGCAAATTATGAAAGCAAGCTCATATCCATAGTAACAGATATGCAATGGTGATTAGATATAAAGTCTGTTCCAAATGGTTAGGCGGAACTAGATTTTGCAGTCTAGTTACTTTCATCGTTTACATCGTGCTTTTCGGCCGTTTTGTTTAAGCTTTGTAAATTATACTTACAATAAACATTTTTTGGTTAAGGTTAATATTATTTTAAAATGTCATTTTCTTTATATTTTGATTTTTTGTGTCTTTCTTAATACAAATTTTCCATTTATTTATTTTTTTATTAAAATATGCAAAAAAATAATTTAATTTTGCTATATGTCATTCGTTTCCAATGTTTCATTGTTGGAATTTTAAATTTTGACATTCCAACGTGAAAAATGAAATAACCCAAGCAAGGTCCCTTCTCGTGGCAATCTAAAAGAACGAAATTCCCATTTAGTTCCGCCTAACCGTTTGAAACAGACTGCAATAGTTATTTGACATGATAAAGTTCCCAGACAGCTAAAAAATAGTAAATTAGAAACAATAAATGATTTTTTTTTTACTTTGTTTATCTTTACATACAAACAAAAATGTCCTTAGTAGCTAAGTCCAAAAATATTTAAAAAAATAATATTTTGTCTTTCTATGGATACGATAAGCATTTGTTTTATGGCTATGTTGCTTTTGAAATAACTCACTTCATTAACATTATACGTGAAACATGTATGTTGCTCCTTAAATAATTCACCCGGTATATTCTTTATTCCCCAGGCCTTGCGGCGTTCTGGGTATTAACAATTACAAAAATAGAAAAAACAATCCAACAATTAATCACGTACAATACAATATAATTTACAATTTTTACCCATATCTTAGGCCTGTGCTACGACCTGTCAGTTGTTTTAGGTGACGACAGAGTACTCATGGACAGGCTGATACTCTTCCTGAGAAAATCGAAGTCTTGCACCTTATTTTAATGTGTTCTATTTCTTAACTGTGATATTCGATGGTAATTAGCCCCTTTACAGCCTCTTACCATCACCCTGAGTCTGTTCAAATTTTCGAACAGACTTTTTATCTTATTTATTTGTGTTTGTCTGTGCAAGATTTCTTTTATTGAGTATTCGTAATTTTATTGATTTTATCCTTTTATTGATTATTTAATTTATTATTTTTAATATGTAGTGTAGTCATTTAAATGGGCTGCGTTAGGCGGAAATAGCCTTCGTTTCTGTGCGCCAATTTTTTTTAACTAAGTAACTCTCCTCCCATATCCTATCCACTGTAATCTTCTACCTCTCAGTTCTTGTGTGACACTCAGCAGTACAGTTTTCAAAAATCTTTGTTCTTACGGATTCTCCATTCACCATTAATTTTAATGGGACCAAAGTTTCGGCGTAATATTGTATTTTCGAAAACAAAGGTGTTGTTGTCGCTTTGTTATGGTTCATGTTTCGGAGCCATCATAAGTACGTGACGTACTAAAGCTTTGTATAACCTGATCTTTGTTCCTAGAAAGGAGTTTTGTTTTGACGAGGGGACCAAGTGCAGGGCAACCCTAACCACAGGGCTAAAATTACAATGTTCAAAATAAAAATTTTGGTAGTACTAGTTTCTTATTTTTGTACTATTGGAATCACTGAAAATCATTTGTGTTGGCGACATTTTTAGCCCCAGCATGGCCGCCGTTGAGCTACTTTATATAATCTAGTACAGTGTTTCTCAATCAAAAACACACTGCGGACCAGTAAAATATATAATTTTTTAACGCGGACCACTAATAATAATTGTTAATTTTTTACAATATTTTGTAATATTCATTTTTTGCAGGAAAACAAATATATTTAATGTGCTACTAAATACATTTACTTTATTTGTAGAAAATCACAAAATGTTTACAGATAATTAACAAAATATAAATTATTTACATAATAAATGTATATAAAAATTACAACAGTTGAGAAACACTGATCTAGTGACTTTAGAAATACTGGGCCTTAAATAAATAATAATTAATTTAATTTTAATTTTTTTATTAAGAACAAATATACATTTTTTAACACAATTTCTGTCATAACATCGACAACTAAAATTAAAAATCTTTAAACATTCCAACATAATAGTACGGATGGAGGGATGCAAGCCGCATGCGCATTCAGGGGCATGCGCATTCACGTCTCTCCATCGCATCGCTACATTCAAAATACATCACAATGGATTTCAACAAATTAAACATATAAACTATACATAATAAATAAAATGAAAACTTTCAACAATTACTTAAAAACTAAAAACTGAAAAAAGCGAACAATATTAAGGCTGTGTTTCAAGATATAATGTACGCAAGTCTGTCTGATGCTCAAGTGTCGTGCGTGATTAATTGCAGGATTAATAACTAAATAAATACGTTCTGTAGAATCCGGGGAGAGGTGAGGCATGACGGGTGAGAGGGGTGCTGGGTATGGGCTAGGGCGGTGGGGCTAGCTCAGGCGTCCTCGATCGCCCAGACGGGGCTGTCGGCAGAGCCCCTGCCCTGCGGGTACAGCAGGGGGGGCAGCGCCCCCATCTCCTCCATCAGGGGCATTATACTGTCCAGGCTTCCGCCCTCCAAATCCCTCTCGTCCACGTTCATCAACTGCAACAATGCACACCTCTCAGACTATACTCTATTTTTAAACTAGGAAAACAGTAGTATAACTACGTCATAACTGTGACACTTTAACCTTGAGTAGTGCGGTTGGCTTCGTTCATCTGAGACGTGTTGATTTTAGCTGAAACCAGATGTGACTTTTGGAGACTTGATCTGAATAGTTATATAAAAGCGATATGTATGCTTAATAAAACGTGGATCCCTGAAAGTCATAAATTTTAACGCTAATGAAGATATTGATACAGGTGAACGTCGTGATGGATATCTCTTACCTACTGTCCGACAGATATTTCGTGGCCGGGCGTGAAAAATGCGCGTGAAATTTGTAGTGGGCATTATAACTTTGGCGAATTGCATTATTTCCTACACACGCTATTACAGTCAAGTGCATAAGTGCAACATTCAAAATATATTAAATATTTAAAATCATGGAGACAAAAAACAAACTGGGTGGACGTGCTATTAATAGTCAAAAATTTAACATTGTTATGTAAGTATATTTAGCGGGAAAATATCTGTATTACATTATTACATAGAATGTAAGCCTTTATTATTTACAATCTACTTGAAATTGCTGGAATTTGGAAAAAGACGCGGGACGGGGTTGCTCTGGCCAATAAACAAATCGACAAAGTGAACGTCAAATGCAGTAATCACTTAAATCAAGCAGCTGCGTTTCTATAGTTTTGTTGTTCGACTGTGATGGGAGGAACTTGTCTTTGTAGATGTACTTAACTGATAAATATACTGTACACGTGTAAGAATGTGAACTTGTTTCTCTGACTGTACTCTATATCTGCCACTGTCTTTCATAGTGCCCTCTCTGTACGCACAATAAACCACGCCCGGCCACGAAATATTTGTCAGTCAGTAAGAGCATACGATGTATCATATGCGGTTCGTCAAACTGCGGTAAAACTAATGTCATGTTAACTTTGTTAACGCACCCGAAAGGTTTAAGCTTTGAGAACCTCTATTTGTATTCTGTCGTTGTTTCATCCGAAATATCAATTGTTAGCTCGAGTATTGAAAAAAGTGAAGGGAATAGGATATTTTCCATATGAAGGCAGTAAGGATATTGTTAAATTCAAAGAGGCGAAACGAAATTCAGTTTTCATATTTGAAGATGCGTCCTGTGATAAACAAGACTGCATGCGAGAATATTTTAGCATGGGACGACATAAAAACATAGATACATTTTTTATTAATCAAACTTATATGCGCTGCTACAAACATCTATTAAGGTACATTTATATTTATTTATTTTCAAGTCTCCAAAAGTCACATCTTTTTACATTTGGTTTCAGCTAAAATCGACACGTGTCAGATTAACGAAGCCAACCGCACTACTCAAGGTCAAAGTGTTACAGTTATGACGTAGTTATACTACCGAAGAGCGTTTTGAATTATTGGCTAAAACCTCTATGTGCTTGGCTATAAATATACCTAATTCAACAGAGGTATAAGAAAAATAGTAAAATAGAATTTTTACATGAAACACATACATACAGGCCATTCCAAACGATTAGGCGGAACTAAATGGAAATTTCGTTCTTTCAGGTTGTCACGAAAAGGGACCTTGCTTGGATTATTTCATGTTTCAGGTTTGGTATGTGAAATTTTAAAATTCCAACAGTGAAACCATGGAAACGAATGACGTATTATGTCAAAAATTTTAATACATTTTTCCATATTTTGAAGACAAAAAAATAAATAAATGGAATTTTTTATTAACTATGACAAACAATTAAAATGCAATGAAAAGTACATTTCATAATAGGGTGACCATTTTTCGGGACTGTCTCGCATTTTAACATTTTGTCCAGCATTGTCCCGCATTTGGATTTGGGAGGTGAGGACCTTTTTTTTGCTCTTCACTTTGATTTGGGAGGTGAAGACCTTTTTTTTCGCTCTTCACTTGGATTTTGGGAGATGAGGACCTTTTTTTTTGCTCTTCACTTGGATTTGGGAGATGAGGACCTTTTTTCTTTCTCCGTCCCGCATTGCCTTCTTAAGAAAATGGTCACCCTATTTTATAATGACAATCAATTTAATCTTGAATTTGCAATGTGATGATTAGGGTCCGGCAAAAATATGCAACGGTACTTTTGCCATAGGCGTGCTATTTTAAACTTTATTTTAACAAAAAACAAAAGAATAAAACACTTGTACCGCAATGAATTCTTATCTTAATAACGCCACCTCATTATTTTGGGATTATATACGAGATAGGTAATTCCGGTCACTCGTTTACCATTGGTCAGTTTTTGTTAAGATATTAACTTTTTATACGCTACACTATTTGTCAGCAGGGCAGATTACACATATATATAATTACATTTTATTTCTACAGATAACACATGTGCCGCTTTTTATCGAAAAACACCTAACTAAAGTACCGTTGCATATTTTTGCCTGACTCTAGTGAAAAGTATAACGACTTTCATTTCAGTGACAGATTTAGTTACTATGATCATAGTAACTGAGTTACAGAATTGGTCTTTAAATGTATTGTCAATATACAACATAAAAAATGAACTTTCCCTGTTAGTTACGTATTACAAAATGAGATAGATAATAAAAAATATTAGATTTCAAAATCTAGTGCCACCTAAAAGTTTGGAATAGCCTAAATCTACCGGTAAATTTTCGTAAACGCCTAACGTGTCTAAATGTATTGAGCTGGAAGTGAGGATGTATCGAGTAAATAGCACTTCCGGTTCTTAACGGAAGCTTGTAACTGGTGGTTAAACTTAAGCTATCAAATTAATAAAAAAAGTTCTGTTGAAAAATAAATCTTACCTGATCAATCGTTTCTAGAGAGCCACCCACCCCAAACATCGCCTCGTTCCCAAAAGCGAACGTCTGATTCATGTTGTCCTCGATCTTGACAGCCGTGTTGCCCGGCTGCATCGAATTATTGCCGCAATCGAGCGGTCGGATGCCGTCAACGCCGCCAGAGTCCCCGAGATTGGAAGCGGGCATCTGTTCGATACTGTTCGCGGGTAGGAAGGTGAAACTGGTGGAGGGCAGGGTCTCGAACTCCAGGACTGAAAACATCGGAACAGGTCAGGGGCGGGGGACGGGGGGGGATAGGTCAGCCGAGGGGAAGTGGTCAGCCCATCGCACGTCTCCAGTACTTACGCTCTGTCCTCGCGTTATATTCCTCTTTACTTATAACATTACCATATTCATCGTAGTATTTCATCTCCTCCATCCCGTGAGACAACAAGAGGGGGTCACCTCCCAGGAAAGACTCTGAAACAACACACAACAGCAAATTTTCAAAAAAAAGTAACAACGATTTTTCATACATTTTTAGTGTAATGTATAAATCATTTTTTTTTACTGAGTTTTTTAGGGTTTTGTAGGTATGACCAAAAAACCCTTATACCGTCATTTTGTCTTCTGTCTGTCTGTCTGTCTGTCTGTTCGGTAAAAATTGTAGCCAAACGGCTAAACCTAGAAAGTTGAATTTTCGCATGCTTATACAACTCTTTGACCTGCACATGGGAAAAATACTAAAACATCTAAAAAACATATCCCCTAAAAATATAAACAAATATGTGCTCATCGAAAAAAAAATATTTTTTTATAATTCTGAGTAGAGTATCAAATGAAAGCCCTTAGTACGTGGATTAACGATCAAAATTTTATTTTTGCAAAATAAGTTATTTTGAAACGATTATTGGTAAAATTGTGTAAAAAAAATTGTGTCCCATACCATAAAAATCTGAAAAAAATCTAAGTAGTATACATTGGTGTGAACCGGAATAGTACAACAGGAATTTTTGATCATATTATGTTTTCGGAAAATAACGCGTTTTTTTGGGTTTTTAACTAAAATATGTAAAATATTTAATCCGCTATTTAACACAGTAAACGAGTGAACGTCCGTAGTCCAGTGGTAACGTTCTCGCTTCGTAAGTCTTCCACTGTTCGATTCCCGACTATTTTAATTTTTTCTGTTTTTTTTTTGCATTTTTATTTTGTTCAAGTTATTTTGTCAAAATTCTAGTTATATTTTGGCAAATATTGCATTTTATTTTTAAAATCGTAAATTTAATAACCAGTGGGAAGTGTTTAAATTATAATTTAATTCTATGTTTGAAGGTATACGAAATCAGAGGGGCGGAGTTTATGACTTAAACAACCAATGGAAGCCGTAGGCGCAATTTTCAAAATATTAATGAACCTTGCTATATAAAAAAATACTGCAAATATTTAGATACCCAAATAAAGGTATTAGGCATTCGAATTAAAATTAATAAAAAAATATTTTAACATAAAATTTGTTTTGGCATCTCAAATAATCATCATTCACTTACTAAATATCTGCGAAACTCTGAAATGTGTGAAAATTCACACTTCACATAATTTTTTTTTTAATAACCAATTAAAGCTGTTTTTTGTCTCGTTTTTCAAATAAATCGCGCCAAAGTATTTTATCGTATATAAAATCCACGTCTAAAAAGTTTTCATTTAATTATCAAAATTTTGAAAAATATTTTTTCTAAATATACATATTTGTTCATATTGTCGCACCATCACTCGCATAATTTCGTGTTTATACCTACGAAACCCTTACACCCACCCAATGGAATAACTTACGGTTGTTGACAGAACTAGAAGATTCCATAAAAGCCTGTGAGGTCGCTTGCGTCATAATACCTCTTGAACCGTCCAAAAACTGCGGCTCCACAAAACTCTGAGACGAAGTAACAACTCTTGCGGAGGCCTCCACGAACCCGAGGCCCGAGTGATCCAAGTAGGCCTGCGAGGAGGCCGCCTCTTGAAAAGTACCAGGTGAAAACTGCATATCCTCCGGCAAAGCGGCAGTTTCTTCTTGCGCTTCGAACAAATTATCCATCTTCTGCGGACCTGGAGGACTTTCGATGCTCATTGACATCGTCCCATCATTGGCACGTCGCTCGACGACACTAGCGACAACGGGGATCTTGATTTGAACCGTACTACCTTCGCCAGTCACTGGAACTTCGGCAGCCTGGTTATGTACAGTGATATGGCCGTGTTTTCGAAGGTCATCGGCAGTTGCTGGTACCAACATTTGCTTCTCACCCGCATTCAATACCCGAACCAACACTGGGATACCGTTCAAAGGTCTCAGCAGAGCGAAAGGGGTCTGACTGGTGGATATAGCAAGTTTCATCGCATCTGTTGTGATCGGATCTACCAACACCCCCTTTGGAAACTTATCTGGTTCGTTTTTGCCCAGTTCTGGCCTCTGTTCCAGGGCAGGCGGCGCTGCCAAAACCCGAGAGGTGGAAGGTGTTGACGCAGTGGCTTGTTCGCACATACCGTGCTGATATTGCTCGTGGTTTCGAAGGGCGTTTCTTTTCGGGAAATCCTTCCCGCACACCTGACACGAATAACGCGGCCTGTCTGATCGCTGATGGGCTTTTATCTTGTGACACATGAGATTGCTCATCTGATTAAAGCCCTTACCGCATACGTCGCATTTGTAAGGGCGTTCGTTTGTGTGAGTGAAAATATGATTTCGTAAATTACCTGCAAGAGGAATTCGTTGTACACGGACTAGAGGCAGGAATAGGTTCTTAAAGGAAACACCTTGTAAAGTTTCACTAATTATAAGTCTTACTGACTGCAGTCTCAATTATTTTCTACGCCGCAATGTTCAACTAAGCCCATTGTCATTTTGGAAATGGGTAAAGCCAAAACTTTAGTCAGCATAACAATTAAAAATTTGAAACATGAAACTTTACAAAGTACTTCATTTAAGAACCTATTACATGTATTCGAGCTTCACCAAGTCAAATGTTTAACAATTTTACATACTTTAAATATAAATATTTACCGTTGTTTTAACATTTGTTTGTTTTGGCACGAAGTCACCGTTTTAAAAACATTAAATTCTCTCTGTTCTGTTTATTATAAACAGATGTTTAGAACAATGACACCCCTTTGTACTCATCTTTATCCCATGCCATACCTAATGTTAAGAACCTGTTATAATCCAGGCTTAAAGTATATTTCTTTACATCGTGAGCAATTAGATAGAACTTTCTTTTTAATGTTACCTGCCTGCATCTCAAACATTAATTGTTTTCTTAATGTTGATTAATCTGCTTAAAATATGACAGGCATTAATAAAACTGATATCTGACATTATAGGCTATTCCAAACCTTTAGGCCGGACTAGATTTTGCAATTTAGTAACTTTTATAGTTTAATTCGAGCTTTCGATCATTTTGGTTGAGCTTTGTAAATTACACTTACAGTCTGTTCCAAACGGTTAAGCGGAACTAAATTTTGCAATCTAGTTACTTTCATCGTTTAAATCGTGCTTTTCGACCGTTTTGTTTAAGCTTTGTAAATCATACTTACAATACACATTTTTTGTTAACGTTAATATCATTTTAAATTGTCATTTTCTTTATATTTTGATGTTTTGTGTCATTCTTAATACAAATTTCCCATTTATTAATTTTTTTGTCATTAAAATATATTAAAAAAATAATTTAATTTTGACATAGGGCTTTCGTTTCCATGGTTTCATTGTAGTAATTTTAATTTTGACATCGCAACGTGAAAAATGAAATAACCCAAGCAAGGTCCCTTGTCGTGACAACCTAAAAGAACGAAATTCCCATTTAGTTCCGCCTAAGCGTTTGAAACAGACTGTACAATAAACATTTTTAGATTAAGGTTAATATCATTATAAAATATCCTTTTCATTATAATAGCTTCTAGAAATGAATTTTAGGCTATTCCAAATGTTTAAGTGGAACTAAATGGAATTTTTATATTTGTAATTTGTCACTAGCTCACTTTTTTATGACTGAAGTGGGCTTTTGACCGGCGGAGCACAACACATGTGCTCTGCGTTGCTAAGGTCTCGGATTCAAATCCCCTTCAGGCATGGAAATTTCTCAAAAAAATTAAAATTATCCTGGCTAATTGTCAAAGCAGCAAAGGCCAAAAATAAAAAAGTGGTCTTTTCTAAACAAAATGATCAAAAGTCTCAATTAATCTATAAAAATTACTAGTTATTAAAATGTAGTTCCGCTTAAACCAAAGAAAGAGACCGTTTCTGTACCTACAGCTAATAATATAGAAGAGTGGAGGGAGATAAGTAGAGCTTAGTTACCTTTCTGATGGAAGGCCTTGCTGCAGAGATGGCAGGCGTGCGGCTTGTGACCAGTGTGCGTCTTCCTGTGGGAGATGAGCGTCGAGACGCGATTGAAGGTCTTCCGGCAGATCTCGCACATGTAAGGGCGGTCCGTGGAGTGGATGGCGCGGTGCTGGGACAATGTCGACATCTGCCTGAAAGCTACACAAACACCGCCATCACATCACCACCGACAACTGCCAGCGACACAACAACAACCAACACACCCAACCCAACAACAGACCTTAAGTTGGAACTGTGCTAGATCCAATGCCTTGCTCTCTAACACATTACGTGCCCTACAAAGCTAAATATCCTGCTGTATATACCTTATACATGAAAGCAAAGCAACTAACAACAATTTTTAGACTTCGTAGCAGTGGCGTAAATAGGGGTATGCAAGGTATGCCATTGCATAGGGGCCCGATGCTCTAAGAGGCCCTTAGACGTTCTGCTGAATTAGAGCCTGCATATTTAAATTTTATAAAAAATCAGCTGTGGCCTCCACAGGACCTACCGCTATCATAAAGTACTTGTATAAAATACATTCTAGCAGCAGAGTAGAAATAACTTGACCTAATATTTTCTAACAGAGATATTATTTAACATGACCATGGAAACGTTACATACAAATATGAAAAAATTGCGACTTAGAGAAGATTTCGTTTTATCAAAAAACGTCTCAAATAAAAGTTATTAGTTATTGCATGTATAGCAATTTTTGTTAAATAAATCTTTTCGAAATATTTTTCTGTTGCTAAATATTCGCAAAAATCTTAAAATCGACACGAGTAAACTCTCATTTCTAGTCAATTGATTTTTACCAAAAGTTGATCAACTCGTGCCATTGATGGCAGAAACTTAAATATGAAGTTTCATAAAAATCCTTTTAGCCGAATTTGCTCTGCACGTGTACACAGACAGACAGACGGACGGACAGACGGACGAACAGACGGACAGACGGACGGACGGACAGACAGACCAACAGACATCATGCTAAAAATAGTCAAAACGTTATGTAGGGAGCTCAATTCGTGGAGATCCATCGAAATCTCGAAATGTGAAAATCGGTATGATCACAATTCCTCCCTTATATATGTTGGCGGTCGGTAAAAATGAAAATAAAAACTGACTGTGATTTTAGCCTGTATAATAAAATATTTATGATGTAGATTTAGGGCCCCTGGTTAAAGTTAAAAATTTTGGCGCACAGCAAAAAAGGCTATTTGCGATTGGGGCCCTTAAAACTAGACAAAAACGAAGATACTGTTTATTTTTAATAACTGTACACTTACAATAATCTAAGGGCCAGTTTTTCATGATTCAAGGAGAGCCGAAGAATAATTTCGCATAGAGGTCCATGAATTCTAGTTACTCCACTGGTTCGTAGGTATAATCAAGAAATCTTGTGTCTTTCTGTCAATATGCGAAACCACCAAATTGGAAACGACGCCTAAAGATGAATATTTTTAGTCGCTTGATCACTTAAGTTTCCTTTTTGTCTCCTGGTGGTCTGGAGCGCGCCCCAAATTACGTGCCTCGGGCGCCAAATTTTAACAACACGGCCCTCTCGGTCTTTACGGTAGATATTTAAGCAAGAAAGTTGCAACGAGAAAACTTAAATTATTAAATGAAAGCTCATGATGCATAGATTAACGGACCAAAAAAATAATAGTTAAAAAGTCCTTATTTTAATACGGTTTTTTCCAGTATAGTGTCAAATTTATCCCACATCCCAGATTTGTCGTAGAAAAAATTATATATTTAAAAAAAAATGAAAGATCTTTATGCACAGATTAAGGAACAATATTTGAGCTGGTAACATTCAAAATGTGATTCATTTTTCAGACATCTTTACTTAATAGTCACCAACTAAACCTTGAAAAAAATATTGTGAAAATTTACATATCACATCAATTTTTGGTTTTTTGTTTCTTAATTTTACCTACAAAACTCTAAAAGTTGCTTTCATTAACGTCAAAATCGAATTTGCACACCCTTGACTACAGCTGCATAAAAAATAAATCGTAGGGAAATTTTGTTTCCCAGAGTTCCCTCAAGGATACGTTCCTACTTTCACGTCATACAAAAGCTTGAATAGAATATGAGCCCATCGCACTTACCTTTGCCACAAATGTTGCACTGATATTTTCTTTCATCAGTATGTGTAGGAAGATGTCGCATCAGTGTGTACTGGTGACCAAACTCCTTCGTACCTAATACAAAAATGTTCAAAAATCACTAAAAAACCAACTAAGCCAAACTTGCTGTCACGTGACAGCAATTTTATCAATAAAAAGTTGCGGCTATTTATATTATTAATTCCTGTCTTCAATCTACAATATGGACAAATTTGTAGCACACATAAAAATATTTGGGAAATGTACAAGATACTTATCAGGAAAAATAAATTCTGTAATTTTGTAGACAAATACGTATATTTTTCTGTTTCTACATTTTGCATATCCAATTTAATTTTAACATCAATACATTATTTGTACATAAAATATTAATGCTATAATTTGTTTACATAATAAACTATAAATATTTTACAAATTCCACCAGTTTCTCGTTTCCTAAACTAATTTTATTGTTGCGCTCTGCTGTCAAACCGAGCCGCAACAATCATTTTCAACAATCTCACTTATCCTCATTTTCAAGCGGTTTTAATCTACAAATATACTATTAAAACTTCTAAAATAATTACATAAATGATAATTAATCCTCACCTTCCATTTTTATCCCGAAAAAAACACAATAAATTTAATTTTTTAACGCAAAGTATACGCACACTTCGAAATTCTGATTCGCACAAGCCCAGAATATTGCAATCTGGTACAGTACTGGTCATTGTTTTTAAAAGAACCATAAACACTGATCATATATATATTTAGAAAAACTTACTTAAAGAACATATTTTTGTTTATTTACTAGTACATTACCATATAAATATATATATTTTTTTCATTGTACAAAATTTAATTATATTTAACTTTATAAATTGAAAAGTAAAAACTGGGGGAACTGAACGCATCCGAATTACATTTTGAGAAAGGCGGACGTTTTTCAAATGCTCTGTAGGTAAATTAAATACAATTTTATATTTCAATTTATGAAAATATATTTAATAAATGAAACTGAATTTTAGATAAAAAAAATAATAATAGATTATTACAAAGAATTGCCAAAAGATGGCCGGAAAAAAAGAAAAGGAAATTATAGACAGTTAATAAACTGTTAGAATGCATTACAAGTTAAATGGAGTAGTTCTTTTCCATGCTGTCTAATAGTTTCTCCCAAAAATGATATCATTTTCTGTCTTGGCTAGATTGCCGGCCGTTCTGTGGACTGGAAAACGCGCTGATCTGTAAAAACGCCGTACAAATGGTAATTAATTTTTGCCTGATAATTTTTCCATTTAATTTTAATAAACTTGCAACAAAAGAATTTTAAATTCCACATAATATTTTTGGTTCATTGAATATTTTGTTACTTTTACAACATTTGGAACCCCGCTTTCAATTCCATAAAAGTAGTATTGCATTCTAACAATTGAACGCAGTATAGAATCAATGTAAGCCTTTCGAATCTCGGTCTGTTATGTGGCCTTTTTGGAGTTTTCCAGCAATCGTTTGTCAACGTTCCGAACTAAATCATCTATTTACATCTCTAAATAAACTTACAAGTAGCACAAACCCAGACTTTGATCAATTTGCCGTCTTTCTTGACGAATTTAACAAATCTATTTCTCTCCTTGGCATCATCCGGATTCAGAATACCAAATCCTGCCGGGATCTGACTGTATTCCTCCATTAATCCCTGCACATATTCAAATCTGCATCAAATCTCAGACAAGTCACTAAAAATAGTATTTATTTAACTACTAGCAATATGCTAAAAATTGCTCGTCATATTTATTTAAAAGAATTTTCATATATTGCTGATCATAATTTTATTTACTGTTTCTTCATATTCTTATATTTTCTGATTTTAACAAAATATACATCTTGAATTTATCCTTTTCACTACTGCACATGGCACAATATGCCATCAGACGACAGATTTAAATAAGTTTTTAGCGTATATGAAATAATACGCTTATTGAATGTATTTATTGTTTATTTTTCTGCAAAATAAATATTATATTTTACATTGAAATATTGCAACTGCATAAAATTATCTGGAATTATAAAGACACCAATATTTGTCTGTCAAACTTCAAAGAAATCGACACATATTTGTTTTTCAGCGTCAGTAAAATGCATATGTCTAAAGCTTTTCTGTCGCCTTCAAAATATTTGCAACTTAACTTGAATATTATGAGTATTTTTGAATAAATTTGATCCAACTATGAACATTTACCTGAATTATTCACGTCAGTGTCTCATAAAAAAAAAGTATTTTCACTTTTGGGTCTATGAACTTTTCAGCAGCGAATATTTGTGCTTCTCTGTCGATGACAGCTAGTCATAAAAGGTCGTTGCGGTCGCTCATACTTAAATAAGATTCAGTCTAGTTTATGAATTTTATTGAGATATTTAATGAATTTAAATGGAATAAAATTGACAGGACGTATTTTTCGTTTTGTTGTCATGGCGCCGACTTCCATTGCAACTGTTTTGTAGCATTATTTCATTTCTGAAATGGGAAGAAATTTACTTCTTGGGTTCTGCAAATTTATTCCATGTACTTTCTTTATATTTGAAACAATATTCTTGTCTAGAAACAGTAATAAAACTTATCAAACGTATAATAGATTTAGAAATAGTTTTTTTTTTTAATCTAAAAAAAAATTTAGTAATCAGTCTGGTGTAATTTTTTCCAAAAATGTGTAAAAGTTTTTGGCCCCAACACTGTCTCAGAGCGGTTATCCGAAAAATTTGAAATAATTCAAATTAATTTGAATTGTTAAAACCGAACTTTTGATCGGGTTATTTTACCAAAAAATATCGAATTATTTGAATCATGGAAAATATTAATTATTTATTAAATTAAAATCTCTTAAAATTTAGATGGAACGAATAATTAAAAATTGATTAGATTTTTAAAATCTTTTCAGTTTCAAGCCAAAAAAAATTCTGAAAAATTGTGCCCTTTGTAACATAGCAAGGTCGGTTTAACAATTTGAAAAAATCAGAATACTGCACATTATTGTGAAACGAAATGGTACAAACAAAATTTTTGATCAATTTATTATTTCAAAATATAATGAAGTTTTTATATTTTTTAAAAAAATATATTTTTTTTAATTTCAACTAAAAATATATTATACAATATTAATTTTTTAGCACATCTTATTCTTTATTTATAGAAAATATATATAGTTTTACAATAACATATCTTTTAAAAAACCTATAATAATGTTTATTAAATAATTTATTAAGGCATTATCAAGACTTCTTGTTTTTACTGTCTAATAATCCTTTCAAATTGGGCTGAAAAAAACAAACTAATTAATCAAACGAATATTGTTTGTAATTATTTACCTACCTTTCCATATTTGTCTAAGAAAGCTCCTTTCTCTTTCTTCCGTTTCCTATCAAATCCCTTGCCTTTAGCGATCGATTTACCCAATTTATTTTTCCCCAACTGTTGAAATTCAACCTCCTGCTTCTTCACATCTAATTCCTTTTTCCGTTCCTCTTGCAATTTCTTATAATTCTCATACTTATTCTTTGGTGGTTTCGCACCTAATCTTACAGCGAGCTGTATTTTTGCTTGCTCTTTTTTCTCCGCATCAAATCCGGTCATTCCAAACTTAACAATATCATGTCGAGCCTTCTTCATATTCAATTCATTGATTTTATTCTCCACTTGGTGCTCGGTTTCCAGTTTTGGTTTTTTAGGTTTTGCTTTATGAGACTCAAAAACGACAGCTACGAAATCTTCAGCACTGCGTTTTTTCAGTGCCGAAGATTTTGTAGGAATAAAATCTAACACTTCTGACATCTGAAAACAAAGCATGATTATTTTAGGTTAGGTGTTAAAAATATTTAAAATTACATTATATTATAAGAATTTTCAGTAAAAACATTTCACAGGACCAGTTCAGGGCAGAATAATATATAATTTTAAATGTATTTGAAAATTATTTGACAGCAATTTAAAGGTTAAAATTTGTCAATTTAAAATTGCAAAATACCAACATGAAAACTTGCGGAGAAAAATATTGCAAATTTAAGTTTTTTCAAATATTATCCGTATTATTAAATGAGAAATGTTGTAATTCTATATTTGAAATATTATAAAATCAATTTATTTTGTGAATTAAGTTGTATATTGTTATAATAAATTTTCAATTTGATTAATTCCTGATACCAACTGGGTAAATGTTTATAAGCGTCACTGGTTCGCAAAAATATGGTTAGTGGCTTTTGTAAAAAAAGTGTGAAATTTATTTAAAATTAATCAAAGTTTAGTGAAAATAGGAGAAGTAATAACACATGTGTGCTGCTGAAGACAGTTAGGCTGGAGTAGTGAACGTATTTTCTTGGCCAACACATTTCCGCATCATTGTTGGAAGGGTTAGTTTATTTGTATATAAAAACAGTTGCATATTTTAATCTTTATAATTATCGTAGGTAATTACCAGGTGTTTTAATTACTCTTTTCAACAATGGTACCTCTCGGCCCCTCGCCTGGGCATCAGTCCAGTCAGGTTAATTCAAATCCGCAAGGTCCAAACTCTCTTACGCCGAACAGCGCTTCAAACAAGTCTAGCAGCATGGTAACACCAGTAAGTCTCACCGAAAAACATTTTATTAACTAACCACTGTCCTTAGAAACCAAATTATACATTAAAATTCACGTTGGCCGGTCATACGAAAGCTGTCTCATCTGTGAAATTCAGTCCAAACGGTGAATGGCTAGCCAGCTCGTGTAAGTACTTCACCTAATTTAATATAGCAAACATATTGACAGTTTATTTACAGCCGCAGACAAACTTATAAAAATATGGGGTGCTTATGATGGTAAATTTGAGAAAACAATATCTGGACATAAACTTGGGATCAGCGATGTAGCATGGTCGAGTGACAGCAGGCTTCTAGTATCAGCCAGCGATGACAAAACTCTTAAAATATGGGAGTTGTCTTCAGGAAAATGTTTGAAGACACTGAAAGGACACAGTAACTATGTGTTCTGTTGTAATTTCAACCCGCAGAGTAATTTGATTGTGTCGGGATCGTTTGATGAGTCAGTACGTACGTGGGATGTGCGGACCGGGAAATGTTTGAAGACTCTTCCTGCGCATTCTGATCCAGTCAGTGCGGTGCATTTTAACAGAGATGGAAATTTGATCGTCAGCAGTAGTTATGATGGACTCTGGTAAGTTTAATTATTTTCTCATTAATTCTTTAAATTGTTAGAATTTTTTTAAATCAAATATGCATTAATTGTAGACTTGTAAAAATTATTTAATATCTCTTTAAAAAAATATGCAGGCTTTTAATTTATAGTAGGGAAATTGAATTTCTTTCTGTCTAAAGCAGCAATTCCCAAACTGTGCGCCGCAGAAATATTCCAATTGCGTTAGTTAGATCAATATTTTGACTTGGGGCGCCGCAGAAATATTCTGATACATTAAGGGCGCCGGGAACCGAAAAGTTTGGGAACCGCTGGTCTAAAGGATAACTTAATAATTATTCCACTTTCAAACATCTGCAATTTTGTTATCTCTTATTAGGTGTGTTCGATTTGCACATTTGCAGTTACTGTTTACTGCCGTGTTAAATAAAATCTGTTCGTTTTGTTTCGCAGTAACTGCAAATCTGTTCGATTTGTCGTAATTTACTGCCAGTTTATGACACTACTGCGAAAAAGTTACAACTGCTTCTCTTGCGGATTATTTGTTACGGCTGTGTTTGTTTACCTTTTTGATTTGGTACCATAGATAAAGAAAAAATGGTTGGTACTTTGTTTTTGACTTTTTGACAGGAATATCGCTAGCATATTTGTTTTGATATTTATACTATATTCTTTGATGGCTAATGTCTTACAAATTCTTTTTTTGAATATCCTGGGACAATAGTTTCTACAAAATTTTTCAGTTTTTCTATCCTGGGGCATTTTGTAAACCTCGCAAATACAGTTCATAACTTCATCATCCGAACTCGAAAAATCTAAATCTGAATCAGATGATTCTGGATTTGATAATATTTCAAGATCCATTAAATATATCTAATATTTTTCACTCTTTCGACACTAGGCTGACCAGATTTTTTCACAGAAAAAGAGTATATTAAAAAAAAAAGGTTACACTCCAAAAATTCAAATAATGAGCAAAAAACAGAGGTCCTCATTCAAAAATATTAGTGACAAGCAAAAAAAAAAAGGTCTTCAACTCACAAAATAGAAGTGATGAGTAAAAAAAAAAAAAGGTCCTCACTTCTAAACTAGAAGTAATAAAAACAAGTGACCATCAAAAAAGAGTATATTCAGGTTTTTTTTTTATAAAAAGTAAGAGTATAGAAAATATTACTCAAAAAAGAGTATAATACTCTTAAAAAGAGTACGTCTGGTCACCCTATTCGACACACAAGATAATCTCCGAACCAAATCGTAAAAAGATTCTTAACCTGGAAAGTTATCTGACATCTGTCTGACATTTAACAATTACGTCAGACGTACTTGTTATTCTTTACGTATAAACAAATCGAACAGAAAATTAAACTCGCTGTATGTTACCAGTTTTTAGTAGTAAACTGCTAACTGCTAGCGTTTAGCAGTATAACGCGAAGGTGCAAATCGAACATACCTATTGTTCTATTGTAATTTTTGTGATTCTGGTTCCTGTATAACAAGGTTTGGCAATATTTTTAATATCGTGGACTGTATGTATTATTTATTTTTTGTGTGCCGTAAAAGTAGAATTTATATTATTGAATATGTCCACGGTCCCTAGAGGTCGTCGAGTGATGTGTAAGGGGCCCGTGAGTCATAAGTGACATATTTCGATGATTTAGAAATGTGTTATTGAAACTTGCAGCCGTATATGGGACACGGCGTCCGGTCAGTGCTTGAAGACCCTGATAGACGACGACAATCCGCCGGTGTCGTTCGTGAAGTTCTCACCCAACGGCAAGTACATCCTGGCGGCGACCCTGGACAACACGCTCAAGCTGTGGGACTACTCGAAGGGCAAGTGCCTCAAGACGTACACCGGCCACAAGAACGAGAAGTACTGCATATTCGCCAACTTCTCGGTGACGGGAGGCAAGTGGATTGTCAGCGGTTCCGAGGACAACATGGTCTACATATGGAACCTGCAGACCAAGGAGATCGTGCAGAAACTACAAGGCCACACAGGTCAGTACACGCTCCTCTCAATTTCAATTCTTTAGCGGCCACAACTGATTATTTTTTTAAATGGAACTGTGTTTTTTTTATACAAGATGTTTACGGTCGTCTTATTCCTTTTTACCGCCAACATCTATAAGGGAGATATTGTGATAGACATTACTGTGAGCAAGTCTTTTCACATATGAAATTAATAGAGTCAGTTAAGAAATCTTACTGACCTGAAACTTGAGTGCTGCCTTAAGTTAAAGATTACTGAATATTCACCAAATATTGAAGTCTTATAGAACACTATGCAAGTAGCAATCGTCCCAGTAAAAAAATATTATATTGTAATATACTGCCAACTACAATAGGTATCACAAACTAAATGTATAAGTAAATATTAATTTATTTATACATTATATATTGATAACAATTTTTACGTTTTTACCGACCGCCAACATATATAATAGGTATATAATTAGGGAGGTATTGTGATCATACCGATTTTGACATTTCGAGATTTCGATGGATCTCCACGAATTGAGGTCCCTACATAACGTTTTGACTATTTTTAGCATGATGTCTGTCGGTCTATCTGTCTGTTTGTCCGTCTGTCGGTCTATCTGTCTGTCTGTCCGTCCGTCCGTCCGTCCGTCTGTCTGTCTGTCTGTCTGTCTGTCTGTCTGTCTGTCGGTCCATCCGTCCGTCCGTCCATCCGTCTGTCTGTCCGTCTGTGTACACGTGCAGATCAAATTCGGCTAAAAAGATTTTTATGAAACTTCGTATTTAAGCTTTTGACATCAACGGCACGAGTTGATCAACTTTTGGTAAAAATCGGTTGACTAGAAATGGAAGTTAACTCGTGTCGATTTTAAGATTTTTGCGAACAGAAAAATATTTTGCAGAAATTTATTTAACAAAAGTTGATATAATGGCACTAATTAACAACTTTTATTTGAGACATTATTTGATAAAACGAAAAAAATTTCTAATTTTTTCTAAGTATCTATTTTTTTCATACTTATATGTAACGTTTTCATGGTCATGATAAATAATATCTCTGTTAGAAAATATTAGGCCAAGTTATTTTTACTCTGCTGCTAGAATGTATTTTATACAAGTACTTTGTGATGGCGGTCGGTCCTGTGGTGGCCACAGCTGAGTTTTTAATGAGTGATACTACAGGTCAAAAGAAGGAGAAAAATATTAAAACACCTTAGTAATAGTTTTATAATAATAATAAGAGATATTAATTTTTTAAGTTTTTATAGGGAAGCGATAAATTAATGTTTTCCCGACATAACTCTCCTAATATGTATCCAATCAAAAAAATGCATTTAGATAAAAGATTTGTTTTCTTATTCTTAACAATTTTCGTCTCGGCTAAAAATGGAATTAAATCGTGAACATTTTCGAGCGATCGTTTTTTACAACTTTCTATGTGGATTAACCCAACAACAGTGCATCGATGAACATAATTCGACTTCTGGCGATGAAGCACCATCAAGGACTACTGTTTATCGATGGTTTGCCGACTTCAATCGTGGCCGTAGTTCGCTTAAGGACGTATATCGTGAAGGTCGTCCAAAATCGGTTGCTGTTCCGGAAAACATTGATGCAGTGCGTGAACTGATACTGCAAGATCGTCATGTGACTTATCGTGAGATTGAGGTATCCTTGGGCTTTAGTGGGACCAGCATACATTCGCATGAACAGTTAGTTGTCCGTCAAAAAGATTTGCTCACGTTGGATCCCACATAATTGGACAATCGCGGTGGAAAAAGCCTCAATCGGAGTGGAAAAAGTGCTTTGAAAATTGGTTCAAGAGCATGCAAAAGTGAATTGATCTTCATAGAGAATATTTTGAAAAACAATAAAGCCACTGTTGTTGATAAATAATTGTTTTTGATCTCATATCCCGAAATATAAAAGACAGTCCTCGTAGTAGGTTATGATAATTTTGAATAGAGCTTTTTTTGCTATTTAAAAAAGTCCTATTTTATTTTTGCAAATATTATGAAAAATTAAGAAAAACATTTTTTTTTGTGTTGATTTGTTATCAGATGTTGTCCTGTGCACGACGTGCCACCCCACTGAGAATATCATAGCGTCGGCCGCCCTCGAGAACGACAAGACGATAAAACTGTGGAAGAGCGACACATAATCAACAGCCGCCATGCGACCATGACCGCCACAGCAGAAGAGCGCGCGCACACGTCTGCCCGTTTTTAAAAAACGGACCTATATTTTATTGTATTATCTCTAAATCAGTTTATCGTCTCCGGGGTGTCCATTCTGAACGCCAAGCGACTTTTCTCACAACGTTAGCGATTGTACAGACACGGCATTGTAACAGACTGGCCATTGAGGTGACAGAACCGCCATTAGGACTTCAAATAAATATTAGTTTAAAATGGAAAAATAAGATATAGGCTATTCCAAACGTTTAGGCGGAACTAGATTTTGAAATTTTGTAATTTTTATCTACAGTCTGTTCCAAACGGTTAGGCGGAACTAGATTTTGCAATTTAGTTATTTTCATCGTTTAAATCGTGCTTTTCGGCCGTTTTGTTAAAGCTTTGTAAATCATATAAGCAATTCACTTTCGTAAGAACACACTAGATCTGGTTATTTTGGTTACTTTTATGGTGTGTTACTTACTTTAAATGTCAATTAAAAATATTCCTCACTCTGTAAAACCGACTTTAGGTTGATAAGGTTATGATCATTATAATTAAGATATCATTTTTCATTATGACATATGTCAAATGGATCGACATTTTAAAAAAGTGACATTTTTTAATACCAACATGACATACAGCTTCAAAGGTGCAAACTATTGAAAACAAAATTCCCTCTTAGTTTGTTCTTATAAAAGTGAACAGCTTATACTTACAATAAACATTTTTTGGTTAAGGTTAATATCATTTTAAAATGTCATTTTCTTTATATTTTGATTTTTTGTGTCATTCTTAATATAAATTTCCCATTTATTTATTTTTTTTTCAATAAAATAAGTAAAAAAAAATATTAAATTTTGACATATGTCATTCGTTTCCATGGTTTCATTGTTGGAATTTTAAATTTTGACATTCCAACATGAAAAATGAAATAACCCAAGCAAGGTTCCTTCTCGTGACAACCTAAAAGAACGAAATTCTCATTTAGTTCCGCCTAACCATTTGGAACAGACTGTATTAATTTGGACTTTTGGTCGTTTTGTAAATACATACTCAAATTGCAAATTCCAAATTAAATAATAATAATAATTTTTATTGATCAAAATTTAAAAAAATACAGAATATGTTTCTTTTTGACTAGAGTACCAATTAAACGTATAATTATACGTTTTTAATAGTTTTTAGGTATGCTATTTTTTACATTTTAATCATTTTATAAAATAGAGGAAAATTAAAAAAAAAAAAACTCTCACTTCCAGATTAAATTGATTGTCAATATAAAATGTCCTTTTATTGCATTTTTTTTTGTCTTAATAAAAATTTCCCTTTTATTTATTTATTTATTTTTTGTCTTCAAAAACGTATTCAAATTTTTAATAAATGTCATTCGTTTCCATGGTTTCACTGTTGGAATTTTAAATTTTCACATACCAACGTCAAACATGAAATCACCCAAGCAAGATCCTTTCTCGTGTCAACCTAAAAGAAAGAAATTCTCATTTAGTTCCGCCTAAACGTTTGGAATAGCCTGTAATATTTTCACAAAAAAATTACTGTTTCTGCAAAGATAATCTATTTTTTCCATTTGAAACTAGTAGCCTTAAACATGCGTACCCAGGATTTTTATGGGGGGGGGGTAGAAAACAAAATTGTTTTATAGGGGCAGGATCGGGAAATTTCTTTAAAGTATTTTACCTTCCAAAATGCAAATAGTTTTCAAATGTATTCCTTAAAAACACGTGTTTATTTAGTCCTTGGGAGGGGGGGGGGGTTCAAACACGTGACCGCGTCTGGCCCTACCAAGCTTAATTGGACACCAGTCACCTCATTGTCCAGACTTTGTACAGTGTTTGTAACTGAAACTATGAGAGACATCTTTTGGGGTAGTTAAAAAGTAACAGATCTGGTGACTTGTCGCTAAATGCTCGGTGACAGCTACGTACTTGTTGATATGTGTCATGGCGCTGGTCGCTTAGTTCTGTTTAACCGTTTCACATGTAAGATTTGAAATTTGTTGCATTTTTTCGCTTGTTTTTTTGAGATCTTCTGTGTACGCTAAAGAAATTGACGTAAATCAGACCATATTACTCCTGAATGTATATAGTGAATCGTCAAGAAACCTGGAAACAGGAGGCCTAGGCTCATCCCGGGCTGTCGCCTCAATGATGTACTACAAGATAAAGTAGTAACGTTACTACAAGATAAAATATTATAAAAAGTATAATGACTTTCATTCATGATAGTACCTGACCTTGCTCATAGTGACAGATTTAGTTACTATGATCATAGTAACTGAGTTACAGAATTGGTCTGTGCGATCGCTACGGTTTAGAATGGACATCCTGTTCTTTGTACTGACATGAATACGTCACTACAAAGATCACGCAGATGGATACATATTTTTTGTTACTTGATTTTAATTTAAGCTACAATAGTGATCCTCCTGATTCACAATCACTAAATCGACTCCCATCAAAATATCACTTCTTCATATTTAAGCCAGAGTAACAATATATATAAAATCTGCATGCATTTAATTATACAGTGGTTTCCGGTTAATTGGAACATATTGGGTGTAGATCAGTGTTTCTCAACCAAGAACGTACCGCGGACCAGTAAAATACATAATTTTCTAACGCGGACCACTAATAATAATTGTTGGTTCATTTTTTGCAAGAAAACAAATATATTTAATGTACTACTAAATACATTTGTTTTATTAGTAAAAAATCACAGAAAGGTTACAAAAAATAAAGAAAATATAAATTATTTACATAAAAAATGTGCATAAAAATAACAAAATTACTGCAAAAAAACATACACAAAACCTTTCGCGGACCACTAAAATTTCTCTACGGACCACCGATGGTCCGCGGACCACCTGTTGAGAAACACTGGTGTAGATCATATAGCTGCCACAATAAAACAAATTAATTAAGTCTAAAGCCGCATTCAGACCTCTTTAAATTAACGAGTTATAGACTGTGCGTTGTGTCGCTCTGAGTTTTGCTTTAATGCATTCTTTTAACGTTCCATGTACCGTTCACATCTGTTATAAATTAGTACGTTACGAATAGCCCTCCATCTGTGAATTTTGAAACCAACAATTTAGCTTCGTAAAATATTTTATATGTATTATCGTTCTTATAATTCTGTTGTCTTAGATTTTAACTACCTAATTACCTAAATTGTCATATTTACTGTCCGTCTTTGTAATTTTGAGCAAGATTTGTTAATGAAGGCATTATGTTAGGTTATGTAAAGGCATTCGATAACTACGGTGTCACTGATGGAATGCGATAGCCAATGTGTTTATATGTCTGTCTCATTAAAACATCTCACTAGCTATAAGTTTAGAAAATTATACACAATCCACAACAGCGTATTAAATTTGGAGGTCTGAACGGTTTCACGTCTTATCATATGACAAACTTGCTGGTGACAGTGAACAGTCCATAAGCTATTGATTTAAGAGCTCTGAATGCGGCTTATGATTTAGTAAAAGATTATGAACATGACCCAGTATTTTTTAAGAATTTTTTTTGAAAATTGTGTTGCCAAGGTGCTAGTAGCCGTAGTCCATGTACATTTGTATCAGGCGCCCCAAGAGTTTTTGGGCCCGGGGCAAATGTGTTGTTTGCCTGATGAGATGTTGGGGCCTGGTCTTAGAGAGGTGACTTGTTTACTCGCGGGGCCTGTTACTGATTGTGAATCAGTATTTTTAAGTAAGGAATTATTGAAGTATCGTGAAGTTCGAAGCGATGCGATCCGAAGTGAAGTGAAGTGAGGAGAGTACGAAAGGTGATAGATAGATTGTTGAATCGAGTTGAATTGAGTTGCGAGTCCATTTCCAACTCCTAACTGTTAAGAAATAATTTTTATAATAGATCCAATATTAATAATAAGGTTGACATTGAGATGAAACTCTGGCATTGTAGTTGTACATATGGAAACAATTCAAATTTTTACTAAAATATAAACAAATTAAAAAAAAAATGTTTTTTTATTTTTACCGATCATCACATATGTAGTACCACATCGCTCAATAAGTCTCCAGACTAATTAAGAAAAACATTTAATTTAAATTCGACTTTATTCATCAACATACTCTCCTTCAAGAGTGATACATTCATTCCAACGCTCCTAAAATTAATAAATTAATTTAAATTCAGCATACCAACCAGTAATAGTTGATTTGCCTGGTGCAGAGTCTCTATAATGCTTATCAAGCCACTGTTTGGCTTCAACAGTATTTTTTCCAATCAAAACACAATGTTTAATCAAGACAGGGAATTCTTTTTTATCCATTCTTTTGAAAATTACAAAACTGGAGTCACTAAAACCACTGTAACATCTAAATTAATTGTCAGAATGTCATGAAATTTTCACACGTATCGTTTGAAGGTTGGTACTATCCAGAAATCATATGAGTCTGTCAACAATGTTGCCATATAAATGTCAGACCGCAGACTTATTAGGGGAAACTTCCTAAGCGCCCTGACATCTGGTGGCAATTTGTGAAAGATACGAAAGCCACATTGTTTTGTTTTGTTCAATGGAGAAATACGTGTTTTTTTTGTTGTTTGTGTTTTATTTTTGTGTACCATGGAAAAAAAACAATCAATTTTGTTGTGTGCCGCAATGTGAATAATGAAGAATCCTTCTTAAACATTCCATAATTTACCTAAATAGAAAAAAAATATCTATTGAAACGACGTTTGGAGGCAGAGAGAAAGTGGATCGTAGGTTTTTATGGACTCAAAAACTAAAAATGGGCAAAAATCCAAGCCCATGCATGCATGTTTGCCCGTTGCATTTTATGGAAAGTGATTTTTACGTCCAAAAAAAGACTGAAAAAAAGCATTTATCGCACCCAAAATTTGCCTAAATCATCAGTTGATATATTATTAAAAGGCCCTTCTACTTTTTCTGGCAGAGATATTAATTTTTACTAATATATTTACCATATTTTAGTTGTTATTATATTGACAGACAGTCAAAAAGAATTAAAAATACAATGAAAAACTAAAAATTTCCTTGAAATTTCTTTAGAATATTATATTATTACATATCTTGTAAATCGTAGATTACCTTTAAATTAAAAAAAAAAAGCTCGGAAAACAGGAAAAATACAACTCGTGTTCATTTTCACCATGTAAACAAATACACGAATAACAGTTTAATGTCACTTTCGAGTGTTCCAGCTTTGCCGCATACGGCGCTGCGATCTTAAAAAGTTTCCCCTATTGAGTGAAGTGTTATAGAGAGGGAGGTATTGTTATCATATCAATTTTGATTTTTTGAGATTTTTACAGATAAGCACGAATTAGGTCTTTTGCAACACAAATCAACTGTTTTTAGCGTGATGACAATGTTTTAATTGAACCGGAACACAAACCGAAACAAAAAAAATAACGGTTCGAAGCCCTGGGTTTTTTTTTGTCGACAATTATAAACCTCATTTTTGATATAATAATAATGAAAAAAGAAAGTATCTAGTTTGTCCATAGACCTCTTCCAAACTTCTACCGATCTCGTTGGGAACCCCTTGTCTAAATTCAACCATTTGGCCACCTAACAGACTTACAGACTGTGGAGTGCACGTTAAAAGGATTTCTTGATCATATCTACGAAAACCTAAAAATCTCAGAAAATATAGAATTATACATTTTATATTAATTTTAATACTGATCATAATACAAGAGTCTCTCAGTTGTAAAACGCATCAATGATTTTGCGGTACGATTATTTTAAATTTACTAAATTTTCATTTGATTGGACTTGGGGAAGCACGTGCCCCCCATGCCCCCTGTATACGCCACTGCCCAGCATAGCCCCCAAGTAGATTGTAACTATAGTAATATTTGTATTATGTATAATTTTGAAAGTTGATAATAATGACAGATGCGACACGTCGCAAATTACATCTACCAAACTGGTATCCGCCCTACCTCGAGAAGCATCGCATCTATGACCTCTTCCACGTAAGTTCATTTTCCCTTTTCCGCACCCACAACAATAACCTAAGACAACAATTACTGTTTACCATGTCTCCGATTCTACTTCAAAATGTCTTGTTTTACTTACAATAGCCAACATGTAGCCATAAAAGCAAAAATGTATTAGATCACAAAATCAGGTATTTTTCAAAACGTAATTTTTTCGCAGTTCGTAGTTCAACCGTCGCTCACCTACACAGCGCTACACTTGATCGTAGTTCAACCGTCGCTCACCTACCAGCGCTACACTTGATCGTAGTTCAACCGTCGCTCACCTACACAGCGCTACACTTGATCGTAGTTCAACCGTCGCTCACCTACCAGCGCTACACTTGATCGTAGTTCAACCGTCGCTCACCTACACAGCGCTACACTTGATCGTAGTTCAACCGTCGCTCACCTATACAGCGCTACACTTGAAAAAGTTCGCGAGAGCATATATTCCAGATCAACAGATATAATCTGTCTCAATTTGTAATACGAAACTAGATCTGGTTACTTTGGTGACTGTTGTGGTGTAAACAGACTTTGGCGTATCCATGTGAACCAATACTATGACAATATTATAAATGTATTGTCAATATACAACATAAAAAATGAAATTTTCCTGTTAGTTCCGTATTACAAAATGAGACAGATAATAACACAATTATCATTTATAAGTTTTCATTTTCGGAGAAAATTATAACGCGCAGTTTGCTGTGGAATATCGTCGTTACCTTTAAAAGTTACTTTAATGGCAAGAATATTTAGTCTGCTAGTAGAACAATAGGTAACCCCTTTTAAGATTGTGGCGCCAATGTGGCAATATCGATACTAACCAAATAGACAATAACAACTTTTTGACATATGGACAATTGAGAAGTGACATTACCGTTGGCGGCGCTGTAATTCATGGCAAAATGGCTGAATTGTCTAGTATTCAGCTGTCAATATGCTAACAGGGAACAGGTTAATTTAAGCACAGTACATTTTTATTTTATGAAAATGTATCTATCGACGTTCTAACAAAAAATCAACACCAGAACAAATGTAATAATTTCAAACAGTACTACAGTCGCGTAGTACAATATTTGACCACCAGACTGCGTATACGAGCGTGTCTGTTCTCAATACGTTGTAATTTGACATTTAGAAAGAATTTATTAATACTTTTGTCTTGATTTGTGTTTTCTTAATAAATATTACACTTATACCAAACAGATACAAATCTAAAAATCCAAACAAATGTAACACGTGTGTCAGAATAATAATAAACTTGTCTATTTGGTTAGTTCAACATACTTCCGCCAGAGTCTCTCTTAAGATCATTTGCCTATAATTTCAGGAACCGGAACGATATCTTCTATAATCTCAGGAACCAAAACAACGTTCCGGTTTGGTCCGGTACATTTGGAACGGTGTACGAGTTGATAAGTGTAAAGAGGTTGCGTTGCAGGAGTTGGGCCGCGAGTTAGTGATCCAGGAGCCGAACGACCACGTGCTCTTCCTGAAGCAGCTGCTGTATCACGCGTCTGTCAGCAAGGACGCGCCCCGCGTCATCCTGCTCGCGCCGCTCACATTCAATGTCTACGAAATCGCCAAGAAAATATCCGAGGCTACTAGAGCCGTCGTCATCACCGAGCAAGACATCATTGGACTCGTCACAAAGGTAATTTTCTGTTGTAATCATTGATTCTTAAGCCGCATTCACAGTAGGGTTAACACCTCTTAGGATCTGACCCGGAGGTTCCGGGTTTTACAGGTTTGTGTCCGGGTTCCGGGTTTGATACGTATGTGTCCGGGTCGCTCGAAAATAAACATCCAACTTTTTACTTGCCCGACCTTAATATATAAGGAGCAAGTATTGTAATCGCGAAAATTTTCGATGTCGAGATTTTGACTGATGACCACGTTTCATGGTCCAGGGAATCCAAAAAACCTATTTTCGAAGTGCCGTCTGTATGTGTGTGTGTCTGTGTGTCTGTGTGTGTGTCTGTATGTTACACGATAAAATTAAATTAAATTTTTTTTTTATTTATTTATTTTTTTTGGGAGGGTAAGTCTAGCGGAGGTTTCCCTTCGCCACTGGTTTTATATAATACTGACGGTTTGTTACACGTTTTCTGCCTTTCCTACACTTCAAGTATTTTCTGAATTTCTGAACCCCGCTCTTCAAGTGATTTTCTGAATACCTGCGCTTCACTTTCATCGCTATTTAGATTTTTTTTTCTTATTTTAGGAAGCATAATATATTGTATATAATAATAATAAATATATTTTATTTAGCCAATTATATAAATATAAAAAAATCAGCCATCACAGGACCGACCGCCATCATAAAGTACTTGTATAAAATACATTCTAGCAGCAGAGTAGAAATAACTTGGCCTAATATTTTATAACAGAGATATTATTTAACATGACCATGGAAACGTTACATGTAAGTATGAAAAAATTGAGACAGGCTGGGTTATGCAATTTTCAAAATCTCAATGAACCTTGCTATATAAAAAAAAAATACTGCACATATTTAGAAACCTAAATAATGGTATTAGCCATTCGAATTAAAATTAACAAAAAAAAAAATTTTAACATAAAATTTATTTTGGCATCCCAAATAATCATCATTCACTTACTAAAACCTGCGAAACCCTGAAATGTGTGAAAATTCACACTTCACATTTTTTAATTTTCAATTTTTGGTACTTTTCGACAATTTTATTTGATGGCCTATTAATAAAGTTGTGTGCTAGCCACGAAATCTTCAATTTTTTTCTAAACTATTTGAAGTCTGAGAATTTCAAAAATTCTCCATTCAAAGGATTCCATATTTAAAAAAATGATAAATACATAATAATATTAAAAAAAGAATAAATAAAATAATGTAAACCTATGTTTGTTAATAATAATAATAATAATAATAATAATAGTTTATTTATTTAGCTAATGCTAGTAAGATCCATATTAACAAACATAAACATGTAAACATTATAATAAACATTCAAATCAAATTTAATCCTTATTTTGTCAATTTAAACCATTATTTGTCCACTCAGTTCATTCAAAACGTGATTTTTGTCAAATTTAAATATTGATTTTTCGTAATTTAGCGCTTTAAAATTTTAATAACATATTTGAATTAATTGTTTGGGACCTTAAAAATAAGTAGGTCGTAAAATTAGGTTCCAAACTTGTTGCAAATTGGATTGTAATGTTTTCTACAATAATTTTAAAACTGTATTATTTTAATATCAGCCTACCTACGAAACAAATATTTTTAATATCAGCCCTGCCTACGAAATCCTGTAAACTATGAAAATTCACAGTTTATATATTTTTTCAGATAAACAGGTTTCGTCGCATAAAAGTTTACGTAATTCCTGCTAATGATATAAAAATAAAATTTCCTTATCAACGTATTTAAGAGGATTAATTATTTTTTGAATCCCATACTAATTCATTTGTGGTTATCAAAACATCGAGATAACATTAAAATGTCTTTCTTATAAATTCCAAGTTATTTTTTGTACGTATTTTAACATGGAATATATTGGGTCTTGTGAAAGTGTAGTTATTTTTGGAAATTGGGGTATTAAATCAAAAACTATATCTCAAAAATGGTAAGAAATAGAGACCTAAGGTTTAAATCTTTAAAAAATTTAGTTTTACGCTGTTTTTTCTGTAATATTTGATCCGTAATGACCTAAAACTAATTGGTAAAATTTTGATTTTATTTTGTAAATTTCAAAAATTCATATCTCAAAAATGGTAAGAGGTAGAGACTTGAGGTTTGAATTTTTGGAATTCTTACACCTTGTTTTGTCTATGAAAAATTAATGTTTGGTCCGTAATGACCTAAAACTATTAGGGAAAATTTTGAAACTTTTTGTAATTTTAAAAATTCATATCTCAAAAAAGGTAAGAAATAGAGACGAGGTTTGAATTTTTGGAATTCTAACACCTTGTTTTGTCTAGAAAAATATAATGTTTGGTCCGTAATGACCTAAAACTATTAGGGAAAATTTTTGATTTTTTTTTGGAATTTTAAAAAATTCATATCTCATAAAAGGTAAGAAATAGAGACTTGAAGTTTGAATTTTTGGAATTCTCACATCTTATTTTGTCTAGAAAAAATTAATGTTTGGTCCGGTAATGACATAAAACTATTAGGGAAAATTTTGAAACTTTTTGTAATTTTAAAAATTCATATCTCAAAAAAGGTAAGAAATAGAGACTTGAGGTTTGAATTTTTGGAATTCTAACACCTTGTTTTGTCTAGAAAAATATAATGTTTGGTCCGTAATGACCTAAAACTATTAGGGAAAATTTTTGTTTTTTTTTTGGAATTTTAAAAAATTCATATCTCATAAAAGGTAAGAAATAGAGACTTGAAGTTTGAATTTTTGGAATTCTCACATCTTATTTTGTCTAGAAAAAATTAATGTTTGGTCCGTAATGACATAAAACTATTAGGGAAAATTTTGAAACTTTTTTTAATTTTAAAAATTCATATCTCAAAAAAGGTAAGAAATAGAGACGAGGTTTGAATTTTTGGAATTCTAACACCTTGTTTTGTCTAGAAAAATATAATGTTTGGTCCGTAATGACCTAAAACTATTAGGGAAAAATTTGGAAAAATGTTTCAATTTTTTTTTTCGTTTTATCAAAAAATGTCTCAAATAAGAGTTGTCAGTTATTGCTTTTATAGCAACTTTTGTTCAATAATTTTTATCGAAACATTTTTCTGTTGTGAAATATCCGCAAAAATCTTAAAATCGACACGAGTAAACGGACAGACGGACAGACAGACGGCCAGATAGACATACCGACAGACATCATGCTAAAAATAGTCAAAACGTTATGTAGGGACCTCAATTCGTGGAGATCCATCGAAATCTCGAAACGTCAAAATTGGTATGATCACAATACCTCCCTTATATATGTTGGCGGTCGATAAAAAATAGAAGATAACGATATTAATTCAATGTCTATTATGAACTCCAAAATAATTAAGGTTTTGTAAAACTTAATATTTCGTTAAATATTAAGTCAATTCAGGTTATTTGCCATAACAGAAACGATTGGAAAAAATGCGGGGGCATCTTTTGCACTCCCGCCAGGAACTGTTGATATCGACACCTGTGTTGGAAGGTAGGTCGCGAAGAAAAAAGTTTATGAACCACTGTTCTAGATAAAGACTACACACAATGGAACAGTGCATTAGGTTCTATCATGGTCCATCTGTGGCATTTGATATTTATCTGTTGCAGTCACCCAGGAGACCGAAACATAGAAAACTGGTGAAGAGCCTAAGTGAGTTAATCAGGACAGAAAATGTCTATTCACTCGGATGGATTTTGCCAGGTAAACAATAATATAAATATTAATTAACAGGGGTTATTCTATATTTTCCTTAGAATGACCCCTGACTGTTAATACACACACCGGCAAATTTAAAGGAACAGACATAAAAATCTAATTTTTTCCCTGTAGTGTACATATTGTTGATATCTCTCAGGTAATCTTCTAATACGATGCTTTTTAGAATAATGTTCAATCGGGTTGAGGTCAGGGGAGCACGCTGGCGTACCCATTGTTGTTATACCGACTTGATTTAAAAAGTCTGTTACACAGTGGGCAACGTTACATTAGGGTGAAATTTTCTCCGATATAAGGGGCAAAAAGTACAACATGGTCTTGAAAAATATCTCTGATGTACCTATCTGCAGTTAACGCTCTGCCATCAATCACCACTAACTCTGTGCGAGCTCCCAAACATATTCCACCCCACACCATAATTGAACCTCCACCAAAAGATACACTAGTAGCAAAATTAAATGGTGCATTTTGTTCTCCTTGGCGTCGATACAATCTTCGTTCATTGTTTAATAGAGCATTCAAAGCTATCTAGATATAGGCTACAAAATAATAAAATTTAAAAAAAAACACAATTTTCAATCTGTTCCTTTACATTTGCCGGTGTGTGTATAATTTTTATTCATTGGATTATTTAGACTTTCCAAAAAATTGGTTGGAAGCTTCTCATATGGTGCAGTCTGGAATACTTCCAACACACGTCTTCCAATTCATCCCTCCATACTCTCCTTCCATCAGGGACCTGAATGTGAAGAACCCCGCCAGCTGGACAGAATACAGACGGGCCATCCTGGGCCTCAGGGATGTCTTCGCCAACCACCTCAAAGTTAGTTAGCCACATCTAATTAGTACTCGCAGCTCAACAACTTAATACACACCATCACCATTTGTTTTTAATTTACTTGTTTTTAATTAAAAATTAAGTCAAATTAGAGAGAGAGAGAGAGAGAGAGAAGGGCCTAGAAGTAAAAGGATTTAAGCGCATAATTTAAAGTTTCGAGAAAATTAACTTCAAAGTTAATTGCTCTAGGAGAAATTTTTAGTTTTAAGATAAGTAAAACAGCGAATTTCTCTCCATTAAGATGGATATTGATGGGTATCCATCAATATTGTTCTTAGGATCTTGCAGTAAAATGATCCAAGCCTACTTAAATCGTTTTACCAATAACTGAAATAGCAATTTATTTTTTCAAGTTTTTTTTCAAGTTCGACAGAGGGATTAGTAAAGCGAATTCTGTTGAAATGGTTTTACAATCTAATAATAATAATGTTTAACTGACGAAATATGTACTTAGCTTAAATTTAGAAAAAATTGCACTTGCATCATTTTACTTCTAATCCCCTCAAATGTAATGTATAAATTCATCTTATACTAAAAGCTCTGCAGCTCTTATGTAGCAGGCAGGGCTTCGAACCGGAACTGAACCGAAAACCGAAAAAACCGTTATTTTTGTCGTAACGAAAACCTGAACTGAACCGAAATAAAATGTCGGTTTATTTCGGTTCAGATAATGTTTATGTGAGTGAATATAAAATACATTTTATTTAAGATTATTTTTTAAACTGAGAATAGAAAAAAATCGTAATTTTTTTAACTGATAAGTAAAAAAAATGCGCTTCTATTATTTCCGGGGGGGGGGGTGAACACCCAGAACCCCCCGGCATCACCCTTGGTATGATTATTACAAAAAAGAAATCAAATGTTCTTCTAAATTATAGTAGAAAATACATTTCTAATACAAATAAAATCATTTAAAAATTTATCTCTCGGAACTGAACCGAAAACCGAAAAAAACCGTTATTTTTGCCGGAACGAAAACCGGAACCGAACTATATTCTATATTTTTTTTTTAATTGAACCGGAACGAAACAGAAACGAAAAAAAAATGTTTGAAGCCCTGTTAGTAGGTATATAAATATTTAATAAATTGTATTGTTAAAACCAGGAATTGCTTTTCCATCAAACCACCCACATGATAATATTTAAACAAATATAAAAGGTGTAATTAATTTGTTAGGAGATCGCCATTGAAGAGAAAGACATGGTTATGTTAAACGAGGAATGTCAACAATTAATAAACATTAAAAGAAGATACAAGGCCCCGATAATCCCGCGAGTCTGCATCTTGGGCCCGAGGGGAAGCGGCAGAAAAACCCAAGGGAAACTCCTGGCCAAGAAATTCAACCTGGTGTACAGTGAGTGATAGAAGCATGGGCCAGATCAGGGGTACTCAACCATTTCATACCTACCTACCACTTTAGCACCTCTATTGGTAGAAACATTTTCATACCGCCCACTTGTTGTATAATAATAATAACTTTAGTTAAAAATTTAGCTGCAAAAATCTTTATAAAACAACTTATTTATCTCTGCATTATCTCTTATTATTAAACACAACAAATATACATGCACCAAAACGTGGCAACGTTGGATGTCACAAAGTACCCTGTGTAACACAGTACCCACACTTCCCTTATACCCTTTTCACACTAGATCTTTAAGACGAGTGAACTTAAAGTTCATCGATGTTTAAGATCGGTATGCTTTCACACTTGATGTTTAAATCTCTGGTGCTGTCATCAGCTACAGTAATTTTGTCCTTAAGTTACCGTCATGAAATTACCAGTTTTGAACTGTCTGCGCAGACGCACATTTTGAATTATTATAAACAATTATGGATATTTCATTTCATTCTACAATAAAGACACTACAATAAAGAATATATTACACCTGTATTAACATGTTAGTCGATACATTTTATCTCAATTATTGTAGCTCTGTATTTTATTAAACACATTATTAAAATAAATAATTTTATTATAATAATAAGTATAAACTTCTTATAACGTCGATATAATACAGTATTCTTGTTTATGATAATATAAAATGTTGACAGCACAAATTCAAGGACTATTTTTTTATAATAGAAATTAAGTTGGCAATGCGTACGAAGTTTAAGACGCAGATCTCTGTCTTAAACATCGGTCGTGTTTAGACGAGGCCGTACGGTTTCACATTAGCGTTTAAAGATACATTCACTTAAACATCCGATCTAGTGTGAAAAGGGTATTACCCGTAATTTTTGAGTAGAGATTTAATGAAAACATGTAGTTAAATTTATCTTTTTATTTATACTTTGCATACATAGAAGTATGAAGTCTATTGAAATTACATTTAGTTAATTAAATTATTAATGAGATCCTTGAGGCTAATGCTGCGAAACTAAATATTGGATATCTGGTTCAATTTTTGTAAGGAACAAACGAAGGTCTCCTCTTTCGGAAATATTCAGACGGTTTCTTTCTTTGGTTTCTTTCAAATTTATGCGCGGGCGATAAAAATTGTATATTATGAGAAATTTAACTATAAACAATAAAGAATATTATGAAAACTTAATGAAAATGTTTTTCAATAATGCTATGAAATTTTTTTAAATAATACTTTCAAAAATTTCCATTTTAATGTTTTTAAAATGTCAATTAAATTTAAAAAAAAAAATAAACGGAATGTTGCCAGCATTGGACAAAATTCCTACTGCCCACTAGTAGGGACCAGGTTGAGTACCACTGGGCTAGATTGACAGTAGACAAATATATATATTAAAATGGTTGTAGTTGATTTCGAGTACATCCTGCTGCAAGAGTGGTTGTCGCGGACCCACCTCGGGCTGCTGCTGAAGGCCACCCGGGACAAGCTGGGCGAATATTCCGTGCTGCTGACCGCCGTCGTCCACAAGAGGATCCTGAAGAAGGACTGCATAGAGAGGGGCTGGGTGCTTGTTGGTTTCCCGAACACGCTGGACAACATTAAACATATGGATATGATCGACACTCCTCCAAACAGGTACCTCTGTACTTATACAGTAGCCGAACCATTCGTCCCGGAACCTGCTACTTTCTACTGCAACAGTACCAGGTCTACAAGTATGAAATGCGAATTTTTTTTTTAAATAAAACACATTATACTCAAAAAAACAGTAAACAGTTTTTTTCAAATAAAAACAAAACAGTAGTACTGTCGGCGAATGCTCTTTATTTGGCACAAAATTTGACATTTTTAACACAGTAAAACAAAACTATATGATCACTTTTCAAATTATAACCTATACGCATTTGACACTTAATGATAACTTAACAAAACGCCATATGTGTTGAAACTTTGAACTATATACTCTGTTTGCGTGGCAAGTTTGAAAAAAATCCGCATTTCATACTTGTAGACCTGGTAAATATACCAGACAGAGTCATAGCAATACAGCAATACCCTGTCACGGGGCAAGTGCCAGGGGCGCGAGGCCTAATAAGGGGCGCTATCGCGTGATTTTCTTTGTTTTTGGTCATCACTTGTTAAAAGCCGAGGACCTTTTTTTTAGATCATCACTTGTATTTTCAATAAATCACTTGTATTCAGTTTTGAGTAAAATGAAAGAAGATCAAAGGAGCGCTTTTAAATTAATTTAATTTATTTGCCAAGGGCGCCAAAAACATTCTCTGATCCCAGATTACAAAACAAAACAATTTTCAAATAAAGTTTATTATATTCGCAATTGTCTCGTAAGCTATATTTGAGAATTATTATTGTTTTATTTTGACTATAGAATTAAATTCTGTTCAAGATAACTATTTCACAACGTCACACTTGGTTAATTTAACTGCCAATGTTAGAACGTAATGAAACTAACATGTAATAATTACGTGTAACAACTGAATAATAATTATTCAGTTGTTACATTTGGCTACCAAAGGTTAGTAGCACTTTCTTGCATTGTCACATCTTTTTAAACAGCATTTCTTTTCGTATTCAAAATATTTCAAACTTTTGAAATTCAAATATTATTTTTTTTTTATTAGACTAATAATATATTTGACTCTTTGTCAGTGCTTTCCAACTTTTTTGTCTACGCGACACACTTAGATACCCACCAGCCATGTTCCCTCTAAAAGCTATGCGAGTGCGCGCACTAATTTTTCGAAAGTTGCGCAGCAGATTTTGTATTTTGCGTACAATGGGCAAAATGTTTGACTTTAAACAGTGTTTTGTGACAGGACCCCCCTACTTGCACACTTTTACCTACGTTTTGAACATTTTTGCTCCCATATACTTTCTGAACCGCGCAGTCAGCGAAAAATTAGAGGGAACATTGCACACCAGATGAAAAATTTGTTGTATGAGTCTATTTGAGTTGTTTCCATTTAAATGTGATGTATTGGTTGGTAGGATAATATTTCTGGAGGGTGATTTGAGCGAGTGCAAGAAGCGAGTGCTGGACCGCCGGTACAACATGCACACGGGCACCGAGAACAACCTGAACGAGCTGCCCCTGAACGCCATCTATCCACACCTGCAGCACCACCCCAAGGACAAGGAGGAGTACGTCAACAACGAGGTAACAATTCTTAATCACTTGGTACCGAATAGTGTGCAGCCCTTACATGCGTACATAGGAGGAACTAGGGACGACTGTCTCTGGCCGCTAAGCAGAAAGAGCGTCGAAATTGTGTCTCATTCTCAATTGCCCGGTTGCTGCAAGAATCAGGATCAAATGGCTTGATCAACGTTGATTGCATCAAATCGTGTATCAAACTATTGCAAGAATACAAATTACCTCTTGATCGCGCATTAAATTGATACCCGAAAATTCACCGATCAAGTCGAGATCAAGCCAAATTCCTACCGCCATTTTATGTTAAATATTTTGACGTATGACATAGATCTCGTTTTGAATCATTTTTATTATCGTTTACCCTTTTTTTAATCATTTTTATACTGTAATATAGGCACAGCATACTTATTGGAGTTACGGACAGGGTAATTTTTGTTTTAGATAATAAAAAGTTACAAGTTAAAAAAATTAACCTAAAAAACTAACACAGTTTTAGAATGTATTTTATTAATACGTATAAATAAGGTATAAGAAAATGTATATAAAGTAAAATAATGTGTAAGAAAATGTATAAAAAATAAAATAATATGAAGAGAAGAAAATCTATTTAAGTATAAAATAATGGAATAAACAATCTATTAAACAACACTAATCTATAAAATAATGGAAAAAATTAATTTAATTTTAATTAAGCAACTAACAGACTAATAATCTAATACAAAATATGAAGAAATATGTATATCTATATTAACTAATATGTAATATTAATAACTAAAAAGAAAGAAACACTCTAAATTATTGTAGTGTAACAAAACTAATGATAGTAAATATATAAACTAATAAACTTATTTTTAAACGAATAAACTAATATTTAAATTAATAACAAATATTTAAATTAATATTCAAACTAATTATGTGTAATATGGCAAGTTTAGGTCGCTAACAATTTGACAGATGGAATAAAAGTTTAGGTTAAAATAGTTTATTCACAATTACTTGCCCCAGTAAAAATTATGAAATGAACGATCAACAGAGTACAGGATCAACTGATCTTGCATTCAAACAATGGCGTTAAAATTTAATCTGGTATCAACGGTGATTTGAGAACAGTTGATCTGAGAATTGATCTCCATTCTTGCAACCGGGCATAAATTATTGAAATTAACACGAATGTCGAAATGTTGAATAATTTGTCCGTATGTACCCCATGTTTGTGTGTACAGATCAACTATTACTGCGAGCATTATAACGGGATGAGACGTTACTGCGGAGGCACGGCGAACATAGTGCGTGCGGACCAGCCGGTGCAGTGGGTGTTCGAGTGCATCTGCTCGGTGGTGATGAGGCCCATGCCCGCCTGCGAGCCGCGCTGCCCGCACGAGGAGGACGTCAGGACCATCTCCGAGCAGGACATATCACTGCCGTGCATCTGCCCAGAGGAATAACATATACCTACCTACACCTGCCTATATACATTTATTAAAATATTGCATTTTTTAAATAAAGACATATTTTCTTCAAACTCGTGTGGTCTCAATTTCAGTGGAGCAGTGCGACGGGTCTGAGCGCCTCCCAGGACCAGCAGATTACACGACGCTGCTCAAAGAGTTGAAAGTAAAATTTGTTAACCACAACAGTAGTTAACTTTTAAATTACTTCATTGTAAACAATATTGGCATTTTTAGGGTTTTGTAGGTATGACCAAAAAACCCTTATACCGTCATTTTGTCGTCTGTCTGTCTGTCTGTCTGTCTGTCTGTCTGTCTGTCTGTCTGTCTGTTCGGTAAAAATTGTAGCCAAACGGCTAAACCTAAAGAGTTGAAATTTGGCATGCTTATACAACTCTTTGACCCGCACATAAGAAAAATACTAAAACATCTAAAAAACATATCCCCCTAAAAATATAAACAAATATGTGCTCATCGAAAAAAAAAAATATTTTTTTATAATTCTGAGTAAGGTATCAAATGAAAGCCCTTGGTACGTGGATTAACGCTGAAATTTTTATTTTTGCAAAATAAATTATTTTGAAGAGATTTTTGCCAAAATTGTGCAAAAATTTTTTTGTCCCACACCCTTTAGCCCAGATGGTTTAAACTAAAAATCTGAAAAAATTCTAAGTAATGTACATTGGTGTGAACCGGAATAGTTCAACAGGAATTTTTGATCAGATTAGGTTTTTGGAAAAAAATGCATTTTTTGTGATTTTTTGCTAATAATGTACACAAGTTATAGCTTTGTAACACGCCACACTGTAACGTGTCGGCTGGTCTAGTGGTATTTGACGCTGATTTTTCAACCAAGTAACCCGACCCGAAACGGTTCGAACCCTGTGAGGAAGAGACTATATTTTTTTTTGTTTTGTTTTTTTAATTTTTATATTGTTTAAATTATTTTTTCAAAATTCTAGTTATATTTTGGCAAATGTTGCATTTAATTTTTAAAAGCGTAAATTTAATAGCCAGTGGAAATTGTTTAAATTATAATTTAATTCTGTTTCAATGTACACGAAATCAGAGGGGCGGAACTTATACCAACCAATGGAAGCCATAGGCGCAATTTTTAAAATTCATAATGAATCTTACTATATAAAAAAAAAATATTGCACATATTTAGAAACCTAAATAATGGTATTACGCGTTCGAATTAAAATTAACAAAAAAAAATATTTTAATATAAAATTTGTTTTCGCATCCAAAATAATCATCATTCACTTACTAAATACCTGCAAAACCCTGAAATGTGTGAAAATTCACACTTCACATAAATTTTTTATTTTATTTTATTTTTTCGTATAAATAAACATTTTTTTAAGATTGCCTACTCTTGATAGGGGCCGTTATTGTTAAAGTGAAAATACATCACTTTCCAAATATCCTCCAACGAATTATATGAATTGGAGCGTTGATCCTTTTTCCCCCTGACACATCGACTAAAACATTCGCCCAGTCAAATGATAAAACTGTTTTAAACAACTAATTACTCGATTCAGATAAGATAAAGTGGAAATCTGACTTCGGTATAACCTTCACACGAGTCTGTTCGTTCAGTACAAATTGTGGCCAAACGGCTGATTTAGAGAACTGAACATAAGTAAGAAAAATATTGAGACTTATAAAAAAAATATATCCCGCGAAAAATATAAATAAATATGGATTTATCGAAGAAAAAATCAATTGAAAGTTTTTGATACATGGATTAACAATTACATTTTTTATCAACAAATAATGGAATTATTATTTGATATAAACATCAATATCCAACAGCAGAAGTGTCGAAGTGATTTGGTCGCAGTCTATTTTATATACAAAATGATAAGCAGTGACGGAACTTTAAATATACCGAAGGGTTTCTTGACATTTTTTTAAAAACAGAAAAGGGGAAGAGAGTATATTTTACATTTTTAAATATATTTTTCCCCTAAATAAGCTCAAGTGATTTTGATTACCGCTTCAGGGGCCACAAAAAATAGGGTTGAGAGCCGTATGCGATCCGCGTGCCCTCGAAATTTGATTCGGTTTTCCCCAAGACAAAATCCTGACTGCGCCACTGCTTAATTTAGATATTGTAGGATATCAAATGAAAATTCTTGATGCGTGGATTAACAAAAATTTTATTTATCAGGTACGCATTTCGGTTTTCGGATAAAACTGGGTTCATAATTTTCGGATATCCTGATTCGAATACCCGGCTTCGAATACCATATTTTTTTTTTTCACTAATCACTTCTATCCGTCTTTCGTTTTTCTGAACATCCTTTCGATCTGTCTTCCTTTTTTTGCTGATACCCGGTTCCGGATAACTGCCTTCGAATATCCAGTTTCGAATACCCGGTTCATAACAACCGGTGTAAATAACGTGGAATCGACTTCTTTGGTACCAGACATTCAAACATTTCTGTTGATTGCCTTCACTTACCTGATACCTACGAACTCCTGAAATGAAAAATGAATCAATTTTGGGGTATAGGTAAATAAGACAAATTATTCGTATTGACATCGATTTTAATAAAAATATTTTTGGCTAAAATAATCACAATTTGATTGAAGTCTTAAATAAAAAATGTTACAAAAATCTCTAATCAACTAATAAAATAAAGTATTTGGTCCGTCTTATGAAGAAACGTAACATTGGCATCATCTCTCTGTCTCTGTCTCTGTCATCCTCTATCTATCTATCTCTACCTATCTGTATAACGTCCTACCTACAACACTTTCTCAACTACCAATATATCATCTAACTAAACATTACTCAGCTATAACTAACTATACATATTTGGCCACTTTTAACCACGTTACTTTAATAACACAGATACTCTAAACTCTCGGAAACAAAATGGCTGCCGGGACAGCTCAAGAAAATGGCCGCGCTCAGCTGATCACAGCTGCTGAACAGCAGTACTGTACCCTGTTCGAAATGCAGAAATAATAATCAAATCACGTGAAATGGGTCGCTATACCCTATTGTTTGTCGCATAATTTTAAGTACTCAACAGCCAACAAATGAAGAGAGTTCGACAAAATTATCACGTTGCATGATTAATACTTTTTGATTCCCAACAGAAACTTATCGTTTGATAACAACTGCTGAATACGAGCAAAACTAAAATAAGCTTAGATAGTAGTCATGTTAGAAATTAATAGCTTACACTCTTTCATAATAAACATCGCTGTTTTTCAAACTTAGTAACTGCAAACATACTCTTTTCACACTAGAACTTTAAGACGTGTGAACTTAAAGTCCACCGATGTTTAACATCGGTTTGCTTTCACATATGTATATTTTATTCCATTCTACAATAAAGATGCTACAATAAAGAATATATTTCATCTGTTTTAACATATAAGTCGATAAATTTTAGATAATTATTGTAGCTCTGTATTTTATTAAACACATTATTAAAATAAATAATTTTATTATAACAATAAACTTCTTATAACGTCGATATAATACAGTATTCTTGTTTATGATAATATAAAGTGTTGACAAATCCAAACAGTATTTTTTTATAATAGAAATCATGTTGGCAATGCTGACTACTTTAACACACAGATCTCCGTATTAAAGTTAGAGTTTAGACGAGGTCACACGCTTTCACACTAGCACTATAAGATACCTTGAGTTTAACATCGGAACTTAAACATCTAGTGTGAAAAGGGTATTAGCGATGTAGTGTGGCATACGAATATTATTGCTGACTTAAACTGGGTCCACTGAGTAGGTACTTTTGTACGGACGTAGCTGTGGACACCACACGATTGCAGAATTTTATGCGTCAGTTGTTAGAAATTCATGAAATATAAAACTCGAAGAAGCGGTTATTACAGTCTTATTCAGGGGCGTCCAGAGCGGGCCCGAGCCCCGTTAAAATAATAATTCCGGGCCTGGGCCCCGGGAAAATAATAATTCCGCGCCATCTCCCGAAAAACGATAATTATGGGCCCGATAACAGATAAAAAACTGCATATAGATAACAATTGTGACGTTTCCATTGTCCATGCTTAAGCTACCGATAGAAAAGCCCAAGGTACTACACCTTTTCCAGTTATATTTCAGATTAGTCAATTTGTTTTCAGAAAATGTCCACTGTAATTCAGATTAGTCAATTTTATTTCAGAAAATACCAAATGTATTTCAGATTACTCAGTTTAATTTCAGAAAGCGCCAATTGTATTTCAGATTAGTCAATTGTAATTCAGAAAATGTCAATTGAAATTCAGAAAATATCAAATGTATTTCAGAAATCGTCAATTGTAATTCAGAAAATGACAAATGTAATTCAGAAATGGTTCATCGTATTTCAGAATCTGTTTCTGTGCTATATATTAAGATTGTATTTATTTAGGATTAAAATTACAGGAGTTTATGTAGAAATTTTATAAGAGTATTTGGGGTAAAATTTGGGGTATATTATATCTATTATACATAGAATTTTGATATTTCTTAAAATGAACATAAACACGGTTTTATTTAACTTGGTTTCATGTTTGTCTGTGTCTGGATCAAATCTTGTAATCAATTTTTTATTCACTTTTACCGAACAAATTTTCTTGAATTTTTGCACACATGTATATTTCCGGTGACAATAAAATATTTTGTCACTTTTGCCCCTTTATTGTATTTCTCAAACAGTGGGTGGGACGCAACCCACCAGCGCTGTTCGAGTATTGCAGTTTTTTGTTATAACAACATATTGTCATAATGTCAAACGCTACCTTTGTCACAGAGTACTTGATAATAAGAACTGTGTAATATAAATCAGTATCTTTCTGAAATACAATTGACTATTTCTGAAATACATTTCACATTTTCTGAATTTCAATTGACATTTTCTGAATTACAATTGATTAATCTGAAATACATTTGATATTTTCTGAAATCAAATTGACTAATCTGAATTACAATTGATCTTTTCTGAAATAAACTTGTTCTTTTCTGAAATACAACTGGAAAAGGTGTAGTAACTGACGACAGCTAAATACATAAAAAAAATGTGCAGTCAAAATTGCTATTATTATTACCGACAAAGGAATTAAAGAAATCATTCAACAAAAGCACAAATAATAAAATTAGTTATTAAAAAAAAAATCCAGTCTTGTTAATTTATATCGATCAGCTGAGCGCTGGCTGTCGCTAAACTTGTTAACATTCAACATTTATGATATGATTTTTTCATATAAAATCACATGTCCACGAGTAATGTGATATACTTGACTAGTTATTGCATAATGTATTGTTCGCAACTGTTCCTGCTCAGCAAAAACATCCATAAAATTATTAGATGCGCCATTTATACACGATATTAAAGATTTCCCTACAAGATTCATTCCTTTTAAGAGCTTTTAAGTGTAAATGATGGTAAAACAGTTTTCTACTACGAATTACGTATTCGAGAAACAAAATATAATAATCTTTACACCAATGAAAGGATTTTTACCTTTAGGATGAAATTCAACCAAGTTAAAATTACTTGGATTCCAAATGAAAAAGATGAATAAAAATGTAACCAGTCAAGAAAAATAACTATTTTATAAAAGTTTTATACATGTGTTCCTCTTGAACATAATTTCCCGTTTTAAAATTGTTTTACCAAATCTTAAACACTGACAAAATGAACTAAATAAGACAATATTAAAAAAATCTGCATTATCTGCAAAATGGCGCATCGGTATTTTTAATAATTATTAAATTTTAGGGTGAATATTCAGATACATTATATTTATTTATAAACACTCATTAATAGCCTAAGATGCTAGACACTAATTTAAAATAAATATTGTTTTTCTATTTTGCATTCAGAAGAGGCATTATCAAACTGAATTGACTGTTATATTGAAATAAAAAACCTGACAATTTTTCAATTAATGGAATAATATGGAACACCTGGGGCAGACATTCTAACAAGGCTCCTATTACGAATGCAATGCGGGGGGGGGGGCCCGCGCGCCTAATAAAAGTATCCACTCACCATTTTTACCGACCGCCAACATATATAAGGGAGGTATTGTGATCATACCAATTTTGACATTTGGAGATTTCGATGGATCTCCACGAATTGAGGTCCCTACATAACGTTTTGACTATTTTTAGCATGATGTCTGTCGGTCTGTCTGTCCGTCCGTCCGTCCGTCTGTCTGTCTGTCGTGTAGAGCAAATTCGGCTGAAAGGATTTTTATAAAACTTCATATTTAAGCTTTTGAGATCAATGGCACGAGTTGATCAACTTTTGGTAAAAATCGGTTGACGTGAAATGGGAGTTTACTCGTGTCGATTTTAAGATTTTTGCGAATATATCATAACAGAAAAATATTTCGAAAAAAAATATTTAACAAAAGTTGCTATAAAAGCAATAACTAACAACTTATTTCAGACATTTTTTGGTAAAACGAAAAAATATAATATAACATTTATTTAATTTTTTGAAATAGGGCCCCCGTTAGGCTTTTTTTTTTGTATAGATATATAAACTTTGTCTCTCATATAAGGAGTAGAAACTAATTCTATCTCCATGTATAAAATTTTATCAAAATTGTCCCATAAACATTAAAAATATTGTAATTTTAAAAAAATTGGACCCCCATTTACGCCTTTTTTGTACAGATACATGAATTTTGAACACCTACATACCAGGAGACACTAATTCTAATATTCTGTGTCAAATCCCATCGAAATCGGTCCATAAAAAAGCGAATTATGGCCGTGCTTTATTTTTGGTCAAAACTGGAGCAATTTTTTTTACCAATTTGCGAGTTTGATCTTTTTGACTATACAGTCAAAAGCCTCATGCACTCCTAATTCTAAAACTGTAAGCATTTTCAAAATCCGTTCATAAATAAGCGAGCTACAGTCATTTGAACTAGTTTCCATTAATCCGCTCTAATTATTTGGTCTAATTCAGTAATTAGTTCAGATATTTGGTTTAGTTTAGGTGTATTCCCGGGTTAGCAGCACTTGCCATACATTTCTGAATCAAATCAAAATATAAATATACGTCATTAGGATTACAATGTAATTTACTGGAAAAACGTATGTTTTAATTGTAATTTATGCAGATAAAATTTGATCAAGGACTTTTTAATTAGGCCTTTTGATTGGCCCTAGGGACGTGTCGTCAATTGACAGTAAGAATTCCAAGATGGTTACCTATTTTTGTCTAATGATGACATTTGATATTTTTTAAAGAAATTAAATTGAAAATTTGTGCTGAAAAGTTGTAAAAAGGTAAGAAATATTTTAAAATTTAATTAGAATTTATTATTTATATTTCACAACAGAAAAATATTTCGAAAAAAATTATTTAACAAAAGTTACTATAAAAGCAATAGCTTATAATTTTTATTTGAGACATTTTTTGATAAAACGAAAAAAAAATAAAAAAAGTATTTATTTTTTCATACTTATATGTAACGTTTCCATGGTTATGATAAATAATATCCCTGTTAGAAAATATTAGGCCAAATTATTTGTACTCTGCTGCTAGAATGTATTTTCTACAAGTACTTTGTGATGGCGGTCGGTCCTGTGGTGGCCACAGATGATTTTTTATATATATTTGTTTTCCAAGATTTTATGCAAAGTTTCAAACAAACACCCCTATCTATAAAGTGATATTTTTTCTGCAAATTCTCATTAAATTTGCAAAAACGTTTTCTCGGCGAAATAATAAATGTTAAGGGTATCGAAATAAATAAATAAATATTAGTGCAAGTCTGCAGAACTGCAAAAGACATCATACAACTGACTAAACTCACAAAACACTAATAAATAATGTCACTAAACGTCATTATCTATTGTCTATTGCTAGAGGGGGACATATTGTTCGGCGCAATAAAAACGTTTTATTAGATGCCGCAAACCTTTGATAATAATTTGCCGATTTTATTGCTCTTATACCGCCTCACCTAACAGTCTTCTCCTTATCTATCGAAGTGCAAAACCGTAGCACACTTTGGTTGAGGCTAATTCTACTGTTTATATAACTATATTTCTTTAAAAACAACTAAAAATATGTAAATTCGCCAACTTTTATAGAATAAAAGGAATAAACAATGTTTCCCTTTGCAAAGCTTCCATCCACCAATCAAAAATATTGATCTATATGTCCAATGTGATAAATAAAGCCACAGTTCTTCAAGTATCAGTTTTGTCCATTTGTATAAGCAATATATTTAGCAATATAATAATATTTTAGAATTCATTAAGGCGTATTTTCCAAGGCCAGCATCTAAGGCTATTAGATCCCGCGGTAACCCCATACAGCATCAGTCATTCACCCTAAATAAATATCTACGAATAAAGAATCAACATTAATATTAGTTGTGTGGTTATATTATTATATTTATAATATCATTATATTTATACCATATTTGTCACAGTTTTATTTAATACATTTAATTTATTAAAAATTATTTTAATATATAGATTTTTTTTTCGTTACGTATATTAGGAGTAAAATATCGACCCTCGATAAATCTCTTTATAAGACTTAACTAACACAGAACTGTTCTTAAATTATTTTTTATCTCTCTGTGAAACAAGGCGATTTTCAATATTGGTTTACCTTGGTATTTACCTAGCTGCACCTTTATTATTACCACTTTATACCTTACAAATCATGGAAAATTATATAAAGAAATAGATGAATATATTTAATCTATTCAACCAGAGCCATATTTACATCGAGATCCGAGTAGCAGATGTTTATCTAAGGACCTCCCCCATAACTAATAATTCCTTTGACCCCCTCATTTGGTAACACTTCATTAAGCAGAAAAGAAAAATTTCCTCATTCTAAATACATTTTCTCCTAAGCATTTTTAATGTAAAGTAAAAATAATAAGGGAGATATTTCAATATTTTAGTTTAAGGGTATCCACCCTCCAGTAACTCTCCAATATATATATATATATATATATATATATATATATATATATATATATATATATATAAGGAGAAATAAAAATTCTTCAAGAACTACATTCAACTATATATATATATATATATATATATATATATATATATTTTTTAATTTTGGACTTAGCCATTATCCAGGAGATGCATTTTTTTTATTTTTGAAAAATCCATGCCATAACCGGGATTCGAACCCAAGCCCTCATGATCTAGAAGCCAGTGCATCGCTACACTAACCACTACGCCATGGTGACCGGCCAAATATTTATTGACCGAAAAGGTGCATAGAACAAAAATATTTGTTTTCTTATTATAAGCAATTTTTATCATATAAGTTTTTGCTGTTAAGTCAAAAATAAGGGAGATATTTTCATTTTTTACCGGCCGCCAACATATATAAGGGAGGTATTGTGGTCATACCGATTTTGACATTTCGAGATTTCGATGGATTTCCACGAATTGAGCTCCCTACATGACGTTTTGACTATTTTTAGCATGATGTCTGTCGGTCTGTTTGTCCGTCCGTCTGTCTGTCCGTCTGTCTGTCTGTCCGTCCGTCTGTCTGTCCGTCTGTCTGTCCGTCTGTCTGTCCGTCTGTCTGTCCGTCTATCTGTCCGTCTGTCTGTCTGTCTGTCTGTCCGTCTATCTGTCCGTCTGTCTGTCCGTCTGTCTGTCCGTCTGTCTGTCCGTCTGTCTGTCCGTCTGTCTGTCCGTCTGTCTGTCCGTCTGTCTGTGTACACGTGCAGAGCAAATTCAGCTAAAAGGATTTTTATGAAACTTCATATTTAAGCTTCTGCCATCAAAGGCACGAGTTGATCAATTTTTGGTAAAAATCGGTTGACTAAAAATGGGAGTTTACTCGTGTCGATTTCAAGATTTTTGCGAATATTTCACAACAGAAACATATCTCGAAAAAAATTATTAAACAAAAGTTGCTATAAAAGCAATAACTAATAACTTTTATTTGAGACGTTTTTTGATAAAACGAAAAATATTCGAATAATTTCTGTAAAATTTTTCGAGTCTCAATTTTTTCATATTTATATGTATCGTTTCCATGGTCATGATAAATAATATCTCTGTTAGAAAATATTAGGTAAAGTTATTTCTACTCTGCTGCTAGAATGTAATTTATATAAGTACTTTATGATGGCGGTCGGTCCTGTGGTGGCCACAGCTGATTTTTTAGTAAACAGTTTTAACCCCGAAACACTCCATTAGAATGAAAATTTTGAGATGACATATAGCCTATTTTCGAATTGTAGTTTAACTCTACCATTTTAACTCAATCATAAATTTAGGATTTATTATTTAATTGTCCAATCGACTTAGGTATTTATTAATTGGGTTTGTTATACTGGTAAAAATATTTTAATTTATAATAAATGTATCAGGTCGTGAGGAATGAAATTTGTAGTTAATAATATTGCCAACTTTAACAGCTTATTATTTGACATTGGTTTAATATTTTACCGTTCAGTTTTTTTTTTTTTTTGGAATGTTACACATCTCGCCTATTTAAAAAAATCATTGTATGCTCTAAAAAATATTAAAAACTTTTTTTTAAATTAATTTTGTTGAAAATGGAACGTTCGGAAATTCGCACTATTATGAAGTATCAGTTCTTGCGTGGAAATACGGTATCGCAGACTGCCCGAAACATTAATAGTGTATTTGGCTTTAGTGTTACTACGCAGCAGACGATATCAAATTGGTTCGCCAAATTTCATGCAGGTAACTTAAAAACCAAACAAAAAAAAACCTGGCTCATCGATCACAGCAGAAATATACTGCAACCAACTGGAAGAAATGATCCAAAAACTTAAAGAAAAACAGACTGGTCAACAGATCAACTCCTATCTTAATGCATGATAACGCTAGACCACACACTGCACAAATGACTGTGGCAAAACTACAGGAATTGGAGTTGGAACTTCTTCATCATCCTCCATACTCACCAGACCTAGCCCCCACTGACTACCACTTCTTCCGCAATTTGGACAACTTTTTAATAGGAAAACAGTTTAATTCCGACAATGCTGTAAAACTGGCCTTCCAGGAATTCATTGACTCTCGACCGCCAGGGTTTGATACCACCGGCCTGAATAACCTGCTGTTTAAATGGCAAAAGTGTATAGATAATATGGGTGCATACTTTGATGAATAAAATAATTCCTTATATTTGTAAGTTATCAACCAACTTTACCTTTTTTTTCTACAAATTTCATCCTTGACGTCCTAATATACAGTCGATTACGCCTAATTGGGACACATCGGGACTTAGGCATTTTGGCCCAATTAAGCGACTTTCACATAAAATTAAACAAGGCATATTTGTCTTTTAATAATCTTACTTTATAAACTCTTGGACAAAACTATAAATTACATATAACCAAAAAATATAAACATTTAAGAAAAAATAATAATAAATTCCAAAATAAAATAATAAATAGGTACATACAATTTAATTCAATGCAAAAATGCGTCAAGTGTAGTCTGTCTTTTGTTTTTGTAACATTTCACTTCTACAAAATCAGCACAGGTATTCAGTGCGGATGTAGGGCTTCCTTCATTTCCTCCCTGCATAAAATAACGCTGTAATATTAAATTCTTTGTACATATTTTTTCTTGAGAATATGTGTAACATAATATGTACTGTGATCTTAAATTTACTGTCCCAATTAAGCGGAATGTTGTCCCAATTAAACATGTAAATTTACTGTTGGTTCCTTGGTTTGGTTTCTCTTCTTTGAGATTTGTCCCAAATAAGCGGCTGACCCAATTAAGCGGTGGCCCAATTAAGCGGAATCGTCTGTATATGATTTAAACAAATATTTTGGAGTCATATACGGGGGGGGGGCGTATTGGACTATGACGTATTGGTGATGAGGTGCCCACAGCTATCGCCTCATGCGCCTAATGGTAAATACGACCCTGTATTAAACCCTGTTTCTGCCACCTTATGCGTATGAAAAATGAGAAAAAAACTAAAAGGTCTTTTAAGTAAGTTGTGACAAGACGCTTTTGGTGGGACAGTCCCGCTTTTAAGTGGTCTGTCCCTCTTTTTCTGATGATCAAATATAATAAATATGGTAATAATAAAGGTATATGCCCTTAGATTCACTAGCCAGTACGATTGATAGGGCTCATTCCATAGATCACGTAATCTCATGTGAATACTGTCTCTGTTTCCTCTGCACGGGCTGCTCGCTCTGCGGCAACATGGGGACTATGGGCACGTGCACCGTGGTCTGGTAGTTGGGCTGCTGTTGTTGCAGCACCAGCTGCTCCCTGCTCTGGCGGTACTCGCGGTACTCGCGCGACTGCTGGTACTGCGCCACCTGCTGGTTGTACAGCTGCTGCTGGATCAACAGCTCCCCGTTGGTGTAGCCCTGGTTCGCCAGGTACATCTTGTGGGCGGGACTGCCCGGAGATGACGTGTACTGGCCTGGTGATGACGTGTACTGGCCTGGTGATGACGTGTACTGGCCCTGGCTGCCCGCGTACATCGGTGATGGATACCTGGAGGTCAAACCATTCCATTACCGTTTAATCTGATTTTAGATTAACATTGATTAGCGGTTGTGCCTCAACCACATCATAACTTTATTTTACTGATGTCACATGAAATTGGTTCTGTCTATAATTGACGCTACAGTGTCATTATAAAGTAATGCATCGGTAGAAACTTAGTGCTACTTCTAAATCAGTGGTTTTTAACCTTTTCGACTGCCGGCACCGCTTAAAATTTCAAAATGAGTGCCGCAGAAAAATATTCAATTTTATAACATTACTTATCTATACAGAGTGCCCGGTTTCCCATCATTTTCATTCTGGTGTTGGAAGCATGGAACAAGAAATTCAACCAATAGGATCGTTCTATTTTGAAAAAACCCATACCATGGTGTCGAAGACGCGGTGTTACAAGCGCGGTGTCGCAAGTTCTGAAATTTCAACTCTAGCGCTGGCCACACCTTCCAAACCATAGAAACTAATATATTTTTTCGAAATGGTGAGATCTTTAGCGAGACACATTTAAAAAAAAAATTAAAAAAATGTAAATAGATGTAGCGAAATAGCGACTTTTACAATGTTGTCGGCAGTCATAAAGTTTATTATTATGGATTTGGTTTCAAATATCTGGTCTGCAGAAATGTCATGCAGTGGGTATACTAGTAATACACCTCCAAGCAAGGGCCAACAGAATCTTCATTCTAAACTGTGATGTCAAGTAAAAAAGATTGTGTATTAAATTCTTTTCTTGTAATTGAAGTAACTATCTGTGTTTTTTGTGTCTCATTTTTTGCAACAAGTTAAAATAATCTCCCTGTTGCCTTCTGTTTCTATGTATATATGGGACGTACCCACCATCGCTTTTCTTCATATCGCAGTAAGTCTAAATATGCATAAAAAAGAGCTAGACGTCTCCTTCGATTTGACGACATATTTAATGAAATTGAATAACCGTTTACTCCAAATACTTGTATAAACTTTTAGGTTAGATTTGGGTTAGATACAAATGTTGTCAAAACCGAAAACGCGCACTTAGGGGAGAGTAGCCAAATTTGAACCACTTAAGAATTTTTTAATATATAGGGATGTACAAGTATTTTTAATAAAAAGGAAGTAGTGGAAAAAAAAGTTATTGTTTATATCTTCAAAATAATATAATTTATTTTAAATAAATAATTATATTGAACAGTGAAAAATCAATACATAAAAATCGTGTCATCGGTCCAATTAAAGAAACTGGTTTCTTAGGATAGACCAGAGGTTTTCCAAAATGGACCATCAATATACTTAAACACAATTGAAGCAAAAGTACTTTTGATTTTTGCACTGACTCCAGCACACTGTGAATGGCCAAGTGTGACATTTTATGCATTGTATCATCTCATCTTCCTTCCCCAGCAAACATTGAACTAACGGCCGAACGCCGGCAAACTGCTTTTACGCTGGTACATTGCTGGCACCAGAAGTAAGTGCAACGCCAGTATTAATAATGTACTTCACATTTGTATTTCGCACTCTGCCTATACGAAGTACTTTACCAGCATTTTATAAGCATTCCTTATTTGTATTAATCCAAGGTTATTTCTAGCGGGCCAGTGCTTATGTTTATAACTTTTTTTTAATGTAATAATTTGAAAAGTCTGACCGTTCTTAGTCATAAAACACCCTAATGGCGTGGCCTTCGAGGGTCGGTACAAGTGATATTCTGTTAGTATAAGTTCGGACGTGTTGGTGAATAGTTTTTAAAGATGTGTATTTGAATAGTTATTGATTGTGACCATTATACAGTTTTTTATTGTGATTTGTGTGTGTTTTGTTAGATTTAAGGACGTAGTTTACACAAACTATTTCATATTAAATTGTTTAATTTTTAGTTTAGTTCAATCATAGTTTTTTCATGTAATAAAATTTTCAATTATTAATAAATCTGATACAAGATTATAAATATGTCATTTAAAAAATATAATTTGTCATATTTCATTTTGAATAGTGACATCTTAAATATTTTGTAAATATAATACTAACCTAAAATAATACAAACTTAATCCAAAACTGTAAAGCTTTTTTTACAATATAACCAAGTTTCTAAAAGTCAGTAATACACTATAAAAATCACCAAAATAACCAGATCTAGTTTGTTCTTACAAAAGTGAACAGCTTATAGCATTAATGCTTATAAAATTTGTTTATTGAATTTATTTTAACAAGTATGATTTCTTTAGGTTGGCACTCTTCAAGTCAGGGGGAAAAGATGTGGTAGATAATACAAGACGAATATTGGCGAAAATTATTAGTCACCCCTTATCTTTAGGATGAAATTGGTTTGACCGAAATGGCAGAAAACCATTTTCTTAAAATTCTTCATTAAATTAATAAATTAAAGAAACTAATTCCTGTTATTCCTGAAATTATATTTATTTAATATTTATAAATAAATCAATAAATTATAACTGTTAATTCAATTTACAATCGGCTAGTTTTACCATCGTTGAATAAATTTATTTAACAACTTAAGTTAACAATATCGCATCATTCTATTGACAGCAATGTTAATTTCTTCATTAATAGTTTAAAACCGATGCGATATTGTCAACTTTACTTGTTAAATAAATTTATTCAACGATGGTGAAAATGGCCAAATGAGTATTTATTTTGCACCTAACCATTAATTTATTTTAATACTGGGTAAGTACACATATATTACATTTGAAACACTAGAGAGTGGGTATAATATAAGCACTAGTCTGTCAGAAATAAATCTTGCAACTAATGCGATTATTTTGCACTTTACCGTTGCTGGGCCAGCTAACGGCCACGGGGACACCGGGGTACTGGCCCAGTGCAAAATGCCAGCACTGGACCAATGCGAAATGCCAGCACTGGCCCAGTGCGAAATGCCAGCACTGGCCCATTACTTTCAATGCACTTTACCGTTGCTGGGCCAGCAACTGATACATCAATGGACCAGCTAAGGGCCACGGGACACCGGGGTACTGGCCCAGTACGAAATGCCAGCACTGGCCCATTACTTTCAATGCCGGCGAGTATGTGCTTTACCAGTACTGGTCCGGATAAAAATGTTTGCTGGGTCATTTCCTCACATATAATACAAAACCATGTAGTCTTAGTTTTTATTCTTTGTCTTTTTGGTCCAATATTGGTGTAATTTTACTTTGTTAGTCTTTTTCTCTTTGACTTTTTCTAATTGCTTTTTATGAGGACTACTTGTTATTAAAATTGCTTTTTGGGCTATTCCTCCAGTTCGAGAAGACGGTGGACCTTGCTGTGGTTTTAGTTTTGGTGGAGGTGATATATCGTAAAGAATATCCTTACACTTTTTAATTTTTTTCTCCCGAGGTACATAATCAACAGCAGAATCACTATTATTATTTTTACTGTCACTTAAAGACATAGATGTTGGTGTATTAGGCCTACTTGTAGTATTTACTGCTATTTCAGCAGGGTTAGCAGAACACTGTAAAATATCGGATGCTGCAAACTGGTGGTCCTGAAAGATATGTCTATTTACAGGCCAAATACCAGAGGCTCACTTTCAGCTATAGCTACAGTGGCTGGTCGGCCGTATGCTTCATTTAGCAATTTAGACATCTGAATTGGACCGGTCCAATTAAAGCGACTGCTTGTGTTCCAACTTGAGCTACTTTTATAAATATTTTAAAATGTTTCACCTAACCTTACATTTGAACTAGATTAATAAAACTATTATAGTAAATTGTAGCCAGACAAGTTTACTATCTGCAGATATAAAAATATATTTTGTTACTTACTTTGAAACAGTCTAAAGACTATTGACTTTATTGATAAAATATTTAATTGATGGTATGTAAATACTAATAACACTTCGTTAACTGCAACCATGAGGAGCGCTGTTATAAAAATGATTGCATCAGACAAGTTTATGTCCATCCCCTTCTAAATTAATGTTTTGGTGCGTAAATGCCTTATACAAGTCAAGTTACGATGGTGGTCCAACCTAGGCGATGGTCCAAATTCGGCTACTCTCCCCTATCACGCCTCCAACCCCACCATGAAATTCGAACTTGTAAATATAACACCACGCCTCTCACCCTTGTCGCGCCTTTGACACTACCATGAAAATGATGCATTACTGTAAATGCTATAACACAACGTTGAGCCCTAGTTATAGGTATGGCGCAAACAGTAGCGGACTGGCAAAATTTTCCTGGCAAACTGGAATAAATCAACCTCATTGAATCCAGGACCAGCCCCTGGATCCAAGAATCGGTTCTATCGGGACCGGCTTAGCGGGAAATATGCCGGTGTCGCAGCGGGCATGAATGAGGATGTACCTGTGCTTGGGTGAGCTGTTGCTGTAGTGCGCCGGGGCGCCGTGCGTGTTGGGCGGCGCTGTGTTGGGCAGGCTGTACTGCCGCGGCACCCCGTACGCGTACCCGTACTCCTGGTACTGCTGCGGCAGGTACTGCGGGAGAGCCTGGTGGGGGGGGCTGTGCGATTGGTGCGATTGGTACGCTGGATTGTAAGCATGCCTGCAAAACAACAGTTACATACAACTATATTCTTATTACTAGTAGGTATTGGGACAAAATGCAGTGGTACTTTTACACCCCAGGCAGAAAAAGTGTCATTTTTACTCTCTTGGGAGTAACACTTTTTCCATCAATCACACAATTTCATTGTTTTCTGTCAATTTTTTAAAAAAAAAAATAAAACAAATTAAAGATACCTTTTATATATTTTTATATAGTTTATATATTTTATATTTTATATATATATATACAGAACCTAGACAAAATATTATAACCACTTACAAAAACAACTGTTTATTAAAAATGCCGACATATAATCATATGCTACTTTATTTATTTCTTTAACATATCGTGTATTTATTAAAAGATAAGCTATTTTAAACATCTTCAACTCTGTATTTTTATTCTGAGACTGATTTACAAGAACAAAAAGTACCGATCTTGTCCTGGCCAGGTAATTCGCCGGATATCAATCCTATCGAAAATGTTTGGAACCTCCTGAAAAGACTTGTTTATGATTTAAATAATACTAATAAACAAGTTTTAGTAGATAATATTAAAAAAGTATGGCATGGCTCTCCAGAAATTGAAAATTGTATTAGGGCATGTATTGAGATGTATGCCTCGAAGAATTGCGGCAGTAATAAAAGCAAAGGGGGCAACACAAAATATTAAAAAAACATTTTATAAATGTACTAAAATAATTTGAAATAATAAAATACAAAATAAAAATAAAGTTGATGTATTACTATTTTGTTGATTTTGTGTAAAACAATGAATTTATAAAAAATCATAAGTGGTTATAATATTTTTTCTAGGTATTGTATATATATTCCACCACAATTAACATAAATTAATATAATTTTTTGTTTTATAAGCTTGCACATAAAAATAATTCTGCGGACCGGCAAAAAATCTCGCTGACCATACCGGTTCGAGGATCGGCGGTTGGGAAACACTGGTCTAAGATACAAGTAAAATGAGCAAGTCTAATGGCGGCTTGCTAACGTAAGAGTTTTCTCTAACTCGAGTTAAAATCATTTGTTTTTGTATGCTACAAGATACAAAAACAAATGATTTTAACTCGAGTTAGGGATAATTCTTACTTTAGCAACCGGCCATAAGTGAATTTTATAAAGTCTAATGGCCGGTTGCTAAAGTAAGAGTTATCCCTAACTCGAGTTAAAATCATTTGTTTTTGTATGCTACAACATACAAAAACAAATGATTTTAACTCGAGTTAGAGAAAACTCTTACGTTAGCAACCCGACATAAGTGAATTTTATAATGTGCACTGGAAGTCATTTTAACACGTTTTTTAAAATCAAAATTCTAGTATCTGTTTCTATTATATGTTGATCTGGATTAATGAAATAAAAAGAAAATGTATTTTGTGTAGAAATGAAAATCCCAGACGTATTATAGTGTGAGATGTTGTCTGTAGGTAGTGTTATAATAGGATGTTACCTGTACGAGAGGTTGGGTGGTATCCTCTGGTATTGCTTGGGGGCGGAATGTGCGGTGCGCTGGTCCTGGGGGTGGTGGTGTCGCGAGGCGGCGTGCCGCGGGGTGCTGGGCAGCGACCTACTGCTCGCGCTCGCCGTCTCCCAGTCCTTGAGCAGCGCGTGCAGACGCGACCGCTCCAGAGCTATCTCCGTCTCATCGCTCGAATCATAGTCCGGGCCCTGACAACAACAACAACACACACTCACTCCCGTCACAACCACAACCACAACAACAACAACAACCACAAACCAAATATCTATTACTTACATTCTCAATCTTCTCGTCCAACATCTTGAAGAAATTCTGTTGACTCGATGATAGTTCTCTGAAATCAATAAGGACAGTATAAGAACAACTGTAACGGCTCAGTTACATTGGGCGAGTTTACCAGCTACTCGCTGCTGAATAAAGTCGAGCGCAGGGCCGTGCGGTCGCCTGGAGCAATCGTTCCAGGCGCCTGGGCCACGAAGGCACTTTTCAGATATATCAGGTCTGGGAAAAACTTCGTGGCGTTTTTACCGATATACGGCACCAATTGCAAATAACCCAAAAAACACAGATCGCAGCGACACCACTAAGCGCTCATTGGAAAGGTGACAGTTCGAGCCTTACTTTGAATGTCTAGACCAGCGGTTCTCAAACTTTTTGAGCTACGGAGCCTTCCAAAGACATACAAATTTCCACGGAACCCCACTGGTTCACTAATTATGTGTATGTGCCACTCGACGATTCCTAACATCGAAGAGTAGATATATTTATATATATATATAAGGTGACCATTTTTTGTCAAATATAAAACCAGGACATTTAAAATAGCTCAAGTACAGGCGCGTGCAATAGGAGAGGGGTCCTTGAGTCCTGACCCCCCCCCAGGAACTAAAAAATTATATACTTAATAAAAACTAAGCTACTGAAAATAAAAACATCTCCTTTGTTGATAAAAAACAAATCATAGTCAAAATGTTATTAACATATAAGAGCACCCCTCCCCGTAAAGAGGCAATAATACATTTTATATTATTTATCGGATATATTTTAGAAATATACCCCCTGTTTATTTTTCTAGGAGCGTGCCTGCTCAGTCAGCATGAAGAAAAGTGGCTATCGTAGAATATATATTAAAAAAATATTGCAGAGTAAGTTTAGTTTTTTTGTCTTTAAGTGAAAAAATAAAATGTACTTCTTTTATTTATATTGTAGATTAAGAAAGTAATTTTGAAAAGGCCGTTACACTGCTGAGCCGTATTTTGTGTTTAAATTTACGCGCGTACTGAAAGATGGAACGATTACTCGATCCTTTGAAAAATTAATAATTTTTGATTTTGTGTCCCTAAACTGTACTGGTTATATTTCACAACTAACCAGGACCAATGACCAAAAAAACACAGTACAGTACTGGTAAAACCAGTACGAATGGTCACCTTACTTATAGATTATGATTTAGTTCATTAATTAAATAAATTTAAACTTTTCAGAGCAACAAATTAACTTTATGTAAATTAATAATAATTATAATTTTTTGTTAATATATATTAATTTTAGCGGATTTAAATTTATAATTCACGGAGCCCTTTGAGGTAGCTCGCAGAACCCCAGGGCTCCGCGGAGCACACTTTGAGACCGCTGGTCTAGACATTTGTGCACTAGTTGAAAAGTTGTTTGCGTTTGAAAATGGAGAAAAGTAATGCAAAATTGCGCTATATTATGCAATATTATTACCACAAAGGGAAGAACGCTGCACAGGCTTGTAAAAAAATTTGTGCTGTGTACGATGAAGGTACTTTATCAAAATCTTCTGCGCGGAAATGTGAAAGATGACTCACGCTCTGGTCGTCCAATCAGCAAGTCCAGCAAGATATATTAGCAGTGTCGATATTGGTATGGAGCTAGGCATTGACAACAAAACTGTTTTGAACCATTTACGTAAAGCTGGCTACAAAAAGAAGCTCGATATATGGGTTCCTCATAAGTTGAGCGCGAAAAAACATGATAGACTGAATTAGCATCTGCGCTGCTGAAAAGCAATGAAATCGAGCCATTTCTGAAACGTGTCATAAACGGTGATGAAAAATGGATCACGTACGACAATCGTAAAAGATCGTGGACAAGGGATGGTGAGCCGTCACAAGAGTTCATGAAGGGAGGATTGACGCCGAACAAGGTGATGCTGTGTGTGTGGTGGGACTGCAAGGGATTCGTCCACCATGAGCTACTTCTAGTTTGTCAGACGATTGATTCTCAACTCTACTGTGGACAACTAGAGAGATTACGCCAGGCAATTAAAAGAGAACGGCCCTAATTGAATAATAAGAAAGGTGTTGTCGTTCAACATGAAATGCAAAACCACACTCTTTGATGACCCGTCAAAAATGAGAGTTCTATTCCCCACTCTGACATAAGTAACAATACACAAGATAGATAAGGGGAAACATGAAAAATGGTGAGTAGTTATTTGGAGGGGAGGACTGCATTCGTAATAAGTTGGCAGCCTTAATAATTCATCTCAGTATAAAGGCGCCAAAATATCATCGCAAGGCCCTGGTAGAGCGCGAGTTAGCGAGTGTCGATTACGCACAACTAGTAAACTCGCTTACTCACTCAGTAGTTCCAAGTAGAATCGTTGTTTTCAAAATACTGTTTTGTTTTTATTATTCAAGTGGAACAGTAACAATATTGTCATTTTTACCGACAGGAAAGAAGAAGAAAATTTGCGCATCGGCACTTGCTTTATACATTATCGTTATAATTTAGCATGTAAGCACAAACAGAGTCGCTACTTCTGCTATAGGCAGTGTATGTTCGAGTGGTTCCTGTATGATACTGTAGCTTTGTCTCTGCAGTACAATGAGCGATCAAGCTGAAGCAACTATCTGATCAAAAGCAATATCTATTGTATCTCTTGTAAACCAATGTGATATTGTATCCAGTTAGTGAAGTACATAGGTTCCAGTGTGTGTCTGTGGAGGTCGCTGCTGCCGGTGAGGTCGAAAGGTTAACTGAATGTCCGCAACGTGCGGAAATGAGAGATGGAAGAAGTGGAGCATGCTTCACCTCAGTAACACGTACCGCCCGCAACTCATCTCCCGCATATTACACCGGATATTACCTCCCATTCTAATTACACACCACCCTGCCTTTTTATAAAATATATAAAATATATGAGCGGCGTAACAAGCACTGCCTACAAACAACCACCAATTGCCGGGCTATGTCAATCGTCTCACAATATATGAATCTTTGATTCTGAGCGAGATGCATCCAAATACAGTGCTAAACCATGGTATAATACAGAGGAAGCAGCATAACATGCACTGCCTAGACACATAGACCAATTGCTGGGCTATGTCAGTCGTCCCACAACATATGAATCTCTGATTCTGAGCGAGATACATCCAAATACAGTGCTGAACCATGGTATAATACAGAGGAAGTAGCATAACATGCACTGCCTAGACACATAGACCAATTGCTGGGCTATGTCAGTCGTCCCACAACATATGAATCTCTGATTCTGAGCGAGATACATCCAAATACAGTGCTGAACCATGGTATAATACAGAGGAAGTAGCATAACATGCACTGCCTAGACACATAGACCAATTGCTGGGCTATGTCAGTCCCACAACATATGAATCTCTGATTCTGAGCGAGATGCATCCAAATACAGTGCTGAACCATGGTATAATACAGAGGAAGCAGTATAACATGCACTGCCTAGACACATAGACCAATTGCTGGGCTATGTCAGTCCCACAACATATGAATCTCTGATTCTGAGCGAGATGCATCCAAATACAGTGCTGAACCATGGTATAATACAGAGGAAGCAGTATAACATGCACTGCCTAGACACATAGACCAATTGCTGGGCTATGTCAGTCCCACAACATATGAATCTCTGATTCTGAGCGAGATGCATCCAAATACAGTGCTGAACCATGGTATAATACAGAGGAAGCAGTATAACATGCACTGCCTAGACACATAGACCAATTGCTGGGCTATGTCAGTCCCACAACATATGAATCTCTGATTCTGAGCGAGATGCATCCAAATACAGTGCTGAACCATGGTATAATACAGAGGAAGCAGTATAACATGCACTGCCTAGACACATAGACCAATTGCTGGGCTATGTCAGTCCCACAACATATGAATCTCTGATTCTGAGCGAGATGCATCCAAATACAGTGCTGAACCATGGTATAATACAGAGGAAGCAGCATAACATGCACTGCCTAGACACATAGACCAATTGCTGGGCTATGTCAGTCGTCTCACAACATATGAATCTCTGATTCTGAGCGAGATGCATCCAAATACAGTGCTGAACCATGGTATAATACAGAGGAAGCAGCATAACATGCACTGCCTAGACACATAGACCAATTGCTGGGCTATTTCAGTCGTCTCACAACATATGAATCTCTGATTCTGAGCGAGATGCATCCAAATACAGTGCTGAACCATGGTATAATACAGAGGAAGCAGCATAACATGCACTGCCTAGACACATAGACCAATTGCTGGGCTATGTCAGTCCCACAACATATGAATCTCTGATTCTGAGCGAGATACATCCAAATTCAGTGTTAAACCATGGTAATATACAAAGGAAGCAACAAGACATACGTAGAGCAATACTAAAAAAATATAACCTGAATTAAATTATAAAAAAATATTACGAAATTTAAGTGTGCTTAGTTTTGAGTGCTTGGAAGACAATCCCTTCTTGACATTCCGAGAATCCAATTATATTAAGAATAAAAAAAAAATCCTTCAGTGAAAAGGATCTCTTGACAAAAGCTTATTTTTTCCAAAAAATTAAAATATAGAAACAACCATAATAATTTTAAAATTGACAAAACAAACAATGTGCTAATATAGGACGGTGTTATTATACAAGTTTAATTAATCTCGAGGTACTGTGCAGATGTTTTATTCATGTTGGTGTATTTATAAATTAGCGTACTTACGCCTGAGCGAGAAGTGGTCCTCCGACGTGTGCGATTGGTTTCGTTCTTCCTGGCTTCTTCTTATTATCATCATCGTTTCCCTGGATCGCATCCTGTTCGTTCTCAGCCGCCTCTTCTTCCGCGCCTTCCGGCTTTTCTGCAACTGAAAACAATATTTCACTTATATTTTCAACACATAACAAAATATATATTACAATCAATATACAAGAGTTATTTGTAATACGTGACCGGACGGAACCTATAGACGTCTACCACAGTGGTGGTAACTGCATCGCTTTGCAAATTTTATGTTTCTCAAATATTTTTTTGCTTATACCGGCAGTTTAAATATTTCTTTGTATAATAATATTTAGCACATCATTGTATGTTCTAGTAGATATTTCTTAAACTTATTTTTGAATATTTTCTCATTGATTATACTTTTAATGCTATCAGGAACCTTATTGTACAATCTTGCAGCTATAAAACGAGGACTTTGCTCGTACAAAGTAGTATGGTGCCTCTCAATATTCAAGCTAGTTTTATTCCTTGTATTGTGATTATGATAATCACTATTTATATTAGTTACTATAATGATTTCTGACAAATAATACGCATTCTAATATAAAAATTGAGGGAACTGTTAATATTTTAAGATCTTTAAATAAGTTTCTACAAGAAGTTTTCTATATGGAGTAAATGTTAATATTCGAATAGCTTTTTTTGCTGCAAGAGAATTTTATTAGCTTCTTTTGATGCTCCCCAGAAAATGATAGCATAATTTATAATTGTGTGAAATTTCGTAAAATAAATTTATCTTAATAATGAAGCTGAAATAAAATACCTGAGCCTCTTTAGCATATAACATGATCCTGATAGCTAAGTATTGATATAATCAATATGTGGACACCAATGAAGATTTTGATGGATTATAAGTCCTAAAAATTTGAGTTGTTGGGATTGCTGGAGAGAATATGAGTTTGAAACTAGTATTAATGGGCTACTAATTTGCGAATTTTGAAAACTGTGAAAATTTAGGAAGGTTGTTTTAGTTTTGTTCAAAAGAAGTTTATTTTCTATGCTCCGTTGATTGAATACGCAACATTGGTCATTAGCTCGCGTTTGAAGATCTTGTGGATTAGGAGAGTTACGGGGGGGGGGGGGGGGTATGGTCAGAAAATCATTTTTTTTTTAATCGATTGTATAGTGACTCAGGAGTGTCCATACAAAATTTCAGGTCGATCCGAGGAAAATTAACGAAGTTATCGGCTTAACAATACAAATAACTCAAATTCATATTTTCGCGCAAATCGCGTGTTATAGCGTTCCTTTCAGAACGCTGCTTTATTAGCCGCGCGCAGCTCTCATATACATAATAGTAGAGTCTTCCCACTCTATCCACACACCTGTCTGTGCTATATTTGTGTAAAAACACTTATATATGTGACTTGTAGTAGTATACATTCATTTCATCGAGCAGTTACGGTACACGTGTTTCGTAATTTTTTGAGGAATTTTATTTTTCAAGTCGGTGAGACATGTAACTCGAAAACTACTCGACCGATCTTTCTGAAATTTTGCACACTATTTCTGTAGGCAATTTACTAGGCAACGCTGTCGAGATATATATTTTTTTCTTGCTTTTTTTTTCTTTATGGAATTTTTTACAACTGAAAACAGAAATTTCGAAAAAAAAAAATTATTTTTTTCGTTTTTTTGACTTCAAACTTATACCAAAAATTAAATAATCTAGATATTTGAAAAAACTCGACAGCGTTACCTCAAGAAACTCATAAACTAACGAAATATTTTTGGTTTTTTCGTTTTAGATGATCCAGTCATTAGTTATGTGTCTCACCGCAAATCAACTCTTTGTCCTGAACGAAAATTTCAAATTCATGTCACGAGCTTAATTTTCGATATTTTTCAATAAAAATTTTTTTGGATACTCTTCAAAGGTTGTTCTTTACTGTCGGTATTATCCCAATCAAGTTACTATTAACAGTTTTCTAAAAAAAAATCTTGAAAATGGGTATAAAATGTGCTGCTCTGACCATACCCCCCCCCCCCCTTAATCAAGAGGTTAATGTCATCGGCATATTGGCAAAGTACTCCATTAGATAGATGCTGAGGTAAATCATTCACAAATAGCAGAAATAACACAGGGCCAATGATCGAGCCCTGTGGAACCCCTGAAAGGGAACCACGAGTAGCAGATTTAGAGTTTTTCGATGCAGATATGAACGTTCCCGTGTGATACGGACCTGCCCAGTTATGTGTGTATGTATTGAAGCGGCAGTTGGTTTTTACGATGGTAAACAGCGATGTCGACTACTCGCTATAAAAATAGTTTACAATATGTACGCAATGAATCATTTATGTCTCTCTTTGATTATTTAAGAACACGCGGTAACGTTTTATTTGCATTCAATGAATCATTTCAAATATTACAAACTCATTTTCTCTTCAACTATATCCTTCCCTCCTTAACCTAGACAAATTCAAAGATATAGGGGAGGGTAGCCGAATTTGGACCATCGCCTAGGTTGAACCACCATCGTAACTTGACCTGTATAAGGCATTTACGCAGCAAAACAGAAATTAAGAAGGGGAGAGACGTAAACTTGTCTGATGCAATCATTTTTATAACAGCGCACCTCATGGTTGCAGTTAGTGAAGTGTTATTAGTATTTACATACCGTCAATTAAATATTTTATCAATAAGGCCAATAGTCTTTAGACTGTTTCAAAGTCAGTAACAAAATATATTTTTATATCTGCAGAAAGTAAACTTGTCTGGCTACAATTTACTATAATAGTTTTATTAATCTAGTTCAAATGTAAGGTTAGGTGAAACATTTTAAAATATTTATAAAAGTAGCTCAAGTTGGACCACAAGCAGTCGCCTGAATTGGACCGGTCCAATTCAGATGTCTAAATTGCTAAATGAAGCATACGTCCGACCAGCCACTGTAGCTATAGCTAAAAGTGCTTTCCGTGCCTCTGGTATTTGGCCTGTAAATAGACATATCTTTCAGGACCACCAGTTTGCAGCATCCGATATTTTACAGTGTTCTGCTAACCCTGCTGAAATCGCAGTAAATACTACAAAGAGGCCTAATACACCACCATCTATGTCTTTAAGTGACAGTAAAAGTAATAATAGTTATTCTGCTGTTGATTATGTACCTCGGGAGAAAAAAATAAATAAAAAGTGTAAGGATATTCTTTACGATATATCACCTCCACCAAAACTAAATCCACAGCAAGGTCCATCGTCTTCTCGAACTGGAGGAATAGTCAAAAGCAATTGTAATAACAAGTAGTCCTCATAAAAAAGAATTAGAAAAAGTCAAAGAGAAAAAGACTAACAAAGTAAAATTACCAAATATTGGACCAAAAAGACAAAGAATAAAAACTAAGACTACATGGTTTTGTATTATATGTGAGGAAATGAAGGAAGATGAGATGATACAGTGCATAAAATGTCACACTTGGGTCCATACACAGTGTGCTGGAGTCGTACAAAAATCAAAAGTACTTTTGCTTCAGTTGTGTTTAAGTATATTGATGGTCCATCTTAGAAAACCTCTGGTCCATCCTAAGAAACCAGTTTCTTTAATTGGACCGATGACACGATTTTTATGTATTGATTTTTCACTGTTCAATATAAATATTTTTTTTTAAATAAATTATATTATTTTGAAGATATAAACAATAACTTTTTTTTCCACTACTTCCTTTTTATTAAAAATACTTGTACATCCCTATATATTAAAAAAATTTCAAGTGGTCCAAATTTGGTTACTTTCCCCTACAACATTCGTCCAGAACACAAATATCTATGCGAGGCGATCCAAATTTCCCGGACTGACGCTGGAAAAATTAGGGTACGAACACATAGAAAGATTATTGTCGGCGGCTATAGCTGCTGGCAGCCGGCGCCAGCGTACATTTAGAATTAATTCGATATTTATTATCCTGGCATGTTAACAGGTAGAGCCCTGCAAATCCGCGGATATCCGCCATTTTACTGCGGATGCGGATAAATTATCATTTAAATCATGCGGATGCGGATAAATTATCATTTATCATGCAGATGCGGATCGGATGCGGAATATACATCATATCCGCTTATCCGCAGAATCCGCATGAACATAAAATCTTCGGTTTGACGCCTCTTCCTAAGGAAGACGCGTTTAGAACTCCAAAAATGTATTGCTGGCATTTATATTGTGCTTATGGCAAGAGTGAAATAATAATACGTTACGGCATTTCTTACTTTTTTTACTCTTCCCATAAAGATCCACTTTACGCTCACTTAAATAGTTAAATATAGTACAATTTATATATATATATATATATATATTGTAAATTAGGTCAACAGTCACCTTTGTAAATCAATGTAAATCACTGTAAATGTACCGGGGAGCTAATTACCTCGGCAGTTGAAGCGCCCCCCAAAATATATACTAAATAATATATTATATATATATATATATATATATATATATATATATATATATATATATATATATATATATATATATATATATAAATTAAATTTAGGTTCCAAACTTGTTGCAAATTGGTTTGTAATGTTTTATACAATAATTTCAAAACTGTATTACTGTGATAAATCATATTTTGAATGTTATCTTCTCAAATATTTTTAATACCAGCCCTGCCTACGAAATCCTGTAAACTATGAAATTTCACAGTTTATATATTTTTTCAGATAAACAGGTTTCGTCGCATAAATATTTACGTAATTTCTGCTAATGATATAAAAATAAAATTTCCTTATCAACTTATTTAAGAGGATTAATTATTTTTTTAATCCCATACTAATTCATTGGTGGTTAGCAAAACATTGAGATAACATTAAAATGTCTTTCTTATAAATTCCAAGTTATTTTTTGTACGTATTTTAACATTGAATATATTGTGTCTCGTGAAAGTGTAGTTATTTTTGGAAATTTGGATATTAAATCAAAAACTATATCTCAAAAATGGTAAGAAATAGAGACCTAAGATTTAAATCTTTAAAAAATTTAGTTTTACGATGTTTTTTCTGTAATATTTGGTCAGTAATGACCTAAAACTAATTGGTAAAATTTTGATTTTATTTTGTAAATTTCAAAAATTCATATCTCAAAAATGATAAAAGGTAGAGACTTGAGGTTTGAATTTTTGGAATCCTCACACCTTGTTTTGTTTAGAAAAAATTAATGTTTGGGGTAATGACCTAAAACTATTAGGGAAAATTTTGAAACTTTTTAAATTTTAAAAATTCATATCTCAAAAAAGGTAAGAAATAGAGACTTGAGGTTTGAATTTTTAGAATTCTCACACCTTGTTTTGTCTAGAAAAATATAATGTTTGGTCCGTAACGACCTAAAACTATTGGGGAAAATTTTGAAACTTTTTGTAATTTTAAAAATTCATATCTCAAAAAAGGTAAGAAATAGAGACTTGAGGTTTGAATTTTTGGAATTCTCACACCTTGTTTTGTCTAGAAAAATATAATGTTTGGTCCGTAATGACCTAAAATATTAGGGAAAATTTTGAAACTTTTTGTAATTTAAAAAATTCATATCTCAAAAAAGGTAAGAAATAGAGACTTGAGGTTTGAATTTTTGGAATTCTCACACCTTGTTTTGTCTAGAAAAAATTAATGTTTGGTCCGTAATGACCTAAAACTATTAGGGAAAATTTTGAAACTTTTTGTAATTTTAAAAATTCATATCTCAAAAAAGGTAAGAAATAGAGACTTGAGGTTTGAATTTTTGGAATTCTCGCACCTTGTTTTGTCTAGAAAAATATAATGTTTGGTCCGTAATGACCTAAAACTATTAGGGAAAATTTTGACACTTTTTGTAATTTTAAAAATTCATATCTCAAAAAAGGTAAGAAATAGGGACTTGAGGTTTGAATTTTTGGAATTCTCACACCTTGTTTTGTCTAGAAAAATATAATGTTTGGTCCGTAATGACCTAAAACTATTGAAAATTTTTATTTTTTTTTTTTTTTGGAATTTAAAAAAAATCATATCTCATAAAAGGTAAGAAATAGAGACTTGAGGTTTGAATTTTTGAAATTTTCACACCTTGTTTTGTCTAGAAAAAAATAATGTTTGGTCCGTAATGACCTAAAACTATTAGGGAAAAATTTTGATTTTAATGAAATTAAAAAAAAATCATATCTCAAAAAAGGTAAGAGATAGAGACTTAAAGTTTGAATTTTTGGAATTCTCACATCTTATTTTGTCTAGAAAAAATTAATGTTAGGTCCGTAATGACCGAAAACTATTAGGGAATAATTTTTCCAAATTTTTAAATTTTTTTTTCGTTTTATCAAAAAATGTCTCAAATAAAAGTTGTCAGTTATTGCTTTTATAGCAACTTTTGTTCAATAATTTTTTACCGACCACCAACATATATAAGGGAGGTATTGTGATCATACCAATTTTGACGTTTCGAGATGGATCTCCACGAATTGAGGTCCCTACATAACTTTTTGACTATTTTTAGCATGATGTCTGTCGGCCTGTCTGTCCGTCTGTCCGTTAATTAATCTTTTTAATTATTTATGAATATTGCTGCTCTAAAACAATAGTGAGATATATAAGAAACTAAGTTTCTGAGATATTGCTATTTAAAATTTTACATTTTATATAAACTTGGTTTAAGAGTCGAATAATTGTAATTTCAATCTTTATTTTTTAATCTATATAATTTCAGAATCCAGAAAACATATTTCTGAACCCATTCATATTAAGGTGATAAAATTTTAAAAATTTCAGTAGTGTTTTAAAACATCGATATGCCAAATAAGGTGAAACATATTCCAAAACAGGCAGCAAATCCTGTGCGGATTGTGCGGATGCGGATCGGATACGGTTATTTATATTTACAAAGGCTACGGATGAGGATCGGATGCGGATACAAAAAAACATATCCGTGCAGAGCTCTACTTATAGGTGCCAGCAAAAATCTTTCAACTTTTTAAAAGAGCGATCATTGGTTACCTGAAGGGTAAAATCCCTTACACCAGGGATGAGCAACCTTTTTTTACTACGGGCCAACTAGAAATTTAAAAATTTCCTGCGGGCCGCATACGAAATTTATTAAAATATGAACACAAGATGATAAACACAAATTATCTATTTATTAACAAAATAACAAAATTATTTTTAAAAAAATACACAAATAAAACAAATGCTAGAAATGCTAGGTATAAAAAAACAGTCAAAGATAATTATTATGGGGAAAAAATCATAAACAAATTTTAATGAGAAGTTTGGCATTGCTTCTTTGCAACCAATTGCTCTATATTGCTCTTATTTATGCTTTAAAATATATATGTATCTTCTGTAATTTAATGGCCTTTTTTGAAATTTGACAGACAACAGCTTTGACGGGCCGCACGAAAAAGTACTCCGGGCCGCGGGTTGCTCATCCCTGCCTTACACAGTTCATCAGTTGGTCAGCATTGTGTTCATTTTCTTTGGTTCGTACAAGCCGCACTTCCATGAGAGGTAATTTGTGAGACGGCGTCTTCTGATGAATCCCGAATCTCGATATCCTCGGATTGTAGGTGATTGCGGAAATAGCGATTCCCAATGTTCAAATTTGGCCGTCTGCCAAATTGTAGTGAAACGATATTTCTGACATATTATATGATAAATTATACAGCATTAAGCAGAGCCTTGACTTATTTTTAATATTTTTTATTTGTAAAAGTTTCCACATAAATATATTTAGTTAAATACATGTAAATCGAACGAAGATACAACTGGTTGTCAACTCTGATAACCATCAAATTCTTCTCAAAAGAAAACATGTCAAGGTTTTTTGAATTAATATATTTTATAGTATTAGGTAAGGCAGCTCTAGAATGCCCCTATTCTGAAACACATACAGTGTGTTCATTTAAAAAGGTTATACCCTAAATGTCTTGTAAAAGTGAAAAACTGAAAATATATACATATTAGGTCGTCAAGGATGAAATTTGTAGAAAAAAAGGCAAAGTTGGTTGATAACTTACAAATATAAGGAATTATTTTATTCATCGAATTATGCACCCATATTGTCTATACACTTTTGCCATTTAAGCGGCAGGTTGTTCAGGCCGGTAGTATAAAACCCGGGCGGACGAGTATCAATGAATTCCTGGAAGGTCAGTTTTACAGCATTGGCGGAATTAAACTGTTTTCCTATTAAAAAGTTGTCCAATTTGCGGAAGAAGTGGTAGTCAGTGGGGGCTAGGTCTGGTGAGTATGGAGGATAATGAAGAAATTCTAACTCCAATTCCTGTAGTTTTGCTACAGTCATTTCTGCAGTGTGTGGTCCAGCGTTATCATGCAATAAGATAGGAGTCGATCTGTTGACCAATCGAGGCTGTTTTTCTTTAAGTTTTTGCATCATTTCGTCCAGTTGGTTGCAGTATATTTCTGCTGTGATCGATGAGCCAGTTTTTTGTTTTTTCTTTTGTTTGGTCTTTAAGTTACCTGTACGAATTTCGGCGAACCAATTATATTGTCTGCTGCGTAGTAACACTAGAGCCAAATATATTATTAATGTTTCGCACGGTCTGCGATGCCGTAGTTCCACGTAAGGATTCATAATTCATAATAGTGCGAATTTCCGACCGTACCATTTTCTATATTTAACTATTTAAATTAGTGAAAAATATAAAGTGCCGTAGCGTATTATTATTTCACTCTTGCCATAAGCACAATACAAATGCCAGCGATATATTTTAGGAGTTTTAAATGCGTCTTACATAGGAAGAGGCGTCCAACCGAAGATTTTATGTTCACGCGGATATTGCGGATAAGCAGATATGATATATAATCCGCATCCAAACCGCAACCGCACGATTTAAATGATTTTATATCCGCATCCGCAGCAAAATGGCGGATATCCTCGGATTTGCAGAGCTCTACCTATAAGCACAAGTTTTAAGCACTTGTAGATGTCTGTTAGTGCACACGTAAAAAAATATTACTATTTACTAGGATACATGTAGACCGGGAGCTCATGACAGTTTTTGGTCTCCGATTTCATACAGCATGCCTTTTGGAGGAGAGAATATTTACCCTGTGACAACAAAAAAGGGATGGTACTAAACCCTTGCACGCTTTCCGGTCATAGGGAAAATTGCATTTCCACTTAAACACAAAATTTTTGTGCTTTTCTCTGATTTAATATTGCTTGCCCTTTTGTCAAAAGAAAGTTATAACAAATTTAAAGTCTTTTAAATATATTCATGCGATTCGGAGGGTCCCAAAGGGCTCAAACGGTCATGTGATCTTGTAATAAAAAAATATGATTTTCCGCGTTTTCATACAGCATGCCTATAATTAAAATACTTTAAATTTGTTATAACTTTCTTTTGACAAAAGGGCAAGCAATATTAAGTCAGAGAAAAACACAAAAATTTTGTGCAAGTGGAAATGCAATTTTCCCTATGACCGGAAAGCGTGCAGGGGTTTAGTACCATCCCTTTTTTGTTGTCACAGGGTAAATATTCTCTCCCCCAAAAGGCATGCTGTATGAAATCGGAGACCAAAAATGTCATGAGCTCCCGGTCTAATACGAAATCCTAAATTGTGTGATAATTAATAGATTTATAAGCGTCACTTGAACCTACGGCATAACTGTAATCTCACGAGGCATGTACATATGTATATCTATAATGATGACACAAAGATAAGAAGATTGATGTGGTAACATATGTATGTTAGTTGTACACGGATTCACTTTTGTTTCGTAGAATGTCCCACAGTTTCACTCGGATGTACATTTCTTCCTCGTGTGTGGGAACTCGAGCATCAGTTTCACCCATTGTCGCGCGAGTGGATGCTGCTCTGGGTGTCACAGTGCACAATAGAAGCGTCTCTCATCCCAAAATACACAACACTTATGACGGCAATCAAATGAATCATGATACATATAATACTGAGAATCACTCGTCTCACAGAGCACCATTCACTTCATTTCTTATCAACAGTCATTTCCGCCATCTCTTACATGTTACATACACGATGATAGTGAAAATTATGTTGTTAAATAGATTTATTATTGGATCGAATATAAATTATGTCGGAACATGTGTGAACACCATCGAAACAAATCGGTAATTAGTCATTATTTTAATTGACTGAATAAACAATGGTAGATACAGAAATGTCGATACCACAGTGTTGTCTCATGTAATACCCTTTTCACACTAGATCTTTAAGACGAGTGAACTTAAAGTTCACCGATGTTTAAGATCGGTATGCTTTCACACTTGATGTTTAAATCTCCGGTGCTGTCATCAGCTACAGTAATTTTGTCCTTGTTACCGTCATGAAATTACCAGTTTTGAACTGTCTGCGCAGACGCACATTTTGAATTATTATAAACAAATATGGATATTTCATTTCATTCTACAATAAAGACACTACAATAAAGAATATATTACACCTGTATTAACATGTAAGTCGATACATTTTATCTCAATTATTGTAGCTCTGTATTTTATTAAACACATTATTAAAATAAATAATTTTATTATAACAATAAGTATAAACTTCTTATAACGTCGATATAATACAGTATTCTTGTTTATGATAATATAAAATGTTGACAGCACAAATTCAAAGAGTATTTTTTTATAATAGAAATTATGTTGGTAATGCGGACGAGGTTTAAGACGCAGATCTCTGTCTTAAACATCGCTTGTATTTAGATGAGGCCATACGGTTTCACATTAGCGTTTAAAGACTCATTCACTTTAACATCCGATCTTAAAGTTCTAGTGTGAAAAAGGTTAATACGCAAAGCAGCATTTGTCGGTAGATACAATGTAGATACACATACCCGTCATGCTTTACCAGTGGTTCTTAAACAAAGGATGCGAGCGAGAGCTTTTGTTACATTATTGACTAACGTACATATGTGATATCCAAAAAAAGTACTTTTTCTTAATTTTGTTTCTCCTTTCCTTTTAAAAGGATTAGTGTTGTTAGTTCTCTAGTTCAGTCAGCTAATGAATATGTAATTTTTTACAATATAGAATTTTTTGTCGTTGAAAAAAATTATTATTTAAAAAAACTGTGTGTGTGGTAACAAAAGTAAGTTCTAAAGACGTAGATTAAGGAACAGAAAGTATTGGGTTGATGCAAAATTAACGACGATTTTTTGGAGTTTTTATTTTGTGTTGAAAAATGACACTTGCTTTATGTAGATATAATAAAAAAATGTTTTTAGGTGAAAAAAAAAGCTAGTTACGCCCTGCCTAGGGGCGCTCAATTAAATCTTGCCTATGGGCGCCACAGACCGTCGCGCCGGCCCTGGAGGAATTTATATACATACATTCGTAAAAAATTGTAATAGAAGCTATTAGTATTCAAATTACGAATAAAAATCAGCTGTGGCCACCACAGGACCGACCGCCATCGTAAAGTACTTATATAAAATACATTCTAGCAGCAGAGTAGAAATAACTTGGCCTAATATTTTCTAACAGATATTTTTTATCATGACCATGGAAACGTTACATATAAGTATGAAAAAATTGAGACTTGGAAAATTTTTTTCGTTTTATCAAAAAACGTTATTAGTTATTGCTTTTATAGAAACTTTTGTTCAATAATTTTTTTCCAAATATTTTTTTAGTTGTGAAATATTCACAAAAAACTTAAAATCGACACGAATAAACTCCCATTTTTAGTCAACCGATTTTTACCAAAAGTTGATAAACTCATGCCATTGATGGCAGAAGCTTAAATATGAAGTTTCATAAAAATACTTTCAGCCGAATTTGCTCTGCACGTGTACACAGACAGACAGACGGACGGACGCACAGACAGACAGACAGACCGACAGACATCATGCTAAAAATAGTCAAAACGTTATGTAGGGACCTCAATTCGTGGAGATCCATCGAAATCTCGAAACGTCAAAATCGGTATGATCACAATACCTCCCTTATATACAGGGCCGGATTACCCCCTTAGACAAAAAAGACATTTGTCTAGGGCCCGGATTTGGGAGGTGAAGACCTTTTTTTTTTGCTCTTCACTTGGTTTTGGAAGGTAAGGACCTTTTTAAAAAAAACATAGGTTGAGGGCCCGTAAATCAAAAATGTCTTGGGCCCAGCGAAGGCTTAGTCCGCCACTGCTTATATATGTTGGCGGTCGGTAAAAATGATCATAAAAAAAATTGTTGATTTTGATGCCATTATTTAAAAAATATATATATATTGTCTTAGACATCCAGCAAAACCCTGAAATGTATAAAAATTCACACTTTGCATTTTTTTCTTAATTATTGGCAATTATTTTAACTAGCATTTTCAGTTTGGGTACAAATACATTTACCTCTATAGTGAAGAGTATCTCCCTTCTTTTTTCGCTAGCGAGTTGTAACAAATTGAGTGTTAGTAAGATCTAATTTTCGACGGTTGCTTATTAAATGACATTACTAAAATCTCTTAATTTAGAAGTTTTCTCCTAAATAAAAATATAAATTTTGATAAACAGTCCGTGTTTTTGTTCAGAATAAAAAGCTATAATAATCTTGAATTGATGTTTGTCTACCTACGTACCACGCTCCACGCTCCTCGCTCTGTACAAGTGTTTACTGCGGAAATATAATTTAACATATTTATAATTAATATATCGTCCTTAACAGCGGGTAAAAACTGGCCAAAAAAACTTGATAACTCTGCCAAATATTTGAAATACAGCACAGCCAAATTATTCAAGATATTTATAAACACATTTGCACTGACATTGCGATTAACGATCTCAGATAGTTTATAAATGACCGTGTCACAGGGCAAAGGGCACCACTGAAATATCGCACACTCCAACTACTGCACAATCAATTTCAGCAACCACCCAAAATATTTATTTTTGAAAATATAGTTTGGTCAAATTTTTTTATTATATGTATTGTACTACTCTATCAGATCAATTCTGTAAAAATTTACTGTGTAGTAACGTTACTACAAGATAAAATATTATAAAAAGTATAATGACTTTCATTCATGATAGTAACTGACCTTGCTCATCGAGACAAATTTAGTTACAATGATCATAGTAACTGAGTGACAGAATTGGTCTGAGTATAGTCTGTTTCACCTCTGTTTAAGCTCTGAGTACGTCGCTACGATTAGTTTGAAAGTACAATCAATTTCAAAAATATGATCTACACCGATTTCAGGTAATATGTTGAAAAATGTGTACTCTAAATAATAGCAATGAAATAACTATTATATGTATTGGGTTGTTATATAAGTCCGTTCGTGTTTCTCACGTTTTATTCAATAAAATATACATTCTAAAAAAAACTTTTATTATCAAATGTACAGTCCATTATTTTCTATAACTTTGGACAAACGCTCAGGCAATTTCATAATGCCATCTCTCCAGAAGTATCCATCTTTGTTCTCGAAAAATCTGTCCAGGTGAATTTTGATATCGTCCACAGATGCGAAATTTTTTCCGTTATGGGAATTTTGTAGAAAGCAGAACAAATGGTAGCCGGATGGTGCGATGTCTGTACCATATGCTCCGACTACCATTTGTTCCATTCTCTACAAAATTCCCTTAACAGGAAAAATGTTGCATCTTTGGACGATTTCAAAATTCACCTCCATTTTTACCGACCGTCACATAGGGACGTATTGTGATCATACCGATTTTGACATTTCGAGATATCGATGATCTCCACGAATTGAGGTCCCTACATAACGTTTTGACTATTTTTAGGATGATGTCTGTCGGTCTGTCTGTCCGTCTGTCTGTGTGTCCGTCTGTCCGTCTGTCTGTGTACACGTGCAGAGCAAATTCGGCTGAAAGAATTTTTATGAAACTTCATATTTAAGCTTCTGCTATCAATGGCACGAGTTGATCAACTTTTGGTAAAAATCGGTTGACTAAAAATGGGAGTTTACTCGTGTTGATTTGAAGATTTTTGTGAATATTTCACAACAGAAAAATATTTCGATAAAATTTATTGAACAAAAGTTGCTATAAAAGCAATAGTTAATAACTTTTATTTGAGACGTTTTTTGATAAAACGAAAAATTTCGAATAATTTTCAATCTCAATTTTTTCATACTTATATGTAACGTTTCCATGGTCATGATAAATAATATCTTTGTTAGAAAATATTAGGCCAAGTTATTTCTACTCTGCTCCTAAATAAATACGTTATTTTATATAAGAACTTTATGATGGCGGTCGGTCGTGTGGTGGCCATAGCTGATTTATTAAGTAAAAAGGAGCACAAAATTATACTTAATATAACTCTTAAAATACAATTTATTTTTAATCAAATTATCACGAAAATTTACTTAATCCAACCCTTATAATACAATTTTGTTATTTATTCTAATTCCCACCAAAATGTACTTAATCAAACCATTAAAATATATATATATATTTTTCAAAAGAACACGCAATTTATGCCAACTTGTAAAATAATTATTTTTTACTTTATACAAAAGAAGACTCTAGCTCTTATAGTTATGGCCCCAGTTGTGAAAAGCCCCAATTGTGTACGGCCCGAATTTTCCATCGCCCCAGTTGTCATAGAATCGTTCTTGACTATAGCCACGAAGCCCTAATATTCTAAGTGTGGCTAGTAGCCCCGGTCTGTCTGTATTACCCTTTTCACACTAGAACTTCAAGACGAGTGAACTTAAAGTTCACCGATGTTCAACATCGGTATGCTTTCACACTTGATGTTTAAATCTCTGGTGCTGTCATCAGCTACAGTAATTTTGTCCTTAAGTTACCGTCAAGAAATTACCAGTTTTGAACTGTCTGCGCAGACGCACATTTTGAATTATTATAAACAATTAAGGATATTTCATTTCATTCTACAATAAAGGCACTACAATAAAGAATATATTACTCCTGTATCAACATGTAAGTCGATACATTTTATCTCAATTATTGTAGCTCTGTATTTTATTAAACACATTATTAAAATAAATAATTTTATTATAACAATAAGTATAAACTTCTTATAACGTCGATATAATACAGTATTCTTGTTTATGATAATATAAAATGTTGACAGCACAAATTCAAGGAGTATTTTTTTATAATAGAAATTAAGTTGGCAATGTGGACGATGTTTAAGACGGAGATCTCTGTCTTAAACATCGCTTGTATTTAGACGAGGCCATATGGTTTCACATTAGCGTTTAAAGATACATTCACTTTAACATCCGATCTTAAAGTTCTAGTGTGAAAAGGTTATATGTGTGTCAGTTGAGTTAAATAAAATGGTCAGTTACATAGGCAGATAGTTATTCGATGAGCACATAAACAGAACACGCGCCAAAACTAAGTAGCCTCTAATGGCAGAACAATGGAGACAGTTCATCGCTGCGCTGTCTCTATACACTTTTATTACGTGAGACTATGTTCTCACTGTTATTGCTTTCACATGTACACGACCTATAATAAACATTTTTATTACACTGTAACTTTCATTAGAGTAGTGATGAAAAATATATAGTTCAACCAGAATTACCCAAATGATATAACTTATTCAAATAAGACTAATGAGTAAGCACCCGGGGAGAATAAAAATAATCATCATCACTGTCGCTAATATAAGTATTAAATTTAGTATTAATTTATTTTTTTCTCGACCTTGTTAATAATACAATAGTTAATTATTTTCAGGAATTGGGTCATTAAATAATTATAAAATGTTTGAAAAAGACCAGTTTCGATAATGTGTATTATCTGCTTCAGTTTTTTCAATCATAATAGTTTTGAACTATTCACACCATGTATCAAAATATATACATATATAGTGATCATCGTATCCATCCCAATAAAGTAATAAATAAAGTTAAAAATTTTAAAATGGTAAAACGGTTAAAATGTAAAAATGTAAATTTATTATCACAGTTGTCTAAGATATCACAGGTCTAAACATCATGAATGTAGACGGCATAATGAATACTTTTGATGCATGGTGTGAAGAGTTCATTATGATTTAATAAACTGAAGAAGATAATACACACTATCGAAACCGGTCTTTTTCAAACATTTTATAATTATTTAATGACCTAATTCCCGAAAATAATTAACTATTGTATTAAATTTAATTTTTATGAATTTATTGAATTCAAAATAAAGTTCTGAACAATTTTTATATTTAAATTTTTGTAGGTATGACCAAAAAACCCTTATACTGTCATTTTGTCGTCTGTCTGTCTGTCTGTTCGGTAAAAAATGTAGCCAAATTGCTAAACCCAGAGAGTTGAAATTTGGCATGCTTATACAACTCTTTGACCCGCACATAAGAAAAATACTAAAACATCTAAAAAACATATCCCCCTAAAAATATAAACAAATATCTGCTAATCGAAAATAAAATATTTTTTAAAAATTCTGCATAAGGTATCAAATGAAAGCCTTTATTACGTGGATTAACGATCAAAATTTTATTTTTGCAAAATAAATTATTTAGATGCTATTTTTGCCAAAATTGTGTAAAAAATTTTTTGTCCCACACCCTCTAGCCCAGATGGTTTAAACTAAAAATCTGAAAAAAAAAGTAATGTATATTTGTATGAACCGGAATAGTACAACAGGAATTTTTGATCAGATTATGTTTTCAGAAAATAACGCATTTTTTGTGTTTTTTGCTTGACTACGTAAAATATTTAATAACTTATCTAAGACAGTCTGGTTCACTGTCTTAGTGTAATGGCTAGCATGCTCGCGTTCTAATTTGCAAACTTAAGTTCACTCCGCTCTCAAGGTAATTTTATTTTTTTAAATTATTTTTTGTTTTTTTTTTGCATTTTTATTTTGTTTCAATTATTTTTTCAAAATTCTAGTTATAACATATTTGGGCAAATGTTGCATTTAATTTTTAAAAACGTAAATTTAATAACCAGTGGAAATTGTTGAAATTGAATACACGAAATCAAAGTTATGACTTAAAACAACCAATGGAAGCCAAAGGCGCAATTTTCAATTTAAGGATTTTCATTTTAAATGTGTGTAAATTCAACACCCTATATAATTTTTCCAATAATAATAGACATAACTGTATTAAAATTGATGAACAGTTGATCAAAAACAAGTTCCTTGGACTGATGAATCCTAATTGTAATTTGTCAGTTTCTTTAATTTTATCTTGCATCTAAACTTCCATAAGCAGGAGTGGATATCATCCATTATCTCTCAGTTCAAATTTTGTTCCAAAAATAGACGATCCATTTATTATCGGTTTATTTTAAATTCCTTGTTTAGAAACTTCTCGAATTTAGTTAAAAACTTGTGAATATTGTCTCGTTATTTAGCGTGTTGTGGAAGACGAGAAATGAAGCTGGTGCTGACCACGCCTGTAGTTTCACACAACTATGGATTCGCAACAACTCCAGATACTTCAAAAGTTTTAATTAAAATCCCGGTTAACATTTTAAATAGCGAGGAAGAAAAGCAACTGCAATTAAATTCTTTTCAATACTTCCAACATTCAATATTGGCTTTTATTATGAAAATGCCATAACCAACACCACAATTATAAACTCAAACTGATTAAATAAGTATTGTTTGAATTGAATTACCTACCATAGCTATGTGGTAAAACGATTGCTAATGGAACCAAGGTAAAGAGGTTAAATCTTCATTGATACCACTTCGAACATATGTATATATTTTTCGAAGGAATGGAAAATGATGGAAAGGGTACAAGAGGGCTGTATGAGATGGATATTAGGAGTGGACAGAACGACACCAGGATATATTGTGAGAGAGGAAATGAAGAGGGAAAAGCTGAGAGTGGGTGCCGGAGCGAGGGCAGTCAAATATGAAGAGAGTCAGAAGGGAAGATAATAGGAATATAATAAGGGAATGCTGGGTAGAAAGAATGAAGGAAGAACAAAAAGGCAAATTGTTAGCATGGAGAGAGACAAGAAAAGAATACTTTTGTAGGTGTGGAATGGATATAAGAGAAGCAGAGAGAAAGAGAAACAGAGGAACAGTTGTAGTTGAAGAATTGAGAAGGAGGAATAAGGAGGTACAGGAGCAGGAAAGGACAGAAAAAATACACAAATCGCTGAATGTGAAAAGATATAAAGAGATAAGAGTGATAGAAATACCGAAATTTGGGGATGGAAGGAATGGGAGAAGGTAGAACTAGTACAGGAGAGGTATTTGAGATGGATCTTAGGGGTAGATAGAACAACACCAGGGTATATTGTAAGAGAGGAACTGAAAAGGGATAAGATGAAAGTGGGTACAGGAAGGAGGGCGGTTAAGTACGAGGAGAAAGTAAGAATAGAAACAGACAAAAGAATAATGAGGGAATGCTGGGAGGAAAGAGCCAGAGAGGAACAGAAAGGAAGATGGTACGCATGGGGGGAGATGAGAAAGGAGTATTACTGGAGATGCGGAGTGGATGCGGCAGAGGTGGAAAGGAGAAGAAAAGACGGGATAAGCGTGATTGAGGAGTTGTGGAGGAGAGATAAGGAAGTGGGGGAGCAAGAAAGGACAGTCAGAATAGACAAATCAAGGAACGCAGGGAGATATAAGGAGGTCAAAACTATAGGGGTACCAAGCTACTTGAAGGGAGAAAGAGGAAGGTCAGGAGGGAGAGTTAGGAGGATTGCGAGGCTAAGGTGCAGGAATGAAGAGAGAGGAAATAGATATTGGAGGAGACAGGAGGATAAGATGTGCAGGATGTGCGGGGAGGAGGAAGAAGATATAGAGCACCTCGCGAAGAGGTGTAGAGAGATGACAGTATGGTCGGGGAGCACATTAGACCTGTTACACGAAGATGGAAGGGGGGAGAAGTGGGCGAAGGAATTAGAGGCAAGAAGGATTGAGATTGGGGAAGGATAACAGGAAGGGGTAAAGGAAGGAAGGAAGAGGCCCGGTGGGAGGCAGAAGGCGAGAAATGGAAGGAAGGAAGGGGGTTGAGGTCACCTGGAAATGGGGAGGAAGGAAGGGAGAGGTGAAGAAACGGTTGGAAGGGAAGAGAATGGAATAAAATAAATTAAAGATGGGCGAGAGAACTGGAAGCAAGAAGGAAGGAGATCGGAGAGGGAAACCAGAATGAGAATAGGAAGAAAGAGAGGGACACTGGAGAAAGAAGAAAGAAATGTAATATATTCTAAATTAAATTGTATTGTATTGTACGTTATGTAATTTGGATTGTTTTGGTTATTTTATTTATTTTATTTTTATTTGTAATGGCTAATACCCTGAACGCCGCAAGGCCTAGGGAGAAATAAAGAATATATATATGATAGGAATACCGAGATACTTGAAGAGGAAAAGAGGAAGATCAGGCGTTAGTCAGGGCGTTAGTCAGGGGGTTAAGATGCGGCAGCGAACAGAGGAACAACAGGTTCTGGGCAAAGCCAGAGGACAAGCTATGTAGAATGTGCAAGGAAGAAGAGGAAACATTGGAACATTTAGCGACGAGATGCAGAGAGTTGACAGCCTAGAATGAAGGGATAAAGATACTGATGAGTGAGGAAGGCAAGGGAGAAAGATGGGCGAGAGAACTGGAGGCAAGAACGAAGGAGATCGGAGAGGGAAGCCGGAAGGAAAATAGGAAGAAAGAAAGGGACACTGGAAGAAGAACAAAGATATGAAACTAAAAAAATATTGTAATACATTCATTATATGTTATTTTATTTTTCATTTCTTTGTAATTGTTTGTTAATTGTTTGTAAATTGGTTGTAATTGTTAATAGCAGACGCCGCAAGACCTAGGGCAAATAAAGAATATATACATATTTTAGATTTATTGATAATATTCAGGATCGATTTAATCTGTTAAAATATTATACAAAAGATATTAACTTTATTGAGAACTGACAATAACTGAAGTGACGCCTAGCGGAATATTTGGAACTTAACGGAATAGGATTTTGTTGGATGTGGCTCATTTAATTGCATTGTTTGTATGTGTTAAAGTGAAGAAAACTTTAATAAAACGTCTTTAAAATCGCAACAGAAAATTAACTGCAATGTTAATTGTTGTGTATCAAATGTCAAAAATATCCTATTCCAATCGCCATTTTGTGAGCGACAACAGCGCCTCTATAGGTAATGTCACTTCTCAATAATTGTTTTAAAGATTTAAAAGAATTAACTGAGCCCGATATATTAAATAAAACATTGTTCAGACTTAGAACGTCCATGATGACGGCCCAAAAAATATGGATGGTACTAATTTAGCGAGAGAAATTTTAAAAAATCATTTTTTTTTTCACTATATAATTTATTTTTATTTTTTTGTTTGTTTTCTTGCCCCGAGTGGTCTCCTACAATGTTTTTGTTTAGTATTTTTTTGTATCTCTAATAATAAAGTAAATAATGAGGGCTTCCCTTTTCACCGTTATACTTTTTATTTGATTATGTTAAGTACTAGTGAAAATATTGGTTTAAGGCTGTAGATTTAGTGATAATATGTAGACAAGTCTGTTCTATTTATAATGATCAAGTGAATCCACCGGTGCTAAATATAACAGTCGTTTCATCTAAGAATAGGAGTGGACCAGCGACCTCCACTGGCTCTCTCCAGCGTACTCCTGCCCTACACTAACTGGCAGCGCTCGTCCGTCATGACATCCGTGTAATTATCACCTCATAAACTCAACGAGAGACAAGACGGGCGCTACCATTAAGGCATACTAGGCAACCGCCTAGGACGACAAGAGGGAGCAAAATTCCAGACTGTCTTAAGGCCACATTATCAATATTATTGATGAATAATATTGAAGGTATTTTATTGATCAATAATATTGACGGGGCTGAAGTCCACCGACGGCTCAATATTGCCACAAAGGTATATCTAGGTCAGGATTGTGACAAATAGACATTGTGACGTTCAGCTGTTTGATTAAAAAACTATTTATCAGCGTCTAGCATATATTACCTGATTACGAAATGCATACGCTGCATTTTCGTCATAAGGAAATATTTGTCATCACGAATAAATATCGGAACTAGGTCAACCAGTAGTATAAGGACATCACATAGAATCCGGGCAGAGGAACCTTGTCCTCTACAAGTTCCAATCAACACGGTAACGACCGAGATACCGACGCCATATACCCAGACATCTGGTGAGCCAAACAAACAGTACCGTGTGAGTGCGAGAAAGCTTTTTCAGGCTCCACGACTCCTTGATGGGCAACCCCTCAGGTCCAAGCCTGGCCAACACGGGGTGGACCGAGGACCCCAACTCCATGGGCAAATTCATACAATTACATTGACAACAGTAAAACATTGTAAATGTATATATATATTTAATAAATTGTATTGTTGAAAACAGGAGTTGCAAAAAATATAGAACAGATAAGACTTGTTTTCCTATTATAAACAATTTTTATTATTGCTGTTAAGTCAACACTAAGGAAGATATTTCGAAAGATTAACCCATAAATATTCATAGAATAAATAAGATTTGGTTTCTTATTGTATACAATTTTTGTTACATAATCAATAATAAGGGAGATATTTAAGGGAGACAAGCTCCCTTAAATATCTCCTCTCTCACAAGCGCTATAGGTGCCTGTTTATCGGCGGATTAGAAAAAATCTTTCTACATGTTCGTAGCACTGCCTACTATATTACAATTTTTTACTTGTCCCTGAGTCTAAAATTATTGTTTTCCCCGTACCTGGGCTCGGAATTATTGTTTTTCCAGGGCCCGGAATCTCTCTGAACACATCACATCAATAAAAATATGGCAGTACATAATGTGATCATCTCATAAAGTTTCATCTGTAACCAGATAGTACGAGTAATATAGGCGATAGACGATATAATATAGTATTAATTTTATAAATAAGTGGGCACGTATATAAATGATAGGCAATTAGCGAGCGTGCTGATTGAGTTATCTGGCATGGAGTTGCTAGAGAACAGAGAGTGGAGGCGATCACCGCTCGGCCCAGTGCCCCCCCCCCGTGCCCCAGTGCACTTGCAAAGTGCTTACTAATAGCCTTCCATGCACAATCAATAACTTCCAATTACAAGAAAACTCCAGCCAGATACTTTCACAAACTGCTTGCTCTTCCTAGCACATAGTTAAAAGCATATTGGAAATTTTAAATTGCTTGTCCTCAAGAGGCTAATGTGGCTAGATTTCCGCAACATAAACATGCATTTATTTTGGCCATAGAATTTAGACCAAACAGTGTCGGATCAATTTGTTTTTATCGACCACCAACATATATAAGGGAGGTATTGTGATCATACCGATTTTGACATTTCGAGATTTTGATGGATCTCCACGAATTGAGGTCCCTACATAATGTTTTGACTATTTTTTGCATGATGTCTGTCGGTCTGTCCGTCCGTCCGTCTGTCTGTCTGTCTGTCTGTTTGTCTGTCTGTCTGTCCGTCCGTCCGTCCGGCCGTCCGTCTGTCTGTCTGTCTGTGTACACGTGCAGAGCAAATTCGGTTAAAATGATTTTTATGAAACTTCATATTTAAGCTTCTGCCATCAATGGCACGAGTTGATCAACTTTTGGTAAAAATCGATTGACTAAAAATGGGAGTTTACTCGTGTCGATTTTAAGATTTTTGTGAATATTTCACAACACAAAAATATTTCGAAAAAATTTATTGAACAAAAGTTGCTATAAAAGCAATAACTAATAACTTTTATTTGAGAAATTTTTTGATAAAACGAAAAATTTAGCTTAATTTCTGTAAAATTTTTCGGAATTTTTTCATATTTATATGCAACGTTTCAATGGTCATGATAAATAATATCTCTGTTAGAAAATATTAAGCCAAGTTATTTCTACTCTGCTGCTAGAATGTACTTTAAATAAGTACTTTATGATGGCAGTCGGTCCTGTGGTGACCACAGCTGATTTTCTTTTTTTAAATTTTGAATTCTTTCAACAATGCGTCTCTCTAGAATCAGTAACTATGTATATTTGTAGATGTTGTTCATATAAATAGTGTTTCGATTGTGAGGGCTTAGTTGGTATAAATATTAATTAATTTCAGCAAACAAGGGTTTATTTTAAAGATAAAAGTACAATCTAGAGCAGAGTTTCCCAAACTGTGCTCCGCGAGCTGATAAGACAGAAAAGTAAATAAAATAAATGTGATCAGGTGTGAAAATAGATTTTGTATTTTTTTTTCAAAACAAATGTTTCATTTAAAATTGATACGCTACTGAAGACAACAAAAGTCAGTACAATAATATTTTATTAGCCCTAATAAATGTAAATAAACTCGCTCGAATCTCACCTCGAATGGTTCAACTGGTCATTGAAAAAGTTTTAACCTATATGAAATACAAATATACAGCTGAGTGACTGTTCTATTACTAGGCTGATATATTATAGGAGCGGCATATATAAATGCAGTACAAATTCCTTAAAATTGCCTAAAATATTTTCTGGACCCCCCAAGAAAATTTTTGAAATAATATTTTAAATGTTCTTAATAATTTATTGTTTAATAATTAAGTTTATTGTAATTTTAAAAGCAAAAACTGTTATAAATTAATTTTTTTCTTTTAATTTCGGGACCCCTATGTTCTATTTGGGACTCCACGATTAAGAACCGCTGCTTTAGATCTCTTATAATTCTGACTATCAGATCAATTCTGTAAAAAATTACTGTGTAGTAACGTTACTACAAGATAAAATATTATAAAAAGTATAATGACTTCCATTCATGATAATAACTGACCTTGATCATAGAGACATATTTAGTTACTATGATCATAGTAACTGAGTTACAGAATTGGTCTGAGTAAGTCATAGTGCAGTCTTATTTATTTATTTTTTTGCTGCGATTATTTTTCGGTGTATCACTGGCTAAAGTACGGATCGTTAAAAAAGCTGCCATAGTCTCCGTCTCAGCACGTCCAGTAGACGACAAGTATGTTCAAATATTATAAAAATAGTATTTCAGTAGTTTTTTTATCAACATTTTCAGTTTTGTATTTTGAATATATATATATATATATTTACTGAGTGGCAATGATGTGCATTAGAAAAAAATATTGTAGGGAATACGTGTGGAAAGAACTCTTTTTAATTTCGTGCTAACATTTTCGCCTCTCGGCTAACAACTCGTGTAAAAATTGGCACTCGATTGAAAAGATCTCCTCGACATACTAATTGTATAAATAACTAATTTTAAATACAATTTAGGATATTAAGGCCCGGTCTTTCCACGTTCAGTTAAAGTCCCAGGTAACTATCTGACAGATAAGGTTATTTGTAACTTCATTTGCTGCATAAATGTCAATACCAGTCAGTGAATCCAATACATCAGTCTCATTATCCGTTAGATAACTATCCGATAGATACATTTGTATAGAAAGAAGAGATGACATTTACTCAGCAGATGAAGTTAAAAATAACCTTATTTGTCAGATAGTTACCTGGGACTTTATTTGAAGGTGGAAAGACCGGGCCTTAATGTAATGTTATAGACAGATGAAAATTGACTTGATTTTTGTCTTATATCTTGACGTGATTGCAGTAAATATATGCGCAAAAAATGTCAGTTAGATAATGTCAAGTGTGAATATTGTCACTCGATATTATTTTTTCATGTTCTGCGTATATTTTCTTAAAGCAGCATGTCGCCCTTGAATAGGATCGCCCTAATTAAATCCATCGCTAATACAAAATCAATAAGAGCAAATAGAATTAGCGGCCGTCGCATTAACCAATTTCCAAAAACACGCATTTTAAACATCATAATTACAAGTTAAAAATAAACACTAAATTGCAAAAATAATTAACATTTTCACCGGCATTTTCACCGGATCTAAATTTCCCCATCAAAAATTAAAATGAGCAATCAATTCAGCTATGGGATCAGTCGATTAACGTCATCGTGTGCCTTTTGCACCCAACCTTCATTACTGTTATGCTTCATTATTCTTTAGATCAGTGGTTCCCAACCATTTCCATTTTCGGAACGGCAAATTATGCACCGGGAAGTTTAAATGGAAAAAAAAACCTTACGCAAAATTGAGCATATATTTAAAGTAAATATAGTAAATAATTCAAGTAAATATGTATATTTATCAAATAACTAACAATTTGTTACATTTTTACCGACCGCCAACATATATAAGGGAGGTATTGTGATCATACCGATTTTGACATTTCGAGATTTCGATGGATCTTCACGAATTGAGGTCCCTATATAACGTTTTGACTATTTTTAGCATGATGTCTGTCGGTCTGTCTGTCCGTCCATCTGTCCGTCCAGCCGTCTGTACGTCCGTCCATCCGTCTGTCGGTGTGTCTGTCTGTGCAGAGCAAATTCGGCTAAAAGTATTTTTATGAAACTGCATATTTAAGCTTTTGACATCAATGGCACGAGTTGATCAACTTTTGGTAAAAATCGGTTTACTAAAAATGGGAGTTTACTCGTGTCGATTTTAAAATTTTTGGGAATATTTAGCAACAGAAAAATATATCGAAAGAATGTATTTAACAAAAGTTGCTATAAAAGCAATAGATAACTTTTATTTGAGACGTTTTTTCATATTTATATGTAACGTTTCCATGGTCACGATAAATAATATCTCTGTTAGAAAATATTAGGCCAAGTTATTTCTACTCTGCTGCTAGAATGTATTTTATACAAGTACTTTATGATGGCGGTCGGTCCTGTGGTGGCCACAGCTGATTTTTTATGTGAAATTTGCTGCTGCTTTTCACCTAGATTTTTTTTTCAAATCTTAGTTGCAGAATCGCCTTTCAACAAGCATATGGCAACAAAAATTTCGAAAGTATTATATTAGTTCACATCAAAGTGCATTACTCGAAATTTTATCAGGTTTTCTTACCAACCGTTTTGAGTAATAGATCAGGGACCAATTCATTTGAACTACTGACTAATTGAAATATTTATTTTTGATAAATAAATATTAAAATAGAAATATTTAAAAAATATATTATTTGCTCAATATACTAAAATAAATAATTTTTTCAACATTAGGAAACTTGAAATAAAAATAAAACCATTTGTATAAAATTCACTTAGCATAGTGTAAAACAGTGTTTCTCAACCGCCGATGCACGGACCACTGCCAGTCTGCGGCCATATCTATCCGTTCCGCGAAAATTTTATAAATATACGCTTCAAACGTTTAAGCGGAACTAAGGGGAATTTCCATTATCCTAAGTTGTCATGGGTTCTCTTTTTAAAGTCTGAAGTGCGCTTTTGCTAAACAAAATGATCAAAAAGTCGAAATAAGTTACTAGAATTCAAAATCTAGTTCCACTTAATCCAAAGGAACAAGCTATATGTAATAGAATAATATCTTTTGTAAAATAATTTAGGGGAACTGGTATATAAAATTATAAATTTTTATGTGTAATAAATATAACTAAAAAACTAAAGTAATAAAAAAATATTTACTTTTTAATGTAAATTTGTTGTTATGTTTTGTTGATGTAAAGTTTTACAATAAATTATTTTCGTAAAATAATATTTTCAATGGTCTGTATAAAAAAAAATAGATATTTTACCGGTTCTGATAAAAAAAGTATTTTTGCCGATCCGTGGTAAGATTTAGATTGAGAAACACTGCTAGTAAATATCTCCACACAGTATATTTTGACTATTAGGCCATTATCAAAAGACTATAATTGTTTTTATTTATATTTAAAATTTCCTAATGTTCAATATGTGCCATCGAGAGGCAAAAGCTACATCAATCAATACTTTTTTTCAGCTGTTAGAAGGTTTGATATTTTTCAAAAAATAATCCAATTAAAAATCTCGTTTGTAATACAAACAGTCTGGTTCACATTTATTTTTTCAGATTTTTAGATGAACCATTCTAGGTTACAGGGTGTGGGACAATGTTTTCTTGTATATTTTTGGGGAAAATCGCATCAATATAATTTATTTTTTTTAAATACTGACATATTATCAAAAAAGGGGCCTTGTGGGCCGTGAATTTTATTTTTAAAAATCAACTGTGGCCACCACAGGACCGACTGCCATCACAAAGTACTTGTGTAAAATATATTCTAGCAGCAGAGTAGAAATAACTTGGTCTAATATTTTCTAACAGAGATATTATTTATCATGACCATGGAAACGTTACATATAAGCAGGGCTTCGAACCGTTATTTTTTTCGTTTCGGTTTTCGTTCCGGTTCAATTAAAAAAAATATATATATCAGTTCGGTTCCGGTTTTCGTTCCGGTTCAATTAAAAAAAAATATATCAGTTCGGTTCCGGTTTTCGTTCCGGCAAAAATAACGGTTTTTTCGGTTTTCGGTTTTCGGTTCAGCTCCGAATGATAAATTTTCAAATTCTTTTATTTCTATTAGAAATTTATTTTCTACTATAATTTAGAAGAACATTATATTTCTTATTTTGTAATAAACATACTAAGTCCGCTGCTTGGAGGCGGGGGGATTCTGGGCGTTCAACCCCCCCCCCCCGAAATAATAGAAGCGTCATTTTTTTTACTTATCAGTTTAAAAAAATACGATTTTTTCTGCTCATCAGTTTAAAAAATAATCTTAAATAAAATGTATTTTACATTCATTCCCATAAACATTATCTGAACCGAAATAAACCGATACTTTTTTCGGTTCAGTTCCGGTTTTCGTTCCGACAAAAATAACGTTTTTTTTTCGGTTTTCGGTTCAGTTCTGGTTCGAAGCCCTGCATATAAGTATGAAAAAACAGATACTTCAAAAAATTTTCAATACCTCTCTTTTATATGTTAGCGGTCGGTAAAAATTTTGTGTTGGTAAGATCTGTTTTGTATAGGCTATTCCAAACGTTAAAACAAAGCAAAGAGAATTTAAATTTTCTTAAGTTGTCACAAGCTATCTTATTAACTATTGAAGAGAGCTTTTGTTAAAACGATCAAAAGTCTTATTTAATCTATAAAAAATACTAGTACTCAAAATTTAGTTCCACTTAAATCAAAGAAACACAGACCAATTCTGTAACTCAGTTACTATGATAATAGTAACTAAATATATCACTATGAGCAAGGTCAGTTACTATCATGAATGAAAGTCATTATACTTTTTATAATATTTTATCTTGTAGTAACGTTACTACACAGTAATTTTTTACAGAAATTCTTCGATTTCCAAAAAAGCTTGGTCACCCCTGGCTTGAAAACTCGTAGGATAAGTAAGACTGTCCATCATGCGCGTACACAAGAGGAAACCTTCGGGTCCAGACCCTTCCAGGAAAGAAAAAATCGTAAACTTATTTAATAAAAACTAAACCAATGAAAATAAAAATCAGCTTTTTACTTGCCCGACCTTAATATATAAGGGGCAAGTATTGTAATCGCGAAAATTTTCGATGTCGAGATTTTGATTGATGACCACGTTTCATGGTCCAGGGAATCCAAAAAACCTATTTTCGAAGTGCCGTCCGTATGTGTGTGTTTGTGTGTGTGTCTGTGTGTGTGTCTGTGTGTATACACGATAACTCAAGGACGGTTCAACTTAGAGAATTCGTTCTGGTACTAAAAAATTCTCCTATTAGATGGGAAGAAACCTATTGTTTTTTATGAAGATCGGTTGACTAGAAATGGGAGTTTACTCGTGTCGGTTTTAAGATTTTTGCGAATATTTAGCAACAGAATAATATTTCGAAAAAATTTATTGAACAAAAGTTACTATAAATGCAATAACTAATAACTTTCATTTGAGACGTTTTTTGATAAAACGAAAAATTTCGAAAAATTTTTGTAAAATTATTTAAAATTTTTCTTTAAGTCTCAATTTTTTCATACTTGTAACGTTTCCATGGTCATGATAATTAATTCGTAACTAGTAAACCAAGACTTGGACAAAAATTTGTATAGAACATAATTTGATGTACAGTCTGTTCCAAACGGTTAAGCGGAACTAGATTTTGCAATCTGGTTACTTTCATCGTTTAAATCGTGCCTTTCGGCCGTTTTGTTTAAGCTTTGTAAATCATACTTACAATAAACATTCTTTGGTTAAGGTTAATATCATTTTAAAATGTCATTTTCTTTATATTTTGATTTTTTGTGTCATTCTTAATACAAATTTCCCATTTATTTATTTTTTTTGTCATTAAAATATCTAAAAAAAATATTTAATTTTGACATATGTCATTCGTTTCCATGGTTTCATTGTTGGAATTTTAAATTTTGACATCCCAACGTGAAAAATGAAATAACCCAAGCAAGGTCCCTTCTCGTGACAACCTAAAAGAACTAAATTCCCATTTAGTTCCGCTTAACCGTTTGGAACAGACTGTATTTTTGAAGATTGATCTAAATATTAAAAAAAAAAAAAAAATTAATTTTTTTTTTTTTGTTATGGGAGGCAAGTCTAGCAAAGGTTTCCCTTCGCCACTGGTTTAATTTAAAAATTAAATTATAATCAAAATTAAATTAATATATAGGCCCCACCTTTTCGTAAAAAGTCAATAATAAATTTGTATTATTTTATGGATTTATTTTTATTTCGCGCCCAATCCATATTTCTGTGTACGCATGTGCTGTCGATTAAAAACAAAATAATAAAATTTGCTATTTGCAATTTAAGCACGTGTGACTTCGCACGTGGACCAGAAACATATATTACTACAATGACTTCAATACGACGAATTAATTTTGGCAGTTAACGTCTATTAAAATGAAGGATTTTTCTATTTGAGGAGCGAACGCGACCACTTTATATTGATCGGAATGCGGCGTCCTGTCACTGCCGCTTATCGCCCCATATCCACCAAAATCACTTCCACATATAACATCACTTTAAACTTGACGGAAAGGTTATTGGATAATTCGGACATAATGACCTGTCATCGCGCCAGTATTGTTGATATATATGAACCGGGCCAGACCTGTGCCATCGACCACAATACCACCAGCATGTCGCCTTCAACTACTTCCGCTTCAAACCGTCCGTTCTAACGGCTTTCAAAAATATTTAACGATAAAATCAGCATGACCTGCACTACCTAGACACATAAACCAATTGCTGGACTATGTCAGTCGTCCCACAACATATGAATCTTTGATTCTTAGCGAGATGCATCCAAATACTGTGCTAAACCATGGTATAATACAGAGGAAGCAGCATAACATGCACTGCCTGGACACATAGACCAATTGCTGGGCTATGTCAGTCGTCCCACAACATATGAATCTCTGGTTCTGAGCGAAATGCATCCAAATACAGTGCTAAACCATGGTATAATACAGAGGAAGCAGCATAACATGCACTGCCTGGACACATAGACCAATTGCTGGGCTATGTCAGTCGTCCCACAACATATGAATCTCTGATTCTGAGCGAGATGCATCCAAATACAGTGCTAAACCATGGTATAATACAGAGGAAGCAGCATGACCTGCACTGCCTAGACACATAGACCAATTGCTGGACTATGTCAGTCGTCCCACAACACATGAATCTTTGATTCTTAGCGAGATGCATCCAAATACAGTGCTAAACGATGGTATAATACAGAGGAAGCAGCATAACATGCACTGCCTAGACACATAGACCAATTGCTGGGCTATGTCAGTCGTCCCACAACATATGAGTCTCTGATTCTGAGCGAGATGCATCCAAATACAGTGCTAAACCATGGTATAATACAGAGGAAGCAGCATAACATGCACTGCCCAGACACATAGACCAATTACTGGGCTATGTCAGTCGTCCCACAACATATGAATCTCTGATTCTGAGCGAGATGCATCCAAACACAGTGCTAAACCATGGTATAATACAGAGGAAGCAGCATAACATGCACTGCCTAGACACATAGACCAATTGCTGGGCTATGTCAGTCGTCCCACAACATATGAACCTCTGATTCTGAGCGAGATGCATCCAAATACAGTGCTAAACCATGGTATAATACAGAGGAAGCAGCATAACATGCACTGCCTAGACACATAGACCAATTGCTGGGCTATGTCAGTCCCACAACATATGAATCTCTGATTCTGAGCGAGATGCATCCAAATACAGTGCTAAACCATGGTATAATACAGAGGAAGCAGCATAACATGCACTGCCTAGACACATAGACCAATTGCTGGGCTATGTCAGTCGTCCCACAACATATGAATCTCTGATTCTGAACGAGATGCATCCAAATACAGTGCTGAACCATGGTATAATACAGAGGAAGCAGCATAACATGCACTGCCTAGACACATAGACCAATTGCTGGACTGTCAGTGGTCTCACAACTTATGAATCTCTGATTCTGAGCGAGATACATCCAAATACAGTACTAAACCATGGTATAATACAGAGGAAACAGCATAACATGCACTGTCTAGACACATACACCAATTGCTGGACTGTCAGTCGTCCCACAACATATGAATCTTTGATTCTGAGCGAGATGCATCCAAATACAGTACTAAACCACGGTATAATACAGAGGAAACAGCATAACATGCACTGTCTAGACACATACACCAATTGCTGGACTGTCAGTCGTCCCACAACATATGAATCTTTGATTCTGAGCGAGATGCATCCAAATACAGTACTAAACCATGGTATAATACAGAGGAAACAGCATAACATGCACTGTCTAGACACATACACCAATTGCTGGACTGTCAGTCGTCCCACAACATATGAATCTTTGATTCTGAGCGAGATGCATCCAAATACAGTACTAAACCATGGTATAATACAGAGGAAACAGCATAACATGCACTGTCTAGACACATACACCAATTGCTGGACTGTCAGTCGTCCCACAACATATGAATCTTTGATTCTGAGCGAGATGCATCCAAATACAGTGCTGAACCATCGAAGAGCTAGATAGAAGTTAAAGAGTCCGCTGTGGCCAACTGTGTCGAGAGGGCAATATGTGAGTTGACATTTCAAAGTGTTTTACTGCTAGTTAATAATTCAGTGGTCTCCAAAGGGCCTGCCATGAATGACCGGGCGTTCATAATGCCTCCAGTTCATTAGTATGTATTATATTCACTCATACACCTAAACCACTGACTTACGCAAAAGGCTCTATGTAAATCTATTTTAAAGTAGACCAAACTAAACAGAAATACACAGCGAAGAACAATTTGGTCAACTATGAAATGCATTACTCGAGAACTCAGAACGAGTTGAAATAATTGAATTTGTTTATGCGAATCAGACGTAGTTTTGAAGGAAAGCAGAGTTCCCATTCTTAATCCAAAGGTTGCTAAAAACTATAGCAGTAGAAGAACCTTACCAGTTTTCTTGGAGCTATTCTTCCCTTTGGATTTCCTGGGGTAAATGTTGATCTTGCTTTGGCCACATCCCATGTTCCCTCCCTTGTCTCTCACTGTCACTCACCGTCACTCAAAGATCACTCACTCACTCACTCTTTCACGTTCACTGCTTATTATATTATCCTCATATTTTACGTCTTCCTGTTTTCTCTTTGCTTCGTGACTTGTCGCCCTTTTTGGTTCGTATCGCCATCTGTAACAATAACATAACATGCATTACTTATAACCGAGATCATGTTTCATATTTTCCCAAATATCTTTAAACTATAAATATAAATTTGAAATAATAACATCTGCCACCAGTGGCGGGTGGTGGCAACTCACAACTTCTAACATGACGTTCAACCAGAAGCGTCACCAAGATTTTCTCTCTGGGGGGGGGATAATATCGGATGGAAAAATAATCACAGGTTTGAATAATTAAGAGCACATCTGTAAACTGGCTTACAGTTTTAGCTAACATAGAACCTACAGAGTAAGTGGCCGCTTTTACAATCGATGGGTAAAGCTCGGAGAATGCAATTCCCTGTGTAAAGTCAAAAAATTGATTTTACAAAGTTTGGATACAGCTCGAATAAGCCAAATATCGGAATAAACGCCAGAATTTCTTATCCGGAAAATGACACTACAGGTGATTGGTAGTATAGAACATATTATTTTTGAAGATTTGTATTTGTATTTTTGTATTTGTATTTGTATTTGAACGAAATAAATATTACATCGATTATACAAATGTATGTAACACATTTCATATAACATTGATACATTGAAGGTAAATTATAAAATAGACTTAACAATAAGTAAAATGTATGCATACATATAATAATATAAACAAATAAAAAAGTTAGAATAATAATATAAATGTAATTCTTCAGTAAATACACATGATAAAAATGCTGTCATAAAAGATACGAAGTATCTTGTGGTGACAATAATGAAATCATAAACAAGAAATTTAAAAAAGAATTGTAAAATAAAATAAAAATTTAAATAAAAAATAAACTGACGTAGACAAAAGAAGAAGCAAATTACTACATAAATTAATGTATGATAAAGATAAATATATTAAAAATAAATAACAAAAAGTAAAATAAAATAAAAATTTAAATAAAAAAAAATAAAAAAACTGATGTAGACAAATACTAAATAAATTAATATATGATGAAGATAAATATAATAAAAATAAATAACAAAAAGTAAAATAAAATAAAAATTTAAATAAGAAAAATTTGAAAAAAAAAACTGATGTAGACAAATTACTAAATAAATTAATGTATGATAAAGATAAATATAATAAAATAAATAACAAAAAGTAAAATAAAATAAAAATTTAAATAAAAAAATTTAAAAAAGTGATGTAGACAAATTACTAAATAAATTAATATATGATAAAGATAAATATATTAAAAATAAATAAAATAAAATATACAAATAAAAATAATAGATAATAATAATAAGATCGGCATAAAATAATTATCCCGTATACCGTATTTTTCGGACCATAAGACGCACCGGACGATAAGACGCACCCCAAATTTATGAGACAATTTTTAAAAAGAATATTTATTATTACAATAACTTTTACCAGCAAAATTCTGTTCATCTTCACTCTCTGTACTATCACTCGTCTCGTTAATGTCATCGTTCGTATTATTTTCGTCTGAACTATTGTTAATCTCTTCAAAAACCAAGTCATCTTCGATACTATCCAATGCGTTGCTTATACCGAATTTCTTAAAAGACTTTATAATCGTCTTTTCTTTACAGATTCCCATGAATTTTTTCCCAGGTACTTTTGAAATTGTCGTCCGTTTCATTCGTTGCTGTAACATTTGGCTTTATAATTCGTTTGTTCCACTCTTCCCGCATAAAATTATTAAGTGGTTTATTAATCGACCCAAGGGTTGACGTTGACTTGTAAGGCCTCCAGAAATTACTAATTCTGTATTAATTTCTATTATATTTTTTTGGTTAATTCTGTTTTATGCGCTCCGAATTGATTCCACACTAATATCGCACACTTTTAAAACAACGCACCTGTATCTTTGGACCATAAGACGCACCCCAATTGTGAGTCAATTTTTCTGTGTAAAAAGGTGCGTCTTATGGTCCGAAAAATACGGTAACTATAAGCACATTGTTAAATTATAAAAGAACTAGGGTTCATGTTTATAACTACGTTGTAAACATTCAATAATCAGTGGCGCATACATACGTTTAAGTATTAACTATAAATAAGTATACTTGTTTTTGTTAATCCTTTAAGTAAGATGTGTAATGTGAAAAACGAATCCCTACGGCTATGGGTTGACACGCCTAGTTATATCACTTCTATTGTCATTTTATGAGTTCTCTAACTTTTATTATTTTATTGCGATCTTCAAAACTAATTTGGTACGGCCTATATAAGTTATTTTCTCACTCTGATTGGTGAATAAGTACAGGAGAATGTCCTAATATGCCCCCCTTTTGTTTTTCTCGATTATTTTTTAAGTTGTTGAAGAAATGATCTTAGAATTGGCATACATCTAGCTCAAAGACTTATATACAATATTCAAAATTGCATTGTTTCGAAAAATAGAGAAATAATGTGATTCAAAGACGACTATGAAAATTTGTAAAATGTCCGAAACAGGATTGAGTGTAAGAAATATGGGCCCCCATTCAAACTTAGGTAGTTCAAAATAAATTTTATATTTGTTTAAGATACAAACTCAAAGTAACAGTTTAACAATTGATCACTGACAAAAATCACATTCATATAAATCTTTTTCTGTCGCGCCGAATTCATTGTTCATGTGGCCCACATATTGCACTTTAGGCACCGAACCCAAAGCTCGCCCCTTTGATCCTGTAAAAAACAACCGTCACAAAACATGCAAGCAGCATCTTCATCATCAGGACCCTGTTACCCTGTTACCCTGTTTCATCAACGTCCATGTCGTCGTCTGCTGGAAAAAAATGTTGAATATGCCCTGGTCCATATTCAGACCTCGCAGTGAGCCCATTATTCCAACATTGCATATGGAATCTAAATTATCTATAAATTAATGTTTGACTTTTTTGCATCTCCAGGAATCGTAAAAAGGTATTGATATATTTTCAATCATTTAGAATAAAATTGTACATTAGTGGATTGTTAACCAGGACGAATACAAATACAAGATTAATTGTAGTCGCATTAGTTATAAAGCACAATCTTCCTAACATATTTATTGAACTAACCAAATAAAACAACACCAAAACACTTGTCATTTGCTCAAATTTCACTATAATAACATGTTATTAAAAAGTTACAGTTTAATTTCGATTGAATCTTGTTAGGTATTATGACTGCGAACAAAGGAATATATGAATTAGTTATTGCGGTTATTATTTACTGATGAAAGGAAGTCAGTCTTCCAGATAAATATTTGATGAACCAGATGACAGTCAGCACACAGCACACACCAGACAGCACACAGCACACACAAAGAAACTTTTATTCAAATAAATACATTTTTCTAGGTCATGTTTTTCTTTGTTACTCGCCAAACTTATTGTATGTACCGTAAATACAAGAAAATAACCAGATATCTAGTTGTGGTCAGAGCCAGGCGCACAGGAATTATGGAGGAGGGGGGGGGGGTGCAGAAGAAAAAATTATTTAAATTATGAAAAAGGTTCTCACTCCTAAATTTCTAGTGATGAAAAAAAAATGATGTGAAGAGTGTGTAGGACAAATTTTACTTTGTAGTAATCACGGCAAAATGAACGATATTTTTAAAATAATTTATTGTCTGTTAATCATATAATAAGACTGGTTATTAAATTTACGCTCTTAAAAATTAAATACAACATTTGTCAAAATATAACTAGAATTTTCACAAAATAATTTCAACATAATAAAAATGCAAAAAAAAAACAAAAAAAATAAAATTCACTCCGTACTCGAACTCGAAATTAATTGATCAATTAATTGAATCGTGTAAAACCCAATTTAGACAATTGTTTGAAAGCTAAAATGTTGTACGGGGTACGCCTGTATTACAGTTATATGCATATTTTGTTAGCAAAATTTTTCTCTAACTTAAATATGAAGTAAATATAGAATTAAATAAACAAGGAAGAAAGCAAATATTTAGTATTTGTGTACAAATGCAAAATTGAATATATCTGTGAAGTGAACCTGGAGCTGGAACTGAAGTTGAAGTTGGAAGCCAGAAGCTGGAACTGTTAATCGAATGACGTGAAGTAAAAAATAAGAAAATATATTCGCTGCTCGCAGACCCCCTCTGTACGTCGTCCCCCTCTGCCCTCCTAGACCTAAATCAAATTCTATTTCCACCTCAATTTATTTTTATTGGAAGTTTATTTCGCATTTAACGAGCAGACAGACATTCAGGAAATGGGACGATCCACTTAACGTACAACTATTTAAATTCGACGACATCAACATAATCTGTTATTTGGGCAATGCCATTTCAAACTTTAAGTCTTACTTACTTCTTCATCTTCATTCATTGCCAATCACTGTTTACCAATCAGATTACTACACACAAATGACTTTGGTTTAGTTCATACCTCACAAATAGATTCCAGTTTGTGCAGTTGTCATTCAAAGATGGAAAAGGTAATATAAGAGATGAAAAGTCAGGTCTTCTTCTCATTAATCTCGGTGTTCCCCAGGGATCTGTTTTAGGATTCTATTCCTACTATTCATAAATGATATTACTTATTACATAAATTATCATCTTACAATGTTCGCCGACGATACATCCGTTGTTCTCCCAGGCAAAAATAACGCAGAAATAAATGAAAAAATAATCCTTCTTATACATGAACTCAACAACTGGTTCCTGTTTAATAAATTATACTTAAATGCCTCCAAAACTAACTATATGATCTTTAGAACTTTGCAAAGTAATAGTCAAATCAAAATAAATATAAAAATAAATAATGAATATCTAAAATTAGAAAATGAAACCAAAATTTTTAGGCTTGTACATAGACGAACAGACAAAAAAAATCACCAAAATCTGTTGGTATTAAATTATTTAATTCACTGTCATTCCATGTCAGAAATGAAACGCAGTTTGCTGTATTTAAGCGGAAGATTAAAGTATTTCTTATAGAGCATTGTGTATACTCAATTAATGAATTCTTGAAATCTTGTAAGGACTGGTGTAGTCAAGCCAATGGGAAACATTGATTTTGGGTAATTTAATGTATGATTTTATTGTTTTATCAACTGTATAACTTGTTTTACTAATCAAAATCTGTGTAAAATTATAAATTCATCTACTGACATATCCTACATGCAGTCCTGTATTTAAAAGATTAATATTATTATTATTATTGACGTATTCTGTGTATCGCCTGTTTCCTAAACACTGCTCTGCCCAATTTTTGATTTTTACCGACCGTCAACATATATAAGGGAGGTATTGTGATCATACCGATTTTGACATTTCGAGATTTCGATGGATCTCCATGAATTGAGGTCCCTACATAACGTTTTGACTATTTTTAGTATGATGTCTGTCGGTCTGTCTGTCCGTCTGTCTGTCTGTCTGTACGTCTGTCCGTCTGTGTACACGTGCAGAGCAAATTCGGCTTAAAGGATTTTTATGAAACTGCATATTTAAGCTTTTGACATCAATGACACGAGTTGATAAACTTTTGGTAAAAATCGGTTGACTAGAAATGGGAGTTTACTCGTATCGATTTTAAGATTTTTGCGAATATTTAGCAACAGAAAATATTTCGAAAAAATTTATTGAACAAAAGTTGCTATAAATGCAATAACTAATAACTTTTATTTGAGACGTTTTTTGATTAAACGAAAAATTTCGAAAAATGTTTCCAAGTCTCTATTTTTTCATACTTATGTATAACGTTTCCATGGTCATGATAAATAATATCTCTGTTAGAAAATATAAGTTATTTCTACTCTGCTGCTAGAATGTATTTTATACAAATACTTTATGATGGCGATCGGTTCTGTGGTGGCCACAGCTGATTTTTTTTTACCGATCGCCACCATATATAAGAGGTATTAATCATATCGATTTTGACATTTCGAGATTTCGATGGATCTTCAAGAATTGAGGTCCCTACATAACATTTTGACTATTTTTAGCATGATGTCTGTCGGTCTGTCTGTCGGTCCGTGTACACGTGCACAGCAAATTCGAGCAACTTCATATTTAATCTTTTGACATCAATGGCACCAGTTGATCAACTTTTAGTAAAAATCGGTTAACCAGAAATGGGAGTTTACTCATGTGGGTTTTAAGATTTTTGCGAATATTCACAACATATTACGAAATTAAGATCTTGCATCTCCTAAATTTTGCTCAACTGTTGTATATGTATTATAGATATAAATTTCACTTTGAAGTTGGTATTTAGTATGTGAGTGATTGGCCAGGTGAATAATATATAGAAAACAGATTTAATTTCTAAATAAAACAATGTGTGAGTGTATTGAAATATAAATAAATAATGAACCCATCTCTGAATCTAATAACAACAAAAATAATAAACCGAGAGCCACTTAAATACCATCAATAAACATTACTCTATTTTTAATAAATTATCTCTTTACAAACAAGCGCCCAACTAAAACAATCTTATAATCGTCCCATCAGATACTTGGAAGGCGCTTTTTACTCGCTCTTTGGAAAACTCTAAGAGGATCAGCCTAAATTCTTCAATTACTTTCGTGTGAGTACTAGCGCTTCTGATACGGGATAATCTCGGGTTGAAAGTCTCGGGAATTAAACATTTTTTCGGGAAAATAACCCGAGACATACCTACGGGACGTTTTGTATAATAATTCTGGAGCACTCATTTTACAAATACAATAGTTTTGCTAGGGTACACACTAAAATAATGTTAAATTCCTCCAGACATGTAGGGGAGAACGCCGCTAACGTTTTTTAAAAAGTACAATCCCAGCAAACATTCAACTAACGGCCGAATGCTGGCAAACTGCTTTTATGCTGGTAAATTACTGGCACCAAAAGTAAGTGCAACGCCAGTATTAATAATGTACTTCACATTTGTATTTCGCATTCCGCCTATACGAAGTACTTTACCAGCATTTTATAAGCACTCTTCTTCACTCATACTTTTTACTTAAAACCATCAGAAATAAATCTTGCAACTAATGCGATTATTTTGCACTTTACCGTTGCTGGGCCGGCAACTGATACATCAATGGGCCAGTAACGGCCACGGGGACACCGGGGTACTGGCCCATTACTCTCAATGCCGGGGAGTATGTGCTTTACCAGTACTGGCCCGTATAAAAATGTTTGCTGGGATATTTCAAATAATGTATTTCAATACTTGAAATACTAGGAAATATTTAAAATACTAGGAAATATTTGAAATACCTCTACAGTATGTCACGTGCTGGCGCATCTCGACACTAATACCCTTTTCACACTAGATCTTTAAGACCGGATGTTAAAGTGAATGTATCGTTAAACGCTAATGTGAAACCGTATGGCCTCGTCTAAATACAAGCGATGTTTAAGACAGAGATCTGCGTCTTAAACTTCGTCCGCATTGCCAACTTAAATTCTATTATAAAAAAATACTCCTTGAATTTGTGCTGTCAACATTTTATATTATCATAAACAAGAATACTGTATTATATCGACGTTATAAGAAGTTTATACTTGTTGTTATAATAAAATTATTTATTTTAATAATGTGTTTAATAAAATACAGAGCTACAATAATTGAGATAAAATGTATCGACTTACATGTTAATACAGGTGTAATATATTCTTTATTGTAGTGTCTTTATTGTAGAATGAAATGAAATATCCTTATTTGTTTATAATAATTCAAAATGTGCGTCTGCGCAGACAGTTCAAAACTGGTAATTTCTTGACGGTAACTTAAGGACAAAATTACTGTAGCTGATGACAGCACCAGAGATTTAAACATCAAGTGTGAAAGCATACCGATCTTAAACATCGGTGAACTTTAAGTTCACTCGTCTTAAAGATCTAGTGTGAAAAGAGTATTAGTGAGGAGCACCGTGGTAGGATTCGTCGGAACGCGCGTTGACGATCCGGAGGACGCTCGACGTGTCGTCGCACAAGCAGGTCAAATACTGACGTTATCAAACAACAAATATCAAAAACAAATACCACAGAGAAAGTATTTGCAAATCCATATATCAAGAACATTTTTTTGAAGTATTGGAAAGCAAGCCTGTATCTGCAAACGTTAAATCATTTGTACCTGCTATTTGGCCGCTAAGCAAGGGCACGGACAGGTTTAATTCTTGCTTATGTCAAATAATTTGTGTAAAAATATTTATACAAATTACAGGTTCTGCTTAGCCGTTCGCAACCGGCTTTAAACTGTAGGTGCCTTTCTGTGTACGCTAAAAAATGGACGTAATACTGACCATATTACTCCTGAATGTACATAGATTGAAAACATGAAACCTGGAAACAGGCCTAGGCTTAACTTGGGCTGTCACGCCAATGATGACATTTGAAATACAATATTTCAAATACCAGAAAATAATTGCAATATTTTTTCAAATACATTATTTTAAATATTTCCAACTCTACTTTTGTATTTTTGTAATAAGTCTAGAGCAGTATTTCCCAATCTTTTTACCCACGTGGCACATTTTCCAAAGAAGAAAAATTTCGCGGCACACCTACATAGTCATAGAAGAATAAATTTATAACGCTAGTTTTTTACCGACTGCCAACATATATATGGGAAGTATTGTGATCATACCGATTTTGACATTTCGATATTTCGATGGATCTCCACGAATTGAGGTCCCTATATAACGTTTTGACTATTTTTAGCATGATGTTTGTCTGTCTGTCTGTCCGTCGGTCTATCTGTTGGTCCGTGTACACGTACAGAACAAATTCGGCTAAAAGGATTTTTATGAAAATTTTATTTAAGCTTTTGACATCAATGATCAACTTTTGGTAAAAATCGGTTAACTAGAAATGGGAGTTTACTTGTGTCAGTTTTGGGGATATTTACCAACAGAAAAATATTTCGAAAAAAAAAAAAAAAACAAAAGTTGCTATAAAAGCAATAATTAACAACTTTTATTTGAGATATTTTTTGATAAAGCAGCATAAATTAAACAAGTACTTTGTGATGGCGGTCGGTCCTTTGGTGGCCACAGCTGATTTTTTTTTTCTCTAAGATTTCGCGACACACTTGAAAAATGGGCACACCTTTGGGAAATACTGGTCTAGAGTCTCGGGAATTTAAAAATTGGCAGAACTCAGTAACACTATTGATTACTAAACAGTTGAATTACTCGTAGAATGATGAGAAAACAGTATTAAGCACCAGGATAATATAATGAAAGCAATGAGATGCCCAGCATCTGACTTGTCGACACCAACGCCGACTGCATTTACCGGTGCCGGCAGACGGCCCGGCAAATCTGCCTGGTTGGGCTATGTGTGAAAGTGTCCATTTGATTATACTGTATCCATTGTCGGTGCCAGCAAAGATTTAGCTGGTGTGAAATTGCCCTTATTGCGATGAGATCGCGGAGTTATGATGCTAAAAATACTCGGCGGTGGTTATTTTAATCAGCAGGTATTGATGGGTGGGGGAAGGGATGTAGTATAAAGTACACTGACATAAGGGTGAAATGGAGTGGTCGACAGCTGCCCATATTCGCAGCCGTTTCTCGAACACCTGGTATATAACCACACACTGCAGTTAATGGGGGATGACACACATACACACGCACACATACATATGTGTAATAAATGATGAGCGTTTTAAGCAGTAAGTTCCGGCCGGAGAATATTCTGTTTGTGTGATTATTCTATGGTGGAAATCTCGAAGATACAATTTTATTACATATCCCTTTCTCCAAAGGCAGAGTGAACCGGTGAGACACCGCTTTTGAGATTTCCCGTTTCCAGTCGCAAATGATGTTTTGAGGCTCTTGTAAAAATAAAATAATAATAATAGGTTCCCAACGCTTAGATAGGTGTATAAGAGACAAAGAATAATATATTCTATAACAAGGTTGGAATGAGAAAATTCGATGCGAGTGGAACATTCCGAGCGCGAGCCGTAGGCGAGCATGAGGAACCACGAGCAACGAATTTTCTCTTACAACCGAGTCACAGACCCTACTTTCTCCACGACCACCAAAAAGAACAAAAAATAACAAATAATTATTTTAACAAATATTTTATCTTCACAAATAATTTATATTACATAACAAATTAATCAATTAATTAAACTATTTTTTAAAATTTATTATTTGTTTAATTTTAATTTAATTTGCCGCACATCGGCCACTATTTTAGGTTAGGAAGTTATTTTGCATTTATTTAATGTAAACGTTGCATATATCTTAATGTAACCCTACAAAAACAAAAGACAACAAGCATGGAATAGTTATTCCATAACAAGTGATGGAATAAAATACACGCGAAATACATAAGAAAATAAGTGCTTTAGAATAACATTCCAACTCTTGTGTTAGAATATTAACTTTCTGTAGTCAAAATTGGTTTTAGAATTTGTAAATTCTATAACGGTCGTGGAGAAATAACTTTTTAGTTGTGTAAAAAATCGAACCTATTCCTGCCCGTTTGCGCAAAAACCTTGTATATATTACGAATGAAATAGCTATGGCCCTCGAAGCATTTAAAGCCCTCCGCTTTACATCGTGCTTTAACTTTGAACCTCGTGCCATAAACTATTATTTCGCCTTTAATATATAAACAGCTATTCCAGCTGGCAATATGAAATCAGGGTATAAAGGGCTTCCCTTTATCCAATAACAAAATCGATAATATACAGAGACGTAACGAATACTTTTGGCCCCTAGGACGAGTAAAGAAAACGCCGTAATTGAAGAAAAAGTCTTCACTTTTAAAATGTACGAGAATCTTTGATTAATTTAGAAATTTAAACAATATAAAATAATTTAAATAAATTTCAATTAAAATTAATATCTACTTAAATTGTACAAATTTTTTATATTAGAGACATTTAAGAATCAATTTTTACCAACAGCCTATTGAATTTCAAACTAATTATACTTATAAAATGCACATTTTTATGCTCTTTCTAATTATATTTTTTATTTTGACCATCGACCCACGAATTTTCCTATCTAAAATTGTTTTCCCATGTTAATTTACAATGGACACATTAAGAACGAATGCTGAATATAATATAATCTAATACGATATAATAGATTTATTCGCGTGCGCAATATTGCTTTCAATGTTCACGAATGAAATAGTTACTGTTTCTGACAAGATGTTAGTTATTCGCGGCAACCTTCAGACAATTACGTGAATAATTGCTATTTAAAATTGGACGAATAATTATTCTACTATCAACATAAGTTAATGTGGATACAAATTATTTTAATGCTGTTTTTATTTGTTTTGAACTTCGGTAATATAAAAAATAATAATAAAAGCATATACATATCATTGCTTAACATAGCTTAACCTAATATAATTAAAAAAAAAAAAAAAATAGGGATAGGTGCGGGTATTGAAGATAGGGGGTACTCATAAATGAAAAGTCTATTCGTGAGAGAAAAAAGGTTGGGAACCGATGCCCTAGAGTAGAGTTTCATAAACATCTTGAGCCGCGGAGCACTATTCACGAGAAGAATTCGTCGCGGAGCACTATCAATACTATACCACGACGCTCAATAAGTATCCGGTCTAAATAAGATTTTTTATTTTTTTTAGAAATTCGACTTTATTCATCAACATACTCTCCTTCCATACATTCATTCCAACGCTCCTAAAATTACAAAAATTAAAATTAATTAATTTAAATTCAGCATACCAACCACTAATAGTTGATTTGCCTGGTGCAGAGTCTTTATAACGCTTATCAAGCCACTGTTTGGCTTCAACAGTATTTTTTCCCATCAAAAAACAATGTTTAATCAACACACGAAATTCTTTTTTATCCATTCTTTTGAAAATTACAAAACTGGAGTCACTAAAACCATTGTAACCTCTAAACTTATTGACAGAATGTCATGAAATTTTCACACGTATCGTTTGAAGGTTGGTACGATCCAGAAACCATATGGGTCTGTCAACAGTGTTGCCATATATATAGACCGAAGACTTATTGAGTGAAGTGTTATGGTTGGTTTATATACGGAACAAGAATATGGAATAGGAAATAAGAATAGTACACAAGAATAAAAAATATTAAACCGTTTATATAGGACATAACATTTCGTCGCTGCGCCTGCGTACTTGCGTTGGCCTGTGTTTAACGTATGTCACTTGTCAGGTTCTGATTCATATAACCTTTAAAAAAATTTAGTTTATTACCGTTAAAAACATTTTATTGTTGTTTACAACCCTCTGATCACAACTGAAAAACATCTGTTAAACAAACCTTATTACGGCAGACATTTTGATTGCTGTGCGCAGGCTTATCGTGTCTTATTCTTGAAATAAGAATAAAATGTTGAATGTTACCAACTATTTTATGTTTAAGTTAAATTTCATTCCTACATAAACCGATATACGGCGCAGCCATGTTTTAACATCTTGTGTACTATTCTTATTTCCTATTCCTTATTTTTGTTCCGTATATAAACCAACCATTATATATAGCAACACTAGTAGATCTCGGGGCGCTAGTAGACGCTCGCAGAGCATAGTTTGGAAGACTCTGCTCTACAGCATCGGGCCCCTATATAACTTGCATACCCCTATTTACGCCACTGTTAGCGCTTTCATAAAATTGGCGCCCATGGCCGGTGCCTAATTCCCCATAGACTCGGTACGTCTCTGGTTATACAATATGCATTCTCTTAACTGACATATCAAGTTGTTCTTGAGCTGACTTCCACAATATAATTAATAACTCGAGTCAATATGGATGTAATTTGTTGTACGTAGTAATAATTTACGCAGATCTCGGCATCATAAATAGCGGTGAAGAGCATTTCTGACAGGCGTTTGTTGAAACAACATGTATAATCATATTTGTTTCCATTTCTTTGCTTTATGACCGATATTGTATATTTACCCACACACGCACACACACACACTGGTTCCCTTCGTGCGTCCTGCGCCGTATGATCGGGATGTTTGAATAAGAAATAATTCATTATGAAAATAAACGGTGCAATTGGCGAGGTCAATTATTATTTTCAATATGTATTTTTGGAACAGCAAACGATTATGATATGGAATCAGGATAAAAAGAGATAGAAGGGAGTGTGCAAGGAAACATCCTGCACCTGGAAAACAGGAAAAATTAACACACCAGCTTACAGAAAAAGAGATGAAAATATAGTTCCCAGGTATCGATACTTTGTATCGGTATTGGTATGGTTTCATAATATCGATACTGGTAAGAAGTCAACAGAAAGCTGGATGTCTAAGGCAATTTTTTTTCTATAATCAACAGATTTTTGATAATCATTTTTATTCGATATTTGAGTACTCACTAAGAGCTTCCATTAAATTTGTTTAAAATAAATTTAAATAACTTGCCAATATTACGTCATTAGAAAATATAAATTAAAAAATCCTAGCGAGTTTTTTCTGCACGCCTAATGATCGAGTTTATGAGTGCAAGCTCCTTAAGAAGGCGATTCGTTCTCATCTGTTAATAATTTTTTATTATATTTTTAATATGAAAAAAGACATACACTACCTTAGTCATAAATACAAAAAATCCATAATTTTACTAGCCATAATTTAGCCATGAATTAAATAAATAATTAATTTTGTCAAAAACTCAAAAACTGCAATATTTTTGAAAAACGCAATCTGGTCAAAAATTCCTCTCGTACGTTTCCAGCTCAGATCAATATACATTACTTATAATTTTTTCAGATCTTTAGTTTAACCCCTTTGGATAACAGGAGGCAGAACAAGAACTTTTTTTGCACATTTTTTGCTAAAATCGCGTTAAAAAAAAAAGAACGAATTTTAAAAAACTACTTTTTGTTCCTTGATGTAGACCCTAAGAGCTTTCTATTGATGCCACAAAATATTTTTTTTTAAATATATTTTTTTGTCGACAACTTTATAAAAGAAAAAAATGGACTTTCAAATAACTAATCTGATCAAAAGTTCCTGTTGAACTATTCCGGTTCCCATCAATATTCATTATGGAGATTTTTTTCAGATTTTTAGATCAACCCCTCTGAAAGATAGGGTGGGGGACAAACGTTTTTTTGACATATTTTCGGCAAAAATTTCATAAAAAGAATGGGATAAAAATTTGCTTGTTGATTCACGCATTAAGAGGTTTCGTTTGGTATGACACCCAAAGTTTAAAAAAAATATATTATATTTTTTATTAAACACATAATTGAACTCTTTTTTGAACACTCAGTATTTTTCCTATATGCGGGTCAAGAGCTGTATAAGCATGCCAAATTTCAACTTTCTATGTTAAACCGTTTGGCTAAAATTTCTACCGTACAGACATATAGACAAACAGGCAGTCAGATAGACACATGAGTAAGTAAGGGTTTTTGGGGGTCATACCTACAAAACCCTAAATAAAACGAGTATAAAAAATTCTTCCAAAAAAGTGTCAAATACTAAAATGCTATTATCGAAAGGAAAGTATCGATACATTACTCATATTGATAGTACCGTTTGTGTATCAGTTGCGACTTTTTTTAGGTGACGGCGCCCTTATATAAAACATGAAAAATGCAAGACACCCTACTCTTATTTCTCCGTATTATATCCAGTGGCGGACTTTCGCAGAGACAAAAAAGACAATTGTCTTGGGCCCGTAATTTTCAAGGGCCCGATTTGGGAGGTGAGGACCTTTTTTTTGCTCTTCACTTGGATTTAGGAGGTGAGGACCTTTTTTTTGCTCTTCACTTGCATTTAGGAAATGAGGACTTTTTTTTTTGCTCTTCACTTGGATTTAGGAGGTGAGGACCTTTTTTTTGCTCTTCACTTGCATTTAGGAAATGAGGACCTTTTTTTTTTGCTCTTCACTTGCATTTAGGAGATGAGGACCTTTTTTTTGCTCTTCACTTGCATTTAGGAAATGAGGACTTTTTTTTTTGCTCTTCACTTGGATTTAGGAGGTGAGGACCTTTTTTTTGCTCTTCACTTGCATTTAGGAAATGAGGACCTTTTTTTTTTGCTCTTCACTTGGATTTAGGAGGTGAGGACCTTTTTTTTGCTCTTCACTTGCATTTAGGAAATGAGGACCTTTTTTTTTGCTTTTCACTTGGATTTAGGAAATGAGGACCTTTTTTTTTGCTCTTCACTTGGATTTAGGAAGTGAGGACCTTTTTTTTGCTCTTCACTTGGATTTAGGAGGTGAGGACCTTTTTTTTGCTCTTCACTTGCATTTAGGAAATGAGGACCTTTTGTTTTTTTGCTCTTCTCTTGGATTTAGGAGGTGAGGACCTTTTTTTGCTCTTCACTTGGATTTAGGAAGTGAGGACCTTTTTTTTGCTCTTCACTTGGATTTAGGAGGTGAGGACCTTTTTTTTGCTCTTCACTTGCATTTAGGAAATGAGGACCTTTTGTTTTTTTGCTCTTCTCTTGGATTTAGGAGGTAAGGACCTTTTTTTTTGCTCTTCACTTGGATTTAGGAGGTGAGGACCTTTTTTTTGCTCTTCACTTGCATTTAGGAAATGAGGACCTTTTGTTTTTTTGCTCTTCTCTTGGATTTAGGAGGTAAGGACCTTTTTTTTTGCTCTTCACTTGGATTTAGGAGGTGAGGACCTTTTTTTGCTCTTCACTTGCATTTAGGAAATGAGGACCTTTTTTTTTGCTTTTCACTTGGATTTAGGAAATGAGGACCTTTTTTTTTTGCTCTTCACTTGGATTTAGGAAGTGAGGACCTTTTTTTTGCTCTTCACTTGGATTTAGGAGGTGAGGACCTTTTTTTGCTCTTCACTTGCATTTAGGAAATGAGGACCTTTTTTTTTGCTTTTCACTTGGATTTAGGAAATGAGGACCTTTTTTTTTGCTCTTCACTTGGATTTAGGAAGTGAGGACCTTTTTTTTGCTCTTCACTTGGATTTAGGAGGTGAGGACCTTTTTTTTGCTCTTCACTTGGATTTAGGAGGTGAGGACCTTTTTTTTGCTCTTCACTTGCATTTAGGAAATGAGGACCTTTTTTTTTGCTTTTCACTTGGATTTAGGAAATGAGGACCTTTTTTTTTGCTCTTCACTTGGATTTAGGAAGTGAGGACCTTTTTTTTGCTCTTCACTTGGATTTAGGAGGTGAGGACCTTTTTTTTGCTCTTCACTTGCATTTAGGAGATGAGGACCTTTTTTTTTTGCTCTTCACTTGGATTTGGGAGGTGAGGACCTTTTTTTTCTCTCTTCACTTGGTTGCGGGCCCGTAAATTAAAAATGTCTTGGGCCCGGCGAAGGCTTACTCCGCCACTGATTATATCTGCATTAATAGGCAGTTAGCGGCAGGCTGGTTGAGTAGCGCGATTAATAATTGCCGGTATCGATGATGAAAGGAGTGAATGGTGCATATAATATGGATGTGTTGGATGTAAACATTAGCGTTAATTCGGTTTTATGTAATTGTTTACAGTGGGCCTGACAGCGAATTGACGCCTTCGATAAATAGACCGACCGACCGACCGACCGAACACAGTTATTGCTCGCGATAACACTCCATACAATCTCTACACTCTACACGCAAACATTCAACATTATTACCAATTTCATTTACAAGCTTTCGTAGTGTCAAGATACACTGACAATCATATATCTGTTTGTCTGTCTGTACGGTGGATATTATGACTATACAGGTAATTAGGAACTGAGAACAGAACAAATAGGTACTCTACCACTTAATTTTAAGGTTCCATACATTGAATTCATTAAAATTTTAATCCGCAAAATACGAAAAATTTAGAAAAATCACGTTTTGCATGAATTTAGTGGACAAATTATGTATTAAATGGGCGAAAGAAAGGTTATTAACAAACTAGGTTTATATTATTTATCTTAGATCGTCAAGAATGAAATTTGTAGAAAAAAAGGCAAAGTTGGTTGATAACTTACAAATATAAGGAATTATTTTATTCATCAAAGTATGCACCCATATTGTCTATACACTTTTGCCATTTAAGCGGCAGGTTGTTCAGGCCTGTGGTATAAAACCCTGGCGGTCGAGAGTCAATGAATTCCTGGAAGGCCAGTTTTACAGCATTGTCGGAATTAAACTGTTTTCCTATGAAAAAGTTGTCCAAATTGCGGAAAAAATGGTAGTCAGTAGGGGCTAGGTCTGGTGAGTATGGAGGATGATGAAGAAGTTCCAACTCCAATTCCTGTAGTTTTGCCACAGTCATTTGTGTAGTGTGTGGTCTAGCGTTATCATGCAATAAGATAGGAGTCAATCTGTTGACCAATCTAGGTTTTTCTTTAAGTTTTTGCATCATTTCGTCCAGTTGGTTGCAGTATATTTCTGCTGTTAATTGATGTGCCAGTTTTTTTTTTTTTTTTTTTTTTCTTTAATTTACCTGTACCAAATTTGGCGAACTAATTTAATATTGCCTGCTGCGTAGTAACACTAGAGCCAAATACACTATTAATGTTTCGCGCAGTCTGCGATGCCGTAGTTCCACGTAAGAACTCATACCTCATAATAGTGCGAATTTCTGATCATTCCATTTTCAACAAAATTATTTTTAAAACAAGTTTTTGATATTTTTTAGATCATACAATGATTTCTTTAAAAAGGCGAGATGTGTAAATTTCCAACAAAAAAAAAAAAAAAAACGACGGTAAAATATTAAGCCAATGTCAAATAATAAGCTGTTAAAATTGGCAATATTATTAACTACAAATTTCATTCTTGACGACCTGATATATTCTTTTTTAAATTTTATTTCTTCCTAAATCCCGTTAAAATTTTTGTTAATATTGTCTTTTTTTGTAGGATTTATGATATTCTTAGACCCCTAGATGCTATGCTTAAAGGATCAGACGGAACAGGATAAGGGAATTTATAAAAAAAAAAAAATACTTATTTTATCTTTTTAAAGGACAATTGTGGATTTTAAAAAATCCTTGTGCTTTATTTTTTTTTTGTAATAAACCAAATTGATAAGTGGCGCGACTAAATGACAGCATACGGACGAAGAAAACAACTTTATGGCTGCCAAAACGTTTGACGAGATCACGAAGGAGACAAAATACAAGATGGAAAGACATCGTTAAAACAACCGGAGACATCAGGCCCAGGATCGCTTAAGGCAGGACAAAATGGAAGAACATGGATAAGGCCTTTGCCCAGAGATTGGGATAGAACCAAATTTATTATTAAATTATTATGATAAGCAAATAAATTAAAAACGTGCCCTGATATGTTAAGGTAAAAATTAATAATTGTCATAAAAATGAATTTTCCACTTGTTATTATATTAAATAAGACAGTCTGGAAATTTCTGTAATGTAATTTTTTGAATGAACTATAAAAATTTGCACGTCGGTAGTGTTTACACGTGCATTTCGTTCCCAGTCCCTGCAGGTGAGAACCACTGATCTATATATATGACCTTCTGTCGTGCCCGCAGTGGATGTTTGGCGGCACTCCCGGCACTCTCCAGGAGTCTCTGAACAAAAGAGGTTCGTAATTAGATTTGCCGAGCGGAAATCAGGACACTACTGTCCTAACTCAATTCTCTTAAGAAAATTTCAAAAGCTTTCACCAGAGCTTTTTAATATTCTTCAACGTGCCTTTCAATTAATAGCACAGAAATTCACCATCGACATAAGCCCTTTATAAATTCCGCAAATCTTCCACACAGAAAAAGTTTAAAAAGTATAAATGTTTAATTGGTCTTATATTGAATATTAAGTTGATAATTTTACTTGGTGAAACTCAAATATACTACGCTAGGGACATTTCAGAAGTTGGGACCAGGCCCGCTGAGAGATTATGACATCCAGGGGGGGGGGGGGGGGTTATGAGGCAAAAACTTTTTTTGGTAATCTTGCACAATAGTGCCCTGAGAATAATTTTCATGGGTTAATGTGAATATTAAACAGTTATTCACTTTAAAAACACTAGAACAGTGTTTCCCAACCGCCGGTCCTCGAGATTTTTTTTGCCAGTCCGCCGAGTTTTTTTTTATGTGCTGTTAAAAACTTGGTCCTTAATCAGTTAATTACTTAAGTAATAATTTTTTTATTTTTTCACTAATTATATTTGATTTTTTATTTGTTGTTTTTTTCTGTGTTTGTAATCAGTGCAAAAAAAATATAAAACTTTTGCGATACACATTACTTTCTAAACTTGCCGGTCCGTCATAAAAAAAGTTTGGGAAACGCTGCACTAGATTATCCTTTTAATATACCACCAACATATAGGTATAAGTAGACTTTCCATAAAATTTGTTTCTCAAACCGGGACAATTTTGATATTTTGCTCAAAACAGAAAGTAGCGCCATCTACACTAAGTAGATATGATTGAAAAGGCTAAATAAAGTGGTTAACAAAAAACAAAAATTACGTAGTAATAATTTTTAATTACTCTTAGTTAAACATAACTTGTTAACTTAAGTTTTTAATATTTTTCATTAGCGTGAAACTTCTTTAAAAATTCTTTGTTATTTTTAATTAGTTACCTAATCGCCATTTTCAAAGGCTGCACTTTTTGTACTGCATGTATAATCGGCACTTTTTAATTTTTACCAAATATACGGGACAAAATGACAAACTGGCTGGGACACCGGGACCATACATTCAAACCGGGACGTATAGTAAGCCGATTTTGACATTTCGAGATTTCGATGGATCTCCACGAATTGAGGTCCCTACATAACGTTTTGACTCTTTTTAGCAAGATGTCTGTCGGTCTGTCTGTCTGTCTATCTGTCTGTCTATCTGTCTGTTTGTTGGTCTGTCGCCGGTCCGTGTACACATGCAGAGCAAATTCGGCTAAAAGAATTTTTATGAAACATATTTAAGCTTTTGATTTCAATGGCACGAGTTGATCAACTTTTGCTAAAAATCAGTTAACTAGAAATGGGAGATTACTCGTATCGGTTTTAAGATTTTTGCAAATATTTCACAACATAGAAATATTTAGAAAAAAAATATTTAACAAAAGTTGCTATAAAAGCAATAACTAACAACTTTTATTTGAGACATTTTTTGATAAAGCAGCATAAATTAAACAAGTACTTTGTGATGGCGGTCGGTCCTGTGGTGGCCACAGCTGATTTTTTAATTACTTAATTGGAGGGTCTTGGCTACAGCCTTCTCTAGGTGCTTCGAAAAAATAAGGTTCGATAACACCGTTAATCCATATATCGCAGCAAACAGTTATTCTTTTGAATGTTAAAGTCGTTGAATTAATTTTGGGGTGTCACCAGGGCCGGATTTTCCTATAGGCTAAGTAGGCTTAAACCTAGGGCCTCCTAAGTCCAGAGGGCCTCAATATTCAAAAAGATACATAGGTACTAAAAATAAAAATAAAATATGCTAGAACACAAGAAACACAGACCATACGAAGGGTTTTATAATTCACCCTGAATCTAGTTTTGCTCTTTATAGGTTAACTAGGGCAAAATACGTTTTTGAACATGTAAATGGGTAGCAAAAAGTCGATATCTCATTGGGCCTAAGAGATAGTGAGGAATCCGTAAAAAAAAGCATTTCACCCTTTTAGAAGAACTCCCTCGGTCTTAAGCAGACCTCTACCAAATAATGCATAAATAAAAAACACAGATGTCTTTACCTGACATAGAAGCAGTCCTACGACTGCTTCTTAGTTTAATGGTCACTAAATGCTTTGAAGTGAGGTCTGTAGGGTTTTGTAGGTATGACCAAAAAACCCTTATACCGTCATTTTGTCGTCTGTCTGTCTGTCTGTCTGTTCGGTAAAAATTGTAGCCAAACGGCTAAACGTAGAGAGTTGAAATTTGACATGCTTATACAACTCTTTGACCCGCATATAGGAAAAATACTAAAACATCTAAAAAACATATCCCCCTAAAAATATAAACAAATACATGCTCATCGAAAAAAAAAATATTTTTGACAATTCTGTGTAGGGTATCAAATAAAAGCCCTTGGTACGTGGATTAACGATCAAAATTTTATTTTTGCAAAATAAATTATTTTGACGCGATTTTTGCCAAAATTGTGCAAAAAAATTTGTCCCGCACCCTGTAACCCAGATGGTTTAAACTAAAAATCTGAAAAAATTCTAAGTAATGTAAATTGGTGTGAGCCAGAATAGTACAACAGGAATTTTTAATCAGATTATGTTTTCGGAAAATAAGGCATTTTTTGTGTTTTTAACTAAAATATGTAAAATATTTAATTCTCTATTTAACGCAGTAAACGAGTGAACGTCCGTAGCCCAGTGGTAACGTTCTCGCTTCGTAAGTTGCAAACTACTGTTCGAATCCCGTAAATTTTTCTTTTCTCATTTTTTTGCATTTTTTTTTTTTGTTTAAATTATTTTGTCAAAATTCTAGATATATTTTGGCAAATGCATTTATTTTTTAAAAGCGTAAATTTAATAACCAGTGGGAAGTGTTGAAATTATAAGTTAATTCTATGTTTGAATGTATACGAAATCAGAGGGGCGGAGTTTATGACTTAAACAACCCATGGAAGCCGTAGGCGCAATTTTCAAAATATTAATGAACCTTGCTATATAAAAAAATACTGCAAATATTTAGAAACTCAAATAATGGTATTAGGAATTCGAATTAAAATTAATAAAAAAATATTTTAACATAAAATTTGTTTTGGCATCCCAAATAATCATCATTCACTTACTAAATACCTGCGAAATCCTGAAATGTGTGAGAATTCACACTTCACATAATTTTTTAAAACTTAACAGAATTAAAAATGAATTAAGGAGCACAATGTCTCAATACAGATTATCCGCACTGAGCATTCTGAGCATTGAGTGTGATAAACTTAGAAATATTAAAAAAAGGAGGTGGTCTATTGAAGGGACCTAAAAATTTGTGTAGCCTAGGGCCTCGCGTTATGTAAATCCGGCCCTGGGTGTCACTAACCAAGATGCTGCTTTTCTGCTTCTCTACACTGCCGTTGAAGTGGAAATATGCTTCGTCACATATAGTAATTTTTCGCCAAATATCAGACTCATAACCAATTATCTGTTGGGGCAATTACGAAACCAAGTGACATTTGTATATTAATTTTTCAATGAGAAGGTGAAGGCATACATACATACGTGCATACATACGCACATATATACATGCATACATAGATACATATACTAATAATTATTGTTAGTAGTGCTTGTCCGTTTTGCAACTGTGTTTATTTCTGCCCCGTCATAAAATTTATCTCTTTCAATTTGATGTGTGTTCCACCTGTCGCAGAAGTACTTATTGGCACCTCTCGCTCGGTCACTTGCTCGGCCAACAGTCATCCCACTTCTTAAACGCGCAATGCACACAAATGCCAGCTTAATTATCGGGTCAAGTCCAAAGAGATCTCTCTCATATGTCGCTGTCATTGCACGGCAGGAAATAGGGAAAGACACTCGCCATGTTCTGACGTCATTAGTACTACCAACTTACTAGACCAGAATGTAACTAGAGATATTACAGATTCAAAGACTGTCCGTTGCGTGGACGATTTGGGTCTACCCTTTGACATTTGAAACTTGGATGTAAATCAACTGTATATTATACTCTAGATGGATGACTTTAAATCATATGAAATGTCAGTTATATAGTCGGATTGCTGATAGGTGACTGTTACATGTATGTATCAAGTAGTGCATTCGTATAATAATCTAGTTACCATTTTTCAGCGATTTTAAAAATGTTTTATGTTATTTGTCTTAGCTGTCAGTGTCTGTTAATAATATTAATTAATAGATCTTGCGGCCAATTATTAAATTTACAAACTTTAATTTTAAATCTGCTGGAATATTTTAATTCCGAAAAAGAGAACATTGGGCCACTTATTTCTCTATCTTGTGTCCATCAAAGAGTAGCAGCTGCCTTAAAGATATCGGAATCAACAATTCGTAAAATTATAAAATGTAATAAATCTAAACTTCTCACTAACAAACTCACGAGAAAACGAAGGGAATTAAAATCTGAGCCTGTTTATTTTATTGATACATTGGTACAAACGTATGGTCATGAAGTACTAAGATTACCTCCTTATCACTGCCAGTTTAACCCCATTGAACTAATTTGGGGTATAACAAAAAATTATTATGATGTCTATCATAATATCATATTGGTCAAAACGGATATAGTGATAACGAAGTCTTGCAAATTTAGCAAGTAGCCTGTGATCAAATTAGTTGTGAAACTTGGGCAAAATCTGTTAAAAAAATCGAAAATTTAATAAATGAATGGTGGGACAGGGAAAGAATTGTTGATTTTATCAGTCCAATAATAATAAATACAAGAAATAACAGCGATAGTTCAGATGACGACGATATCATGCATTACAGTGACTTTTTTTTTAAATAAAAATAAATATTTAAATACAACTTGTAGCAATATATTATAGGAATAAATATATTTTTACTTAATATTTTATTACTTTGTACTTAGGGGAAACATAAAAATTTTATTTAATTAAACAACAAATTATAATCCAAAATATACGTATGAGTATAAGTTTTCCCTTATTTATAATTATTACCTTAACATTAATAATTTTGTTTGTTTGAGTACTGCTGTAAATTTATTTTCGTGCTCAAATTAGTAAAGATATCTACGAATCATGCCGTTTCTTTCTAATGCTTTGGTTTTTATTAAAATAATCTGGAAGGTTAGTTGTCAACTTGCGTCACTATACGTTACTATGGGTATGCAAATAATTATAATGATATAGACAGAGAAAGCATATAGTATTATATATCGATACTTGTAGCAACGAACAGTCACCTATCAGCAATCCGACTATAGCGTGTTTATTTGGTTTAGGCCAGGGGTCGGCAACCTGCGGCTCCGGAGCCGCATGCGGTTCTTTTAGAAAATATTGTGGCTCTTTGAAAATTGACTGGATTTTATTTTAATATAATTTATATTTTAATTTTCAACTTTCTGCCTGTACTATACAGGTTTTGTATTGTTCAGGATGTTTTACGGTGCAATTCACGCCCGGTAATTCCCCGAACTGCATATTCCCTTTTAGAAGAAGTAATTTCTGATGAATGATATACGTGTAGAAACATTTTTACATTTTATTAATTTTCAAAAACATAAGGACAATAACAACGTTATTAATCCCTTTTTTTTGCACAAACTATTGTTAACACGCAAGAAGCTTTTGGAGAAAGATTTAAAGAGTTTAGAAAATATAAAGCTACACTAGCTTTTTGACAATTGAAGCAGATATGCAGCAATTACATTTATCACCATTCCCATTGATTAATCAGGTACAATATGAAATTCAATTATTAGATTTGAAATCCAAAGATTTATGGAATATTCTTAAAACTTAATTCTGAACTGGATAGTTTAGAAAGAGAAAAGTGCATTTTATCTTCCCAGCATAAGTGGACCGAAATTCACAATCTTCAAAATGTAGATAAAGTTGTTTTCGAAACTTGGAATCGTCTTCCAGAATCATTTAAAAAATTATGCTTTTGGACTACTGACAATTTTCGGATCCACACATTACTTTGAGCAAGTCTTTTCACATATGAAATTAATAGTCAGTTAAGAAGTAATCTTACTGACCTGAAACTTGAGTGCTGCCTTAAGTTAAAGATTACTGAATATTCACCAAATATTGAAGTCTTATCGAACACTATGCAAGTAGCGATCGTCCCAGTAAAAAAATTATTATATTGTAATATACTGGCAAGTGCAATAGGTATCACAAACTAAAAGTATAAGTAAATATTAATTTATTTATACATTATAACAATTTTTACGTTTTTTTCTTAAATATAGCATATATTTTTTAGCGGCTCTTCCATGTTATGGTTTTTGTTTTCAATATAGATTTGGCTCTGTGTCACTGAAAGGTTGCCGACCCCTGCTCTAGATGGATGACTTTAAATCAGATGAAATGTCAGTTATAGCTTGTTTCTTTGGTTTAGGCGGAACTAGATTTTCAATTCTAGTTACTTGACTGATCGCTTGATCTGGCTGATTGAGTTAAACCCTCTGCAGTAACAGTGTTTATAGTAAAACTAGGTAGTTTACAATAATATTAGATCGATAGATGAAGCCTTACCTCTCCTATTTGTCAATAATCCAGTTCCCGTAGTATTTAATCCAGTGGGAGAGATAATTATCCATCACTTCATAGTGGAGCAGCCAGTACACGTTAGCACATTGTTATTAAAACAAACTATTTGTTCAGTTTAGTAACTATATCACCGCGTCACTAATACCGCATCAACTGTTTAATAATCTCTATAATACTGGTGGGTTTTGGTCAAAATTGGCACTTGATTAACAATCACATCTGCAAAAAACACTCGCTCTTTTCATCTCAACATTTATTTATTTGCCAAATAACTAAAGACATTTTTAAGACATATTTAACATTGTCAAGAACGCAAATTTTATCCGTCAATTAGCATTAGTAATTTAATTGGGAGTTATGTAGATTGTTTTAAGATATAGTGCTTAAATCGCGAAGCCCGGCAGGTTAGGGAATAAGCTCATGGACTTGAACCCCCCGTCAACATTTCAAATTATATTTTTACCGACCGCCAACATATATAAGGGAGGTATTGTGATCATACCAATTTTGACATTTCGAGATTTCGATGGATCTCCACGAATTGAGGTCCCTACATAACGTTTTGATTATTTTGAGTATGATGTCTGTTGGTTTGTCTGTCTGTCTGTCTGTCTGTCTGTCTGTCTGTCTGTTTCGCTGTCCGTCTGTCTGTGTACACGTGCAGAGCAAATTCGGCAAAAAGGATTTTTATGAAACTTCATATTTAACGCTACGTACAACCCCCAGAGATTATTAGTTCCTTATACAAAACTAACAATCTGAAATAAAATTAGTGACAATCTATGCATCAAATTTTGCACAGAATTTTTATCTATCTAATAGGATATTTTTGATTGTAGAAAAAATTATTGTAAAAATGTTATTGCCAAATAACTTAATAATAGGTATTACACAACAATGTTCTGTAATTTTTTAAATGTATTTGTGGGTTTCAAATAATTTTTATATTTATACAGTTTTGTGTAGAAATGTTCAAATAATACGTTAACATTTTTTTCGACAGGATTGTTTATAGTTTAGAGCCTTCGTCGAAAAATATTATACTTGATGATAATGAAATGCCACTTGGTACAAATATTCCTTACATAAAATGAAACATTTTTATTCGCCGCACCTATATTGCGAACCGCAGCAGATTCGAGGTGGCGGCAAAAGTAGATTACCAAGTACAATAACTATAAGTAATTTTCACAATAGAACAAATTATCTCCAAACATATTTGTAGAATGAAGCTTTACCTACAATTTGCCGCCTTGTACACAAATATGCGTCAAATGGTTTACAAGATGGCGTCTATAACGCAAGTTGTTTATTTACAATTACATGACAGTTCTCTTGACAATTAAAAATATCCTATTAGGTAGATAAAAATTCGCTGAAAATTTTGATGTATAGATTGTTACTAATTTTATTTCAGGTGGTTAATCTTGTATAGGAAACTGTACGGTTGTGCGCACCCTTAAGCTTTTAACATCAATGGCACGAGTTGATCAACTTTTGGTAAAAATCAGTTGACTAGAAATGAGAGTTTACTCGTGTCGATTTTAGGTTTTTTGCACATATTTCATAACAGAAAATATTTCGAAAAAAATTATTTAAGAAAAGATGCTATTAACATCTTTTATTTGCAACATCTTTGATAAAACGAAAAAAAATTGAAAAATCAATTTTTTCATACTTATATGTAACGTTTCCATGGTCATGATAAATAATAGACAGACAGACAAACAGACGGACAGACAGACAGACAGACAGACCGACAGACATCATGTTAAAAATAGTCAAAACGTTATGTAGGGACCTCAATTCGTGGAGATCACAGGAGCCTTGTTATCTTAATTTCATTAGGGCCTAATCCAAATTTAATTCCAGTTCCTAACTGGGCCCCAAAAAAAAAATTTTTTGAGTTCGTGTTTTGACTGATTTAATCTCCCAATCAATTTTTATAAATTTTTCTTTTTTTTTTTTAATTTCTCATATAAATAAAAAATGAAATGTATATTTTTATTTCATCTAATTTGGACCTTAAGGCTATAGTTTTTAGGATTTTGTTAGTACATCCAGACATGGGCGCACCTAATTGCTTTATTTTAATTCAAAGGTATTTTAATTCAAATAAATTGGTATCGACTACAGGTCGGAAATTGGTATCGAAGATACCAATTTCTTTTGCCTTAAAAAGAAGAAAATTTCGTTTGGTAAAATGAAGAACCACGGACCATTAGTGGTTCACGGTTAAAAAAGTTTGAAAACCACTGTTCTAATTTAATTATCCGCGCAAGATGTCTTTAGTTGTATGTGTAGTAAAATTAATTAACTAATTAATTTATTGGGTTATCTATTGAGTTAATATTTCAGTCAAATAGATGGGCTATGTTGAGCGCAAATAGCCATCGTTGCTGTGCGCCAAAATTAACTAATTAACCAAATTTTATCCTTGCAAAAAAAAAATTTATATGAATTGAAATTTATAATTTATTTATTTATTGGGCTATGTATTGAATTAATAAAGTAGTCATACAGATAGACTGGTGTTTGGCGCAAATAGCCATCGTTGCTGTGCGCCAAAAATTAACTAATTAAACAAATTTTAGCAGTGAAAAAAAAAAATATATGAATTGAAATTTATAATTTATTTATTTATTAGGCTATGTATTGAATTAATAAAGTAGTCATACAGATGAATATTTGGCGCAAATAGCCACAATTACTGTGCGCTAAAAATTAACTAACTTATTAACTAATCAACTAAAATAATTACTTAATTTATATTAATTAATGTATTTATTAAATTATGTACTGAGTTAATCCAGTCAAATAGATGGGCTATGTTAGGTGCAAATAGCCATCGTTGCTGTGCGCCAAAAATTAATTAACTAAACATTTGTGCGTGCAAAAAAAGAAATGCGAATTTTAGTTTACATTTTATTTATCGCGCTATGTATTGAGTTAATGTATGTCATATAATAATAATAATAATAATAATAGTTTATTTATATAGATGGGTTGTATTAAGCGCAAATAGCCACCGTTGTTGTGCGCCAAAAATTAACTAACTAACCAAACAATACATCTTGCAAAAAAAAAAAATGCGATTTTTAATATACAATTAATTTATTGCGCTATGTATTGAGTTTTAATATGTCATATAGATAGATTGTATTAAGCGCAAATAGCCATCAATGCTGTGCGCCATAAATTAACTAACTTAATTAACTAACCAACTAACATACTTTTAAAATATATCCGTCCACAATTTGAAAATAATAATAAGCACCGTTGATAGTAGTCATGAAATACAGCCTTAAGGTCTAATGAAGTGTTCACTACAAACTAAACCTACTGTCACATCCAGTCTTAAATAAAAACTTCACAAAAACATAACAGAATATTTAAAAAAACAGTGTTAATGTTTGACCGAAATACAGCGCGCACGACACTATTGTAGAAGCCATGAGCGAACTATCGCGGGAAGGCAAGAGCTGTGATCGACCCCAGAGCCGCAGATGTTGAATCTGGAGCGTGATGCGCATGCGCGGACCCCCCCCCCCACACCGCCTCGCACACAGGCCAGGGATGAACCCTGAACAAGGGTTGATTTTTGACACAGGAAACCGGAAATGGCTTTTTAATATGTTTATTTCTTTCAAATTCCGCTAATTATCTCATTCATTTTCCTTTAATTACATTTTAGATAATTATTACAAGATTTGAAACGTCAAAAGTTTCCCCCTTTTCTTTATTTTACCCTGTATCTGGATCTGTTCACAGCTCAAATATCTAACATGCATAAAATAGAATAAAAAGAAATTTTTTAAAAAATTCAACTTCCTCGAAGTTTTTATTAATAGTGCAATATGTGTAAATAAATAATTGAAATAGTTATAGAGGTATCTCTACCGGGAGCGAGCACAGTCCCGGGAAAACAATCATTTTGGGCACAAAACCCGGGACAATAAAAATTCCGGGTACGAGACCTGGAAAACAAAAATTCTGGATCCAAGACGCGGAAAATAAAAATACCGTAGACGTGACTCGGAAAAAATCCGGGTGAGGGACCCGAAAATCAAAAAATCCGGAAACGAGATCCAGAAAAACAGAAATTTCGGGTACAAGACTCAGGAAAAGAAAAATTCTAGGCACGAGACCTGGTAAACCAAAAATCCTGGGCACAGGATGCGGAAAATAAAAATTCCATACACGTGACCCAGAAAAAAAATCCGGGTGCGGGACCCTGAAATAAAAAATTTCGGAAACGAGATCCAGAAAAACAAAAATTATGGGCACGGGACTCGGGTAAAGAAAAATTCTAGGTACGGGACTTGGGAATATAAAAATTCTGGGTATGAAATCCGGGAAAACAAAAATTTCGGGGCCACCTACCAGTGTCGTAACTAGGTACGGGCAACAGGGACAAATGCCCCGGGCAAAAGATGAAGGGGGGCAAGAAAGGAAAATATTGGCATAATAATTGTATTTGAATAAGGACTTTTTACTGACCGCCAACATATATAAGGGAGGTATTGTGATCATACCGATTTTGACATTTCGAGATTTCGATGGATCTCCACGAATTGAGGTCCGTACATAACGTTTTGACTATTTTATCATGATGTCTGTCGGTCTGTCTGTCCATGTGTCCATCTATCCGTCTGTCTCTCTGTCTATCTGTATACACGTGAAGTTTTTATGAAACTTCATATTTAAGCTTTTGACATCAATGGCACGAGTTGATCAACTTTTGGTAAAAATCGGTTGACTGGAAATGGGAGCTTACTCGTGTCCATTTTAAGATTTTTGCGAATATTTAACAACAGAAAAATATCTCGAAAAAATGTATTTAACAAATGTTGCTATAAAAGCAATAACTAACAACTTTTATTTGAAACATTATTTGATAAAAAGAAAAAATTTTGTAAAAGTTTTGAAATTTTTTTCGAAATCTATCGAAAAGTATCTATTTTTTCGTACTTTTATGTAACGTTTCCATGGTCATGATAAATAATACCTCTGTTAGAAAATATTAGGCCAAGTTATTTCTACTCTGCTGATAGAATGTATTTTATACAAATACTTCGTTATAGCGGTCAGTCCTGTGGTGGCCACAGCTGATATTTTATACTTATATGTAACGTTTCCATGGTCATGATAAATAATACCTCTGTTAGAAAATATTAGGCCAAGTTATTTCTACTCTGCTGATAGAATGTATTTTATACAAATACTTCGTTATACCGGTCAGTCCTGTGGTGGCCACAGCTTATTTTTTATACTTATATGTAACGTTTCCATGGTCATGATAAATAATATCTCTGTTAGAAAATATTAGGCCAAGTTATTTCTACTCTGCTGCTAGAATGTATTTTATACAAGTACTTCGTGATAGCGGTCAGTCCTGTGGTGGCCACAGCTGATTTTTGAATGTTACCCTAGTGACGAAACTCGGTTGATTATTGTATGAGCCTATAGAAACAATTTCCCCGAGTCAATTATTCATAAGGTTGACGTATTCTAAATTGGCTATGTAATACAGCATATGATCACGGCGAGCGGAATCAGTGCCGGAAGCAGGGCGAGGGAGTGGGGGGGGGGGTGAATGCAGGGAGGTCGCGATGTTCGCAGCCCCTGCTACACCTGCCCGGGGCCTCCACCGCAACACGACACCCTGAAGCCCCTACAACTCATTGGACAACTCGCATTACAAATCTACCTGCCTACTTCACATTACACACAGATTCACACATTCGCAGACGGAAAGTCTGCGTTTACAGGCATCAGGAGAGTCAAGAGACAAGAGAAGCCGGAACAAATTACCGGAGCCCGGTAATGAATCCTTTTTTTTACAATTCACTACCAAGTTTTATTATTTGAGATTTTATTGCATAATTTATTTGTCGGTAATTGTAATACGAGGTGTGTAAATTAAGACAGATTTTTTAATTTTTTACCGACCGCCAACTTTTAAATGTATGAGAATCTAGGACTAATTTAGACAATTTAAACAATTTACAATAATTTAAATAAATTTCAATTAAAATTAATATCTACTTAAATTATTGCATACATTTTATTTTTACCGACCGCCAACATAAATAAGGGAGGTATTGTGATCATACCGATTTTGACATTTCGAGATTTCGATAAATCTCCACGAATTGAGCTCCCTACATAACGTTTTGACTATTTTTAGCATGATGTCTGTCTGTCTGTCCGGCCGTCCGTCTGTTTCTCTGTGTACACGTGCAGAGCAAATTCGGCTTCAAGTATTTTTATGAAACTGCATATTTAAGCTTTTGACATCAATGGCACGAGTTGATAAACTTTTGGTAAAAATAGGTTGACTAGAAATAGGAGTTTACTCGTGTCGATTTTAAGATTTTGCGAATATTTAGCAGTAAAAAAATATTTAGAAAAAATTTATTTAACAAAAGTTGCTATAAATGCAATAACTAATAACTTTTATTTGAGACGTTTTTTGATAAAATGAAAAATTTCGAAAAATTTTTGTAAATTTTTTTCATACTTAAGGCCTTATCACACTAGAGTTATTATTTAAGTCTAAACTTGGAAAATTACAGTCTTTGCATTCGAATCGAAGTCTTGTGTGTGTGCTAGCATGACAAAAAACCTAGGTCTTTAAGTCTGAGCAAATACATAGAGATATATACGAGTTATGTACGCAGACGCAAGTTACTTTTCCCTGTTTCGCGTGTGCTATCTGAAGACATGAACACTTGAATCCTCGAAAAAAACTTACAAAATAAAACTTGGATAGCGTTCTAGTGTGATACGCCCTTTATATGTAACGTTTCCATGGTCGGGATAAAATGTCTCTGTTAGAAAATATTAGGCCAAATTATTTCTACTCTGCTGCTATAATGTATTTTATAAAAGTACTTTGTGATGGCGGTCGGTCCTCTGGTGGCCACAGCTGATTTTTTCATACTTATATGTAAGGTTTCCATGGTCACAATAAATAATATCTGTTAGAAAATATTAGGCCAAGTTATTTCTACTCTGCTGCTAGAATGTATTCTATACAAGTACTTTGTGATGGCGGTCGGTCCTGTGGTGGCCACAGCTGATTTTTATTTTAAATTTATCTAATTGTTTTACATGTTGAATTGATAAATGTTGATTGTTGTATTTCTGGCAGTGTACAGTGTACATCTCCTTTAAAGGAAGGCATCTCCCTTTCATCTGAATCTCTGTGAGATGCAAAGCGTGCCTTTGTTCTTTTTTATAAGATTTGCCAGCGATATCTCGCAAATAAAATAATACTTTAACACAATTCAGAGTGGCGCGACATTCGCGACATTCCACCAGCATCTCTCAACAGCACGACCTCCTCACCGACATATCCACCTACTATCCACTCATCTCCATATCTCGCTGTATGTTTCTCAATACTTGGGTCATCTGGGCAAGAAAATAACGAATAGGTGCGAATGTCATTTGCTTATTCGTGTTATCACGAAAATTCGCCCAAAAACAGTTAACTACAATACTTGGGGCTCCCCTATTTTGAATCTTCCATCATTAAAATTGATTATTTTTGGCAATTTATTTATTTTTTATCTGCTTCAGCTTGAGTCTTGTGCTTTTTTTGACCACCACTTATATACACACTTGTATATTGTGGAAGATGAGGAAACCCTGGAGCATTTAGCGAAGAGATGCAGAGAGATGACAGTCTGGGAGAAAGAGATAAAGGAACTGATAAGTGAGAAAGGCAAGGGAGAAAGATGGGCGAGAGAAAGCCGGGATGAGAATAGGAAAAAAGACACTGGAGGAAGAACAAATAAATGAGATAAAAAATATTGTAAAATAGTAAAATGACAAATATTGGAGGTACGTTATTCTATTTATTTATTTATTTTTTATTTTGTAATACTTAGATCCAGTCTTTCCACCTTCAGATAAAGTTCCAGGTAACTATCTGACAGATAAGGTTTTTTGTAACTTCATCTGCTGAATAAATGTCAATACCAGTCAGTGAATCCAATACGTCAGTTTCATTATCTGTTAGATAACTATCCGATAGATAAATTTGTATAGAAATAAGGGATGACATTTACTCAGCAGATGAAGTTACACATACCCTTATCTGTCAGATAGTTACCTGGAACTTTATCTGAAGGTGGAAAAACCGGGCCTTAATTGCTTAAACGCCGCAAGGTTTGCTTTTTCTTGTTAATAATCGCTAGTCAAATGTTTTTTTTACTCACGCTGGCTGACGCACATTCAAACTGAATTTTTGAGCAACATCTCAACATTAAGAGCACATTTCTACCAACTGTATGAATCACGAATCATATGGCGCTAGGATAGGGTACAGTGACTGTATAAAGACAGTGTGGCCATACGATGGTCTCATTTTCTATTGGTCGAGCTGAAGTCCGCCATGTTTCTTCCAACTTTGTTACAGATTACATATGATTTACATGTGTTTAGCTTGTGTTTCAGCAGATTCAAGTGATATTTTCCAATAATATACGTATATTTATTGAATAAATGCATAATTGTCAATATATACATCAGTTTTCTTTATTAATATATCTTTTATATATAACATGTTCTGCTTTTTGTTCTGCTTATTCTTTTTTAATATGAAAATATCCTTTTTTTAATAGAGAATATTAATATTCTCAATTAAAAAACGATCGTAAGTCAAAATTACGATCGTTTCATCAACTTTAAATCTTGAGGTACTACAAAATTGGTCCGAAGGGCCCTTTTTGTAATCACTTTTAAAGTAACGTTAGTAATTTGTTCCAATATTATGTAAATGAGTACTTTTAAAGTTGAGAAAAGTACAATTGAAAGGTGATTATAAAAACGTGTGTTTTCCCAAAAATTAGAGAACCCAACATCACTTTTTATAGAACCTTAATAATTTATCATTATTTTTTTCCTATCTTTTTATTCGATTTTTTTTGTCTTGTTTGAACTTGTTTTCTTAAATCTAAAATATTCAAATTAAAATAAATAAGTATATTTTTAATTTACGACTGTAACCCCCATTTTTATATAAAAAAAAAATGTTTTCGTTTATATAGGTCCTCAAATAAAATAATAAAAACATATCTCTTGTATTTCCTTTCATGCCCTTTTTTAAGAATTTTTTTCATTTGTTTTCTTTTTATGTTGCAAACATTTCAAAAAAATACCTTCATCGGTAGGTAATTTTAATATTTATCTAAATAAATGTTGAATCATATACATTTTTTTGTCTTAATAATAAATTGATATTCACATATATATAAACATAAATACGTAAAACTATTAAAAATTTAAGAAATATTACAATGTATTAGGATATATTAACATTTATTCCATATAACCCAATACAAATCTGGAATAAAAATGGCGGCTGCAGTTCATATGGCCACACTGTCTTTATACAGTCACTGTAGGATAGGTCTGCCATTGAAGTTTTGACCGCAAGCGGGATCCTTATCGTGGCGGGAGTGGGGGATAGAGCCAGTCCTGTCGAAGTGCAAACGCTAGCCATGCACGTAGGCGGCTGTCTTAAGGGGGGAGACTAAAAACCGGTTTCTGGAGGCATTTGCGGTTGTACTGTTTGGCAAATATCTCGTAAAAGGGCGTTCCTAACAAGTAAGGAATATACTGGAAGGAGCATACCCACTCTTACTGCAGTTCAATATTTACACAAAATCCGGGAACCAGTCATTAAAGACGGCTTACGTTACACATTTTTGACTCTGCAGAATGTGCAAGGAAGAAGAGGAAACTTTCGAGCATTTAGCGAAGAGATGCAGAGATGCCAGTCTGAGAAGAAGAAATAAAAGAACTGATGAGTGAGGAAGGCAAGGGAGAAAAATGGGCGAGAGAACTGGAGGCAAGAAGGAAGGAGATAGTAGAGAGAAGCCGGAAGGAGAATAGGAAGAAGACTGAGAAGAGGGGAGCACTGGAGGAAGAACAAAGAAGTTAAATTAAAGAAAATATTGTAAATTATCCATGAAATAAGTAAGTGTATGTAATTTTTAGAGTTTTGTAGGTATGACCAAAAAACCCTTTACCGTCATTTTATCGTCTATCTGTCTGTCTGTCTGTCTGTCTCTCTGTCTGTCTGTCTGTCTGCCTGTCTCTGTCACTGTCTGACTGTCTGTATGTCTGTCTGTCTGTCTGTCTGTCTGTCTCTCTGTCTGACTGTCTGTCTGTCTGTCTCTCTCACTGTCTGACTGTCTGTCTGTTCGGTAAAAATTGTAGCCAAACGGCTAAACCTAGAGAGTTGAAATTTGACATGCTTATACAACTCTTTGACCCGCACATAGGAAAAATACTAAAACATCTAAAAAACATATCCCCCTAAAAATATAAACAAATATCTGCTCAACGAAAAAAAAAAAAAAAAAAATAATTCTGAGTAGGGTATCAAATGAAAGCCCTTAGTACGTGGATTAACGATCAAAATATTATTTTTGCAAAATAAAATATTTTGACGCGATTTTTGCTAAAATTGTGCAAAAAAAATTTGTCCCACACTCTGTAGCCCAGATGGTTTAAACTAAAAATCAGAAAATATTTTACGTTATGTACATTGGTGTAAACCGGGATAGTACAACAGGAATTTTTGATCAGATTATGTTTTTGGAAAATAATGCATTTTTGTGTTTTTTGATTGACCATGTAAATTATTTAATAATTTATGTAACATAGTAAACCAGCATGCTTTGATAGTTTAATGGTTAGCGTACTCGCGTTCTGCAAACTAGGGTTCGCTCCTGTCTCAAGACAAGTTTATATTTTCTGATTTTTTGCATTTTTATTTTGTTTAAATTATTTTTTCAAAATTCTAGTTATATTTATCAAATATTGCATTTAATTTTTAAAAGCATAAATTTAATAACCAGAAATTGTTGAAATTGAATACACGAAATCAGAGGGACGGAGTTATGACCTAAAACACCAACAGAAGCCATAGGCGCAATTTTCAAAATCTTAATGAACCTTGATATATATATATATATAAAAAAAAATACTGCACATATTTAGAACCCTAAATAATGGTATTAGGTATTCGGATTAAAAATTAACAAAAAAAAAAATTTTAACATAAAATTTGTTTTGGCGTCCCAAATAATCATTATTCACTTACTAAATACCTGCGAAACTCTGAAATCAATTTATTTGTTATGGTTAATGCCCTAAAAGCCGCAAGGCCTAGGGAAAATAAAGAATATATAATACAGTTGCTATATTTAAAAAAATAATTTCTAAAAAGTTGCGTCATTATTGTTGTTTGTCCCGTTTGGTCTGAAAAATGTACCGTTTTGTGTTCAAATATTAATGGTCATGTAATGGTTGGTTTATATACGGAACAAGAATAAGGAATAGGAAATAAGAATAGTACACAAGATGTTAAAACATGGCTGCGCCGTATATCGGTTTATGTATGAATGAAATTTAACTTAAACATAAGAATAGTTGGTAACATTCAACATTTTATTCTTATTTGAAGAATAAAACACGATAAGCCTGCGCACAGCAATCAAAATGTCTGCCGTAATAAAGTTTGTTCAACAGATGTTTTTCAGTTGTGATCAGAGGGTTGTAAACAACAATAAAATGTTTTTAACGGTAGTAAACGAATTTTTTTAAAAGGTTTTATGAATCAGAACCTGTCAAGTGACAAACGTTAAACACAGGCCAACGCAAGTACGCAGGCGCAGCGACGAAATGTTATGTCCGATATAAACGGTTTAATATTTTTTATTCTTGTGTACTATTCTTATTTCCTATTCCTTATTCTTGTTCCGTATATAAACCAAGCATTAAATATAACCCCATTCTTAAACCAAAGAAATGAACTTTAAGTATATATGTATGTAAACTTGTCTACCTTTTGTTGTGTATGCATCTTCCCTTTGTGGCTGACTTTAATATTCCGGCATTAAGTCTTTATTTTCGTGCAATATAAAATGTTTAGAAGACAAAGGAAGGCATAAGCGAGTCTTTGAACGGAAAACTAACGAAATTACATCAGACGCTCTGTAATTTTTTTGTGAAAATATATATACCACAATCTCATCATATATGAGTACGAGCAGAATACATTAACTTGTCTCCTTCTCAAAGCTACTTCACCACAACAGATATTCTTATGAAAAAAACTAACAACAAGAAACAGAGACGGAAAACTGATATCACTTTCCCTCTTCCTAAATGGAAAATGAGATGGTATAAAGCAAGGCAGGCACGTCATTTCAAATGTCACAACTACCAGTGACGGATTACGGCATATCGGGGCAAGAAGCACGTGCTTGAGGCCTCAGAATCTCAGGGGCCTCAAAATTAAACTGTTACGTATTTTCACCAGGATGCTGATTCACTAAGGGCTGGTTTCTGAGAGCTTACCCGAGTTTAACCATTTGGCTAAACTCGGTTACAATCCCATAAGTAATCATAGCAACCATTTTCTGACCATTTGGTTATAGTTAACTAAGCTTTCAGAAACACTACACGAATTTAATTAAGGTAATCATATATTTAAGTTGAAATTCGGGACAACAGCTCATAGACGGGGGGAGGTTAATTATTCAAATATAATTGTTTAATTATTACCGACCACCAACATATATAAGGGAGGTATTGTGATCATACCAATTTTGACGTTTCGAGATTTCGATGGATCTCCACGAATTGAGGTTCCTACATAACGTTTTGACTATTTTTAGCATGATGTCTGTCGGTCTGTCTGTCCGTCTGTCTGTCTGTCCTTCGGTCCGTCTGTCCGTCTGTCTGTCCGTCTGTCCGTCTGTCTGTGTACACGTGCAGAGCAAATTCGGCTGAAAGGATTTATATGAAACTTCATATTTAAGCTTCTGCCATCAATGGTCCGAGTTGACCAACTTTTGGTAAAAATCGGTTGACTAAAAATGGGAGTTTACTCGTGTCGATTTTAAGATTTTTGTGAATATTTCACAACAGAACAATATTTCGAAAAAAGTTATTGAACAAAAGTTGCTATAAATGCAATAACTAATAACTTTTATTTGAAACGTTTTTTGATAAAACGAAAAATATCGAATAATTTCTGTAAAATTTTAAATCAGCGGTGGCCACCACAGGACCGGCCGCCATCATAAAGTACTTGTATAAAATACATTCTAGCAGCAAAGTAGAAATAACTTGGCCTAATATTTTCTAACAGAGATATTATTTATCATGACTATGGAAACGTTACATGTAAGTATGAAAAAATTGAGACAGGCTGGGCGGGGTTATGCAATTTTCAAAATCTTAATGAACCTTGCTATATAAAAAAAAGAAAAAATATTGCACATATTTAGAAACCTAAATAATGGTATTAGCCATTCGAATTAAAATTAACAAAAAAAATATTTTAACATAAAATTTATTTTGGCATCCCAAATAATCATCATTCACTTACTAAAACCTGCGAAACCCTGAAATGTTGTGAAAATTCACACTTCATATCAATTTTTTAATTTTCAATTATTGGTACTTTTCGACAATTTTATTTGATGGCCTATTAATAAAGTTGTCCACTAAATCTAAAATCTAAAACTATTTGAGGATATTAGTCTGAGGATTTCAAAAATTCAAACCGCAGGTCTCTATCTCTTACCGTTTTTGAGATATGATTGTTTGGAAAATTAAAGTTGACATTTCCATATTTAAAAAAATGATAAATACATAATAATATTAAAAAAATAATAAATAAAATAATGTAAACCTATGTTTGTTAATAACAATAATAATAATAATAGTTTATTTATTTAGCTAATGCTAGTAAGATCCATATTAACAAACATAAACATATAAACATTATAATAAACATTCAAATCAAATTTAATCCTGATTTGGTCAATTTAAACCATGATTTGTCCACTTAGTTCGTAAAATTAGGTTCCAAACTTGTTGCAAATTGGTTTGTAATGTTTTCTACAATAATTTCAAAACTGTATTACTGTGATAAATCATATTTTGAATGTTATCTTCTCAAATATTTTTAATATCAGCCCTGCCTACGAAATCCTGTAAACTATGAAAATTCACAGTTTATATATTTTTTCAGATAAACAGGTTTCGTCGCATAAATGTTTACGTAATTCCTGCTAATGATATAAAAATAAAATTTCCTTATCAACTTATTTAAGAGGATTAATTATTTTTTTAATCCCAATACTAATTCATTTGTGGTTAACAAAACATCGAGATAACATTAAAATGTCTTTCTTATAAATTCTAAGTTATTTTTTGTACGGATTTTAACATTGAATATATTGTGTCTCGTGAAAGTGTAGTTATTTTTGGAAATTTGGATATTAAATCAAAAACTATATCTCAAAAATGGTAAGAAATAGAGACCTAAGGTTTAAATCTTTAAAAAATTTAGTTTTACGATGTTTTTTCTGTAATATTTGGTCCGTAATGACCTAAAACTAATTGGTAAAATTTTGATTTTTTTGTAACTTTAAAAATTCATATCTCAAAAAAGGTAAGACATAGAGATTTGAGGTTTGAATTTTTGGAATTCTCACACCTTGTTTTGTCTAGAAAAAATTAATGTTTGGTCCGTAATGACCTAAAACTATTAGGGAAATTTTAGATTTTTTTTGGAATTTTAAAAAATTCATATCTCATAAAAGGTAAGAAATAGAGACTTGAGGTTTGAATTTTTGGAATTCTCACACCTTGTTTTGTCTAGAAAAATATAATGTTTGGTCCGTAATGACCTAAAACTATTAGGGAAAATTTTGAATCTTTTTGTAATTTTAAAAATTCATATCTCAAAAAAGGTAAGAAATAGAGACTTGAGGTTTGAATTTTTGGAATTCTCATACCTTGTTTTGTCTAGAAAAAATAAATGTTTGGTCCGTAATGACCTAAAACTATTAGGGAAAATTTTGAAACCTTTTTGTAATTTTAAAAATTCATATCTCAAAAAAAGTGTAAGAAATAGAGACTTGAGGTTTGAATTTTTGGAATCCTCACATCTTGTTTTGTCTAGAAAAAATTAATGTTTGGTCCGTAATGACCTAAAACTATTGAAAATTTTGATTTTTTTGTAATTTCAAAAATTCATATCTCAAAAAAGATAAGAAATAGAGATTTGAGGTTTGAATTTTTGGAATTCTCACACCTTGTTTTGTCTAGAAAAATATAATGTTTGGTCCGTAATGACCTAAAACTATTAGGGAAAATTTTGAATCTTTTTGTAATTTTAAAAATTCATATCTCAAAAAAGGTAAGAAATAGAGACTTGAGGTTTGAATTTTTGGAATTCTCATACCTTGTTTTGTCTAGAAAAAATAAATGTTTGGTCCGTAAGGACCTAAAACTATTGGGGAAAATTTTGAAACCTTTTTGTAATTTTAAAAATTCATATCTCAAAAAAAGTGTAAGAAATAGAGACTTGAGGTTTGAATTTTTGGAATTCTCATACCTTGTTTTGTCTAGAAAAAATAAATGTTTGGTCCGTAAGGACCTAAAACTATTAGGGAAAATTTTGAAACCTTTTTGTAATTTTAAAAATTCATATCTCAAAAAAAGTGTAAGAAATAGAGACTTGAGGTTTGAATTTTTGGAATTCTTACACCTTGTTTTGTCTAGAAAAAATTAATATTTGGTCCGTAATGACCTAAAACTATTGAAAATTTTGATTTTTTTGTAATTTTAAAAATTCATATCTCAAAAAAGGTAAGACAGAGACTTGAGGTTTGAATTTTTGGAATTCTTACACCTTGTTTTGTCTAGAAAAAACTAATATTTGGTCCGTAATGACCTAAAACTATTGAAAATTTTGATTTTTTTGTAATTTTAAAAATTCATATCTCAAAAAAGGTAAGACATAGAGACTTGAGGTTTGTATTTTTGGAATTCTCACACCTTGTTTTGTCTAGAAAAATATAATGTTTGGTCCGTAATGACCTAAAACTATTAAGGAAAATTTTTAAACTTTTTGTAATTTTAAAAATTCATATCTCTAAAAAGGTAAGAAATTGAGATTGAGGTTTGAATTTTTGGAATTCTCAGATCTTATTTTGTCTAGAAAAAATTAATGTTTGGTCCGTAATGACCTAAAACTATTAGGGAAAAATTTTTCAATTTTTTTTTTCATTTTATCAAAAAATGTCTCAAATGAAGTTAGTTATTGCTTTTATAGCAACTTTTGTTCAATAATTTTTTTCGAAATGTTTTTCTGTTGTGAAATATTCGCAAAAATCTTAAAATCGACACTAGTAAACTCCCATTTTTAGTCAATCGATTTTTACCAAAAGTTGAAACACTTGTGCCATTGATGCCAAAAGCTTAAATATGAAGTTTCATAAAAATCCTTTCAGCCGAATTTGCTCTGCACGTGTACACAGACAGACAGGCAGACAGACGGACGGACGGACAGACAGACCGTCAGACATCATGCTAAAAATAGTGAAAACGTTATGTAGGGATCTCAATTCGTGGCGATCCATCGAAATCTCGAAACGTCAAAATCGGTATGATCACAATACCTCCCTTATAAAGTCTGTTCCAAACGGTTAAGCGGAACTAAATGGGATTTTCGTTCTTTTAGGTTGTCACGAGAAGGGACCTTGCTTGGGTTATTTAATTTTTCACATTGGAATGTCAAAATTTAAAATTCCAACAATGAAACCATAGAAACGAATGACATGTCAAAATTAAATTATTATTTTTTACAAATATTAATGACAAAAAAATAAATAAATAGGAAATTTGTATTAAGAATGCACAAAATATCAAAATATAAAGAAAATGACATTTTATAATGATATTAATCTTAACCAAAAAATGTTTATTGTAAGTATGATTTACAAAGCTTAAACAAAACGACCGAAAAGCACGATTTAAACGATGAAAGTAACTAGATTGCAAAATCTAGTTCCGCTTAACCGTTTGGAACAGACTGTATATGTTGGCGGTCGGTAAAAATATATATTTAATTATATTTTCGCCATTAAGTTTGTCACTAAAATTATGAATGAATACGTGAAACAGCTTTGATTAGGTGACTCGATTAATCAGCCGGAGTAGGTAGATATTGAAATGTGTATGTGCGTGTTGAGTTATATATAGTAGGTTTCATTAAGAGATTTAAATGGTGTTATTTCTTAATCTCCGTGGAGATGAGATGGAGGGAGCGCTGAGAGTCAGCGGCTGTAACTAAGCGGTCAAAGGCGATGGAATTAACTCTGTTTACCCTCTAACCCTGTTATATCTGCTCTGTACCTACACCCTGCCGTCCCCCTCCTCCTCCTCCTCCTCCATACCACCACTCAGCCCTAATCATAATAAAATATTCAAATCTAATGGATTCGCCACTTCCCACAACGACAACATTCAATTTTCTATCTAATTACACCAGTGACGTAACACGATATTAAATTCAATAAGGAGCCGCAGTGGCGTGCACAAATATTATCAAAGTTTAGAGGTGGACAAATGGTCGATTGCCGATTATGTTCGGGTGGTCGATCATCTGACCATATGATTTTTAGGGTTTTTTTTTTTAAATTTTAGTTTTGGACTTAGCTTTTATTTAAGGCCATTATCCAGTAGAAGCATTTATTTTTTTGAAAAATCCATGCCATAACCGGGGTTTGAACCCGAGCCCTCATGGTCTAGAAGCCAGTGCATCGCTACACTAACCACTACGCCATGGTAACCGGCATTTTTAGTAGGTATGAGCAAAAAACCCTTATACCGTCATTTTGTCGTCTGTCTGTTCGGTAAAAATTGAAGCCAAACGGCTAAACCTAGAGAGTTGAAATTTGGCATGCTTGTACAACTCTTTGACCAGCATATAGGAAAAATCCCAAAACATCTAAAAAACATATCCCCCTAAAAATATAAACAAATATGCTCATCGAAAAAAAATATTTTTTTTTTTACATTTCTGTGTAGGGTATCAAATGAAAGCCCTTGGTACGTGGATTAACGAACAAAATTTTATTATTGCAAAATGAATTATTTGAAGTGATTTTTGCCAAAATTGTGCAAAAAAAAATTTTGTCCCACACCCTGTAGCCCAGATGGTTTAAACTAAAAATCTGAAAAAATTCTAAGTAATGTATATTGGTGTGAACCGGAATAGTACAACAGGAATTTTTGATCAGATTATGTTTTCGGAAAATAATGGATTTTTTGTGTTTTTAACTAAAATATGTAAAATATTTAATCTGCTATTTAACACAGTAAACGAGTGAACATCCGTAGTCCAGTTTCGTACTCGCTTCGTAAGTTGCAAACTACTGTTCGATTCCCGTCAATTTTTATTTTTTCTGTTTTTTTTTTTGCAATTTTATTTTGTTTATATTTTGGCAAATGTTGCATTTAATTTTTAAAAGCGTAAATTTAATAACCAGTGGGAAGTGTTGAAATTATAATTTAATTCTATGTTTGAATGTATACGAAATCAGAGGGGCGGATTTTATGACTTAAACAACCAATATAAGCCGTAGGCGCAATTTTCAAAATATTAATGAACCTTGCTATATAAAAAAAATATTTAGAAACCCAAATAATGGTATTAGGCATGCGAATTAAAATGAATAAAAAAATATTTTAATATAAAATTTGTTCTGGCATCCCAAATAATCATCATTCACTTACTAAATACCTGCGAAACACTGAAATGTGTGAAAATTCACACTTAATTTTTTGTCATTAGGTCGCTCGGAATGGCATTATTAAATTGTTTCGCGGACCACAGTTTAAGAACCGCTGTATTACACAATATATTTATGAAAAAATGTGCCAAAAATAGTTTATCCCCCACACTATTTCTTAAAGGGGCGGGTGTAAAAATATACAAAACTCGGAGTACTGCACATTAATGTGAGCCGGAAGACTACGCTTGGAATTTATGGTCAGATTATTTTTTCGAAAGATATTGAATTTCAGATCCAAACAGTCTACCGAGTATCGAAGTCCAAAGAGTCTACCAAACTAGCATTCAAGACGCAATAGTACAATACAAATAGTACAACGCAAATGTGCGTTTAAGAATTAGTATAACTCGGGTTCGCAACCTGATAACACGTTCCGCAGTGTTATTCGTCTCGTCTTCATGAGATCTATCAATATCTATAATAATATTTGAGAAAAACACTTGATTAGACAACAAAAAAATCTCTTTAAACCTAAATTATGATCATTCATTCATTTTTAACACCTACCCAACAGACACGGAACGTATTCTACGTACAAAAGACCTGCGGTCGTAGATTCGACACAGCCCCTTCTTTTTTAAAGGGTTATTGTTAAAATGGATCTATCTTCCAAAGGTTCAAAACCCTGATATAAAAATTAACAAGTAACAAGACTAAGCAAGACACAAACTGTGCCCATTAGATAGTTTATTTTATAAGTAGGCAACACAAATGGACAAGGTTAAGGCCCTATAATTATTCCTAACATCTTAAAAAATATTAAAAACAGATAAAATTTATACCACCCGCCATAGCTACCTAAAACGCAAATATTTAAATTTAGTTTTCTGTCTTACCGATAGTGTCGAAAATTATTATCAGTGCCATCTGCAAGTTGTTTATAAAAACTTGCTCTCAGTACATTCATTCTCAGAACTTACAGCCTGTTAAATCGGCTTAGGTCAAGAGTGCGACAAAAAAAAAATAAATTTTTTAGCGCTGACATCTGTACTACTGTAATAAAAATTAAACAAATAAAAACAGTTTAAGAATTTAAGGTTCTTCTCTGTAGTAAAGGTTCTTGTCTATAATAAAGGTTCTTGTCCGCAATAAAAGTTAACTATCTAGCCAAGAGATGGCAAAAGTATAAGCTGTCAAACGCCTGCGATATTTTAAGATACTGCCCGCAAAACACACCTGCTAACCTGGTTACCTATACTCTAAATAAAAATAATACAGCCTGTTTAGTTTATGAAACGCATTTAAAATTTAATCTGTAATAAGAAATTTGGCAAAATTAAGGTTTTAAAAGAAAATATATAACAAAATATAACATGACGATATTCTAAGAAGTGAACTTAATACATAAGATTTTTATAATTTGGCATGATATTATAAACATATCTCATAATATAACAGGGGACTATGGCATGAGGTCTTTCCAATTTCGTGAAGGTTGCCCAGTTTGCGTTTTGGGCACGTGCTCTCCTGATGCTCAAATATTTGGCGAATATATTAGGATAAAAATAAGCACAAGGTAGGCCTAGCGAAATTAAACTTTTTATAAACCTATTAATCTCGTCAAATAAACATAATATTCGATCGAGATTTTATTTTTGAACCACGTTCACTTTTACCAAATCTATTACAGATGTTTGGCTGGTGGAATCTTTGAATATTTGCACCAGTTATCCATCTAGTGTTTTGTTATATACTTCTAAAACCAATTTACCAAATCTATTACAGATGTTTTGCTGGTGGAATCTTTGAATATTTGCACCAGTTATCCATCTAGTGTTTTGTTATATACTTCTAAAACCAATTTACCAAATCTATTACAGATGTTTTGCTGGTGGAATCTTTGAATATTTGCACCAGTTATCCATCTAGTGTTTTGTTATATACTTCTAAAACCAATTTACCAAATCTATTACAGATGTTTTGCTGGTGGAATCTTTGAATATTTGCACCAGTTATCCATCTAGTGTTTTGTTATATACTTCTAAAACCAATTTACCAAATCTATTACAGATGTTTTGCTGGTGGAATCTTTGAACATTTGCACCAGTTATCCATCTAGTGTTTTGTTATATACTTCTAAAACCAATTTACCAAATCTATTACAGATGTTTTGCTGGTGGAATCTTTGAATATTTGCACCAGTTATCCATCTAGTGTTTTGTTATATACTTCTAAAACCAATTTACCAAATCTATTACAGATGTTTTGCTGGTGGAATCTTTGAATATTTGCACCAGTTGTCCATCTAGTGTTTTGTTATATACTTCTAAAACCAATTTACCAAATCTATTAGAGATGTTTTGCTGGTGGAATCTTTGAATATTTGCACCAGTTATCCATCTAGTGTTTTGTTATATACTTCTAAAACCAATTTACCAAATCTATTACAGATGTTTTGCTGGTGGAATCTTTGAATATTTGCACCAGTTGTCCATCTAGTGTTTTGTTATATACTTCTAAAACCAATTTACCAAATCTATTACTGATGTTTTGCTGGTGGAATCTTTGAATATTTGCACCAGTTATCCATCTAGTGTTTTGTTATATACTTCTAAAACCAATTTACCAAATCTATTACAGATGTTTTGCTGGTGGAATCTTTGAATATTTGCACCAGTTATCCATCTAGCGTTTTGTTATATACTTCTAAAACCAATTTACCAAATCTATTACAGATGTTTTGTTGGTGGAATCTTTGAATATTTGCACCAGTTGTCCATCTAGTGTTTTGTTATATACTTCTAAAACCAATTTACCAAATCTATTACAGATGTTTTGCTGGTGGAATCTTTGAATATTTGCACCAGTTATCCATCTAGCGTTTTGTTATATACTTCTAAAACCAATTTACCAAATCTATTACAGATGTTTTTCTGGTGGAATCTTTGAATATTTGTACCAGTTAGTCATCTAGTGTTCTGTTATATATCCTTCTCGTGAAGTTTTTCAAAAGTCAGATGTTACATAACAGTCAATGATCGTGTATTGATTGTTAAGATGGCGGCCGTGGTTCAGCGAGGTCGCTTGCTCTTCACCTTGCAAAAATATTTAGGCCAATGTCTGCAAGCCCATCAGTCTCTCTCGGACGCACACGCAGAGAATACGCCCGTCTCTCTCAGCACGGTCAAATCCTCAACATTTATATTTGCAAGGTTTATTAATTGTCCATTAGATTATTTAATTATTATTCTGCCGAATAAATTTGTGAGTTTTGCTGCGAAATTGACAAGGTTAAATCTCTTAGTCAACAGTTTAATATATGAATGTACATTTTAAACGCATGGATTTCATCTGTAATAAGAAATTTGGTAAAATTGTAGGTGTTAGAAATAAGTATACTAGTACAAAAGGATATTAGTTCTCTCCTTTTCATTTTTTAATATTTTCACTTGAAATATGTAGAATAAGTAAGACAAAAAAACACATTGCTTAACTTGTTAATCTACTTTATCGTTTAATTAAATTTAAACATATTTACCCACAGAATAAGCGTAATTATATTCATTACGGTAGAAACCAGTGGCGTATTCAAGGGAGGGCGGTGAGGACGCGTGCCCCCCCCCGCTTTAAAGTCCAGTGATATGTAAATAATCAATCATAATAAATTTAAAATAATCATGCTGTAAAACCATTTAGGCATTTTAAAACAAATATGTTATCTTTTATTATGACCAGCAGTACTAAATTAATGTAAAATGCATATTCCTATATTCTCTGTAATTTTGAGGTTTTCGTAGTCAAGCACGTTATAATGGCACTCATAATTCAGTACGGTAGAAATTGTGACCAAATTACTGGATCTAGAGAATTGAAATTTGACATGCGTTTACAATTCTTTAACTTACATTATGAGCCAAAAAAAGTAAAAAAAAGTCCACAAAAAGGCTCAGAGACAATGAAATATTAGCTTACCCCCTTTTTACCGACCGCCAACATATATAAGGGAGGTATTGTGATCATACCGATTTTGACATTTCGAGATTTCGATGGATATCCACGAATTGAGGTCCCTACATAACGTTTTGACTATTTTTAGTATGATGTCTGTCTGTCTGTCCGTCTGTCTGTCTGTCCGTCTGTCTGTCTGTCTGTCCGTCTGTCCGTCTGTCCGTCTGTCTGTGTACACGTGCAGAGCAAATTCGGCTGAAAGGATTTTTATGAAACTTCATATTTAAAAATGGGAGTTTACTCGTGTCGATTTTAAGATTTTTGCGAATATTTCACAACAGAAAAATATCTAGAAAAAAATTATTAAACAAAAATTGCTATAAAATCAATAACTAATAATTTTTATTTGAGATGTTTTTTGATAAAACGAAAAATTTCGAATAATTTCTATAAAATTTTTCGAAATTTTTTCTGTCTCAATTTTTTCATATTTATATGTAACGTTTCCATGGTAATGATAAATAATATCTCTGTTAGAAAATATTAGGTCAAGTTATTTCTACTCTGCTGCTAGAATATAATTTATATAAGTACTTTATGATGGCGGTCGGTCCTATGGTGGCCACAGCTGATTTTTTTCCATAGGTCCATAAATAACGTTTTGACTATTTTTAGCATGATGTCTGTCTGTCTGTCTGTCCGTCTGTCTGTCCGTCTGTCCGCCTGTCTGTCCGTCTGTCCGTCTGTCTGTCTGTCCGTCTGTCTGTCTGTCTGTCCGTCTATCTGTGTACACGTGCAGAGCAAATTAGGCTAAAAAGATTTTTATGAAACTTCATATTTAAGCTCTGCCATCAATGGCACGACTTGATCAACTTTTGGTAAAAATCGGTTGACTAAAAATGGGAGTTTACTCGTGTCGATTTTAAGATTTTTGCGAATATTTCACAACAGAAAAATATCTCGAAAAAATGTATTAAACAAAAGCTATAAAAGCAATAACTAATAACTTTTATTTGAGATGTTTTTTGATAAAACGAAAAAATTCGAATAATTTATGTAAAATTTTTCGAAATTTTTTCCAAGTCTCAATTTTTTCATACTTATGACTATGGAAATGTTACATTTTCCATAGTCATGATAAATAATATCTCTGTTAGAAAATATTAGGTCAAGTTATTTCTACTCTGCTGCTAGAATGTATTTTATATAAGTACTTTATAATAGCGGTCGGTCCTGTGGTAGCCACAGCTGATTTTTTTTAACTATCTTTATAAACTATTACTTACCCCTTATCTATATCAGTAATTCCCAAACTGTGCGCCGCGGAAATATTCAAATATTAATCCAATTGTGTTAGTTAAACCAATGTTTTGACTTGGGGTGCCGTTGAAAAATTCTCATACATTGAGGGCGCCGGGAATTGAAAAGTTTGGGGACCACTGATTTAAGTTATTCTTTAGCAATCAGCCATTAGTCTACTAAAAATACTACATATTTCATTTGAACTATTTTTTGAATCTGCATACACATCAGAGAAAAGTCGTATCCGCTCTATCTTGTTACACCCTATATAACAAAACACAAGATGACTAATTTTTACTGAAAATCTCAATTTTCCAAGTTATTATCTGTTTAAATTTGTTTGCATTAATCTCTGACACGTGAAGAATTGTAGAGAGAAAATTTTCTTTGGAAAATTCTTCTCCTACGCAGGTGAGTAAACTCGGAAAAAATAGCGAAGTGAGATGGAGGTATGCGAGTGAGAGGGCGAGCGAGAGAGAGAGGAGAAGTCATTCACCCCGCGCTCAGCTGTTCCGAGCACATCTCGCATCACCGTGCACTGCCAACGGAACAACTATAGACGTCAGACTATTTATAGACGGGAGCATGCACGGCAAAAATATTAAGATAATATGTTACGTATGTATTATATGATGGATAGGAGGTGCGGCAGTGGCGGCGGCACTGGGGCACCGCACGTGTGCCGCCGCAGAGCTCGATCCGATAACGCGTGACAATATCTCAAACCTGACTGCTGCCAGCCCAAGACAGAACAGTTTGTTGAAGCAAGGGGGTGGACTAGTGCAGCAGCTGATATTAATAAGACTGCTACGAGGGTTACCTTCTCTGTTTTTACAAACGACCACTAGATGGCAATATTGAAATGTCTCATTACTATATTCGTAAAATTAGACATTTGTGAGATCAGTGGCAGCTTTCAAATTGACCGAGCAGTTTGTCAATTGACAGTGAGCGTTAAAAAAAAAAAAATCAGCTGTGGCCACCACAGGACCGACCGCCATCATAAGGTACTTATATAAATTACATTCTAGCAGCAGAGTAGAAATAACTTGTCCTAATATTTTCTAACAGAGAAACATTACATGGAAACGTTACATATAAATATGAAAAAATTGAGACTTGAGAAAAATTTCGAAAATTTTACAGAAATTATTCGAAATTTTTCGTTTTATCAAAAAACGTTTCAAATAAAAGTTATTAGTTATTGCTTTTGTTTAATAATTTTTTTCTAGATATTTTTCTGTTGTGAAATATTCGCAAAAATCTTAAAATCGACACGAGTAAACTCCCATTTTTAGTCAACCGATTTATACCAAAATTTTTTTAGAAGTTTCATAAAAATCCTTTCAGTGAATTTGCTCTGCACGTGTACACAGACAGACGGACAGATGGGCAGACAGACGAACAGACGGACAGACGGACAGACAGACAGACGGACGGACAGACAGACCGACAGACATGCTAAAAATAGTCAAAACGTTATGTAGGGACCTCAATTCGTAGAGGTCCATCGAAATCTCGAAAAGTCAAAATCGGTAAGATCACAATACCTCCCTTATATATATATGTTGGCGGTCGGTAAAAATGGATATTACTCGTGAAGGTTTTCGTTGGATGATTTTTTACGATTTTAGTAAAGGCCTAACTCAACAACAGTGCATAGATTCGCTTCGTTCAACTTTTCGTAATGAAGCACCATCAGAAAAGGCGACAATTGGTTTGCAGAATTTCGTCGTGGTCGTGCGTCCGTCAGTGATGAATCTCGTGAAGGTCGACCAAAATCGGTTGTTATTCAAAAACATCGACGCTGTGCACAAAATGATTGAAGAAGATCGGTATGTGACTTACCGTGCGATAGAGGCATCCTTTGGCATATCGCAGACTGCAATACATTCGATCTTGCATGAACATTTAATTGTGAAAAAATCTGTTCCCGATGGATTCCGCATAATTTGACCGAAGCTCAAAATAAGGCTCGTGTTGATTGGTGTAAGGGAATGCTAAAAAAAATCAACCTAAGCATATGAACCGGAAACTAAGCAACAATCCACTGTTTGGGTCTTCCAAGATGATACGAAACCCACAAAAGTTGTTCGTTCACGAAGCACTTACAAGAAAATGATCGCTTGTTTATTCGGTTGTACTGGATATGTCGCAACTATTCCTTTAAAGCAGCGGTTCTTAACCTTTTTATACTCGGAACCCCCCAACTAGCCTAAAATATTTTCTGGACCCGTCAAGAAATTTTTTTAAATAATATTTGAAATGTTCTTAATAATTTATTATTTAATAATCAAATTTTTGTAATTTTAAAAGCTGGTAAAAATTAAATTTTTTCTTTTAATTTCTGGACCCCCAAGGTCTTTTTATACAACAATTTGTTTGCCAGAAGTCATTGACAAAATCGGGAAAAACAACCAAAAACTTCGCACCTTTCTTCATCATGACAATGCAAGCTCCCACACAGCACGTCAAACAATTGATTATTTAAAGGAGAGAAACATCGAATTAATGTCTCATTGCCCGTAATCACCTGATTTATCTCCTAACGACTTTTTTGTTCCCCAATGTCATAAAAAAAATGCGTGAACAGTGACTTTCATCACCTCAAGAACTGTTGAAGCCTTCGAAAACCATGTTTTTTTTACTTTAAAGCCGCATTCAGAGCTCTTAAATCAATAGCTTATGCACTGTAGCCTATGGACTGTTTACTGTCACCAGAAGTTTGTCATATGATAAGACGTGAAACCGTTCAGACCTCCAAATGTAATACGCTGTTTGTTGTGGATTGTGCATAATTTTCTAAACTTATAGCTAGTGTAGGGCTGCCATACGTCCCGGTACACCGGGACATGTCCCGGTTTTGAGGTCTGTGTCCCAGTGTCCCTGTCCAATAATCATTTGTCCCGGTCGATTTAAAATTTACGCATTTGGTTTTATTAAATTGAATCGCCCATTAATTTATATTATATTATTTTAGATTTGGTACACACACATACACAAAAAAACATCCCAAGTGTTCCAAAATGATTCACCATTGATCTCAACGTTTTGCAATAGGAATACCTATTATCAATCTCTTCTTTAATTGTTTTTTTGTCTTCCAATTTTTTTTTTTTATTTAATTTTTTAAATGACGGCAATTTTTGGTATGATTGTCGATAAAAGTTTTTTTTAACTGTTTTTTTTTGGTGGGGGGGGTCACCGTCGGTAGTTAAAACTAGCTAGAAAGGCGCGGGAAACTCAAAAACTGTCTTATCTAGGGCAGTATGAAGAAAATACCATTGCTAATCAAAGATTTGCTGTGTTTAGATCATCAAAGCAAACAACAAATACATATAATTTCATCAAATACTTATTTTCTTCTTGATTAAAGTGTAACAAATTAAAATATTATTAACAAAAATGTAAAAAAAGGGTTAAAAACAAACATAGTCGTTTTATTTCGCGGATGTTCGTGTGATATGTAGGGTCTTCGTGGCGGATCGTGAAACGAGTCGCGTTCAGTGATCCCCCGGTCGCGTACGCGTTTGCCCGACAACCTCAACCAAACACACTCGCTCAAAAATACACATTGTTGTCGCGCATTGTTGCACTTATCCCGCCATTCCCCCTTTCCCCGCCATTCGCCGCTGTGTCTATTGTTGCGTGCAGTGTTGTGATTGGATGCATTACCTACTGGAAGGGATATTAACACGTGACCTGGGTAAGCGATACATCTAATCCCTAACCTAGGCGTATATCTAATTCTAATTATTACTGTTTATTTATTATAATTATATGTATATATCCTAATGTTGATATTAATAGTTTAGACATAAAGAGATTATTATTATTGTTTTTAAATTAATTTTTTTTTTAAATATTGAAGACACTAATTCAAAATTTATATTAAGTAAACTTTATGCTAATATTAACAGAAAGGCTTATAAATTATCTTAAGGCCATAAATATGGATAATAAATTCTAAAAAAAAAACGCTGTGTATTAAAAACCTAGGTCAGTGGTTCCCAAACTTTTCCATTTCTTGCGCCCTTAATGAATCAGAATTTTTCCGCGGCGCCCCAAAGCAGAGCCGCAGTAAGGGGGGGGGGCGACGGCCCCTAGCGCACTAGGGAAAAGGGCGCCACATTTCGAAGGTTAGGACCTTTTTTTTTTTGCTCATCACTTGGATTTTGGGAGGTGAGGACCTTTTTTTTGCTCATCATTTAGATTTGGGAGATGAGAATCTTGTTTTTGCTTATCACATTTATTTGCCAAGTGCGCCAAAACACAGTTTTGCCCCAAGCGCAAGTTTTCCTTACTGCGGCTCTGCCCCAAAGTCTAAACATTGGTCTAACTAACGCAGTTGAAGGAATATTGGAACGTTTTCACGACGCACAGTTTAGGAATCGTTGGTCTAGATGCTGAAGCATCTAAAAAACTGTAATAAAAAAAATAAATTAGGATATAGTAATACTAGGGTCACTCCGCATTACTCGAGTTTTAATTTATAATAGGTCCATAACATAAAGCATGGTATGGGCATAAAAATCGTCATTGTTCTGAACATCTGTTTATAATAAACAGAACAAAGGGAGTCCTGTGATTCTTATATTATACTTGTGCTGTGGATCTATTATAAATAAAGCCTAATTTATAATAGATCCATAGCACAAGTATAATATAAGAATCACAATACTGGTCTTGATTTATTTATTATAAACAGCTATTCAGAACAGTGATACTTCTTTATGCTCATGCCTTGCATTATGCTATGGACCTATTGTAAACCAGAATCAAGGCTTTTGACCTGCCATAATCTCCACGGTTGCATACCGCCAAGGTTAAGGATGCAATCGTGTGTATTCATCTCCATTAATTCCTAGTGTGATCCGCATTCTTTAGAATCATAAAATAAAAATATTACAGTTTCAAGTCGTACTTTCAAGTTTCAAGTATTTTTTCAAGTAACTAGAAAGTGACATATATTTTGTTAATATTTTTTTACAATTTAAAACAATATAAACGAAAAACGAAAAAAGTTACCTAGAAAATGAAAATATTTCTTTATTCTTAATTAATAATAATAAAAAATTATGAGATGCCGTGGTTTCATGGCAAGACAGCTGCCTACGGAGCACAGGATTCGGGTTCAAATCATCCACTTTCTTCAGATTTTTCCTATATCGTGCAGTCAGCTGTGGGGTCGACTCAGCCACAAGTATTTAATACTTAAAATGAGTACCTGTTGACACTGGGGTAATAGTATCGGTTGAAACATCACACTGACCACGTGGCTTTCAGATCTATGACCGGCGGTCTAAAATCAGAGAACTTACCTTCTCTTCCCCTTTTTTATTATTATTATTATTTCGTGAAAATTTGTTAATATTTTTTTTTTTTTACGGCTCCAAGAAATTATATTATAAGAAGTAAATGGTCTTTGAGTTTATATTTTCCCGCCATTACTGCATTTTGCTTTCTTAATTGGAAAATGATTTAATACATTTATTTTAATATTGTGTGGAGTGCTAACAGGAATACCAACTTAGCAACTAATATCCATAACAATAAAAAAAATGTAAACTAGACAAATATTTGATAGTGCAATTACCAAACACAGCATTGCTACATTGCTTGCTACCGTTTAAAATTTCGACCTATTTAGAATTTATGAATCGAAGATCTTACTATCGCGGAACGGTGAAAACTTAAAATTTTTAACAGACCGGTTAAAAGCTATATAATGATTGGTAATCCGCCAATATACAAGTATATACCGGGTGATCATTTAATACGGTCAAAAAAAAAACCTATTCCATTTTGCACTCAATGTTTATTTCTAATGTGAAATTAGCAACATTGCTGAATTCATTTGTCATTTTAACGGTTTAATAAATAGTATATTATGTTACTAGGAGTAGAACGCGCTCTTTTTTGTGCTGAGCTCAAATGTTGCTGCCGAGGCGCAGCCGAGGCTTGTAAATTGAGCGAAGCACGAAAAAGGCGTTCTACTCCGAGTGACATATATTATTTTTTCTTCAAGCGTAGTTATTAAAAATTTGCAACCATAAATACTTATGACTTTATAGTTTCAGATGCTATTGCTGCTAATTCCGGCTGTGTACATTGAATTGGTTCAGACATTTTTTAATTTTTGATCTTTATATTGTGTATTTTGTAACTAATCACAGAATGATCACAGAATAATAATAAACTAACTCACTAATAACGTAACTAATTTCTGAATTCACTACAAACCACGCTACAAACATATTAAATTGACAGATGTTTTGTTTATGGCGACTGCTGCCATCAGTGTCATCTGTTGATAACTATATGAACTATTTACTATTATAAAAATGTTCACATTTTGTTACTAGTAAAATTTTTTATCATTTCTACCGAATGTATTGAACAATGTAATGTTAGCATTATAATCCGCTTGAAGAAAAAAGTATATTATTAAATTGTTATATACACATAAATATATTAACATAAACAGTTTTCAAATATTTTCCTAGTCGTTGACTATCGGAAAACGTGAAACCTTCAACCGAGTTATTCCCATGAGAATTTTCCTTAAAACAAATAAAAGTGGTCCGAAACTCCCATTAAATTGTAGGTCCCACACCTGTGTATCACACACGCAACACGCACTACACAACTGTATATGGGGAAATCGCTACGCCCTCTACTGAGCAGAAGGATATATGATACCTGTAACAACCAGTTTTGCTAAAATTTTTTATTCAAACTAGATATACTCTCTGTTTATACACGTCTAATATAACCTTTATAATTTCTAAATGAAATCAGGGCTCGAACTGGAAAATTTCAAAAACCGGAACGCCAAATCCAAATTACTGAGCTACAAAAAAAAAAAAAAAGATAAGTGTGACTATTCATACATTTCAGGGTTTTCTAGGAATTTAGTAAGTAATAACAAATTATAGATACCCAGCAAACATTCAACTAACGGCCGAATGCCGGCTAACTACTTTTATGCTGTTAAATTACTGGCACCAAAAGTAAGTGCAACGCCAGTATTAATAATGTACTTCACATTTGTATTTCGCATTCCGCCTATACGAAGTACTTTGCCAGCATTTTATAAGCACTCTTCTTCACTCATACTTTTTACTTAAAACCATCAGAAATAAATCTTGCAACTAATGCGATTATTTTGCACTTTACCGTTGCTGGGCCGGCAACTGATACATCAATGGGCCAGTAACGGCCACGGGGACACCGGGGTACTGGCCCAGTACTTTCAATGCCGGGGAGTATGTGCTTTACCAGTACTGGCCCGTATAAAAATGTTTGCTGGGTACATATTAAAAATCATAAATTTCGATAAGATGTGAACGAATAATCCACGTGCTTTCATAAAGAAACTTACAAGCCTACTTAAATATTAGATGTGCTCGCATCACGACGCAGCTATAGCTATTCAGTTCGTCAGTCAATCAGATAAATATTGTAAGCACAATATTCCAAAACTGATAAAATTCCTGTTGTAGTATTCCGGTTTACAATAATGTGCATTACTCAGATTTTTTTTCACATTTTTAGATTAACCATTTAATTGTTCAATAAATTTTTTCAAAATATTTTTCTGTTTTTATATATTCGCAAAAATCTTAAAATCGAAACGAGTAAACTCCCATTTCTAGTTAACCGATTTTTACCAAAAGTTGATCAACTCGTGCCATTGATGGTAGAACCTCAAATATGAAGTTTCATAAAAATCCTTTTAGCCGAATTTTCTCTGCACGTGTACACAGACAGACCGACGGTCGGACAGACGGACGGACGGACAGACGGACAGACATCATGCTAAAAATAGTCAAAACGTTATGTAGGGACCTCAATTCGTGGAGATCCATCGAAATCTCGAAATGTCAAAATCGGTATGATCACAATACCTCCATTATAGACCGGGAGCTCATGACATTTTTGGTCTCCGATTTCATACAGCATGCCTTTTGGAGGAGAGAATATTTACCCTGTGACAACCAAAAAGGGATGGTACTAAACCCCTACATGCTTTCCGGTCATAGGGAAAATTGCATTTCCACTTGCACAAAATTTTTGTGTTTTTCTCTGATTTAATATTGCTTGCCCTTTTGTCAAAAGAAAGTTATAACAAATTTAAAGTCTTTTAATTATAGGCATGCTGTATGAAAACGCGGAAAATCATATTTTTTTATTACAAGATCACATGACCGTTTGAGCCCTTTGGGACCCTCCGAATCGCGTGCATATATTTAAAAGACTTTAAATTTGTTATAACTTTCTTTTGACAAAAGGGCAAGCAATATTAAATCAGAGAAAAGCACAAAATTTTGTGTTTAAGTGGAAATGCAATTTTCCCTATGACCGGAAAGCGTGCAGGAGTTTAGTACCATCCCTTTTTTGTTGTCACAGGGTAAATATTCTCTCCTCCAAAAGGCATGCTGTATGAAATCGGAGACCAAAAACTGTCATGAGCTCCCGGTCTATTATATATGTTGGCGGTCGGTAAAAAAATACTTCTAGATTGTTTCATGGTTTTCATGGTTAGAACTTTCCAGATTATTCTACAAAATTCCACCATAGGCATCACATGAGGGAAATTTTCGTCGCAATATATTTCAAAATAATAATCTGATCAAAATTTTCTGTTGAACTATTACGGTTCCCATCAATGTACATTGATTATATATTTTTTATAGATTTTTATACCAACCCCGCATGATTTTTCAAAAATACATGTTATGTATGTTTTACAGACAAATATACCGTCCTCTTAATGTCGTTGCATATAACACTTTAAACCAGAGATCATAGAAGCATGTTTGACATGCATATGGACTTGTTCTTTAACAGTATTGAATGAATGAATGAGAGTATTTTTTCATGAATGAATTGTTAGTTAGCACCTGCGGAGGTCGACAACCCCTGCTCCGGGTTTAATAAAGATTTGTAGCACATTATGAATGCAGCATTGACGCCCTATCAAACCACCATCTCGCTCATTTAAATATCGAATAATACATTCATTTCATTTAAATTTAGACCTACCACAACACGCGAACAATTGGACACTGCACAGGAAGATGAGCAACTTCAATTCTGTTTTTGATTTATTTTTGCATCAGATTTATTATAATGCCCAGGTACTTGTACATAGGTTCAGGTAGTTCACTATGTATCAACAATTTCCCTTCCTAGGACTTGTTCATTATGTTTTTAGAGATCTTACACAGCAAAAAATTCATAAGTGTAAAAGTTCTTTATCAGTGTGGTTAAAATTTTCATTTAAAAAAAGTTAAAAGTTCATTATTTTAACTAAATAACCCAGTAAATTTTCATTTATTCAGATAGTGTTATTTTTATGAAACAATACTTTTTCAGTGTTGAAATTAACACTACTTTAACACTATTAATTTCTAACACTATAATTTAACCAGTATGTAAGTGTAAACTTTACACTAAATTTAACTAAAAAAGATATCTAAATAATTAACACGAAAAGCGAAAGAAACATACTATATGCATCAGAGGTGACCAAACTTTTAAACGTTGGGGTGATTTTTTGGTGAAAGAGTACCCGCGGGCGACTTCTTTTTTTTAGAAGGTACTGACGAATTGCTGTTATTTTTAAGGATTTATTAGGTACTCACAAATCGACGTTTCTTGGAAGATACTTACGACTGGTGTCTTTTTTTATGAAATTTTAGATATTTGATTTATACGTTTTTAGAAAATACTTACCACTATCACAAAGTACTTGTATAAAATACATTCTAGCAGCAGAGTAGAAATAACTTGGCCTAATATTATCTAACAGACATATTATTTATCATGACTATGGAAACGTTACAAATAAATATGAAAACATAGATACTTAAATAAAATTAAAAAACATTTTTTTCTTCGTTTCATCAGATAATGTCTAAAATAAAAGTTGTTTTATAGCAACTTTTGTTAAATACATTTTTTCGAAATATTTTTCTGTTGTTAAATATTCGCAAAAATCTTAAAATCGACACGAGTAAACTCCGATTTATAGTCAACCGATTTTTACCAAAAGTTGATCGACTTGTGTCATTGATGTCAAAAGCTTAAATATGAAGTTTCACAAAAATCCTTTTAGCCGAATTTGCGCTGCACGTGTACACAGAGTGACAGACGGATGGACAGACAGATAGACAGACAGACAGACCGACTGACAGACAGACCGACTGACAGACAGACAGACAGACAGACAGATAGACAGACAGGCAGACATCATGCTAAAAATAGTCAAAACCTTATATAGGAACCTCAATTCGTGGAGATCCATCGAAATCTCGAAATGTCAAAATCGGTATGATCACAATACCTTCCTTATATATGTTGGCGGTCGGTAAAAATATAGAGAAAAAAAGAAAAATATTGTTTTACAATTGTATTAAAATAAATTAGAAGCAAATTTTACAAAAAAAATTTAGAGAATAAAAAAAAAATCAAAAACAATGGATTTTTTTTAATTTGATGGCAATGCATAGTTTCGACAAATTTGTCAAAATTTGGCCGGTATGAACTGAAACTAATTGTTAAGCACGCTTCCAAATGTAGATCTGATAATTGTGACCTCCCAGCAAACATTCAACTAACGGCCGAATGCCGGCTAACTGCTTTTATGCTGGTAAATTACTGGCACCAAAAGTAAGTGCAACGCCAGTATTAATAATGTACTTCACATTTGTATTTCGCATTCCGCCTATACGAAGTACTTTACCAGCATTTTATAAGCACTCTTCTTCACTCATACTTTTTACTTAAAACCATCAGAAATAAATCTTGCAACTAATGCGATTATTTTGCACTTTACCGTTGCTGGGCCGGCAACTGATACATCAATGGGCCAGTAACGGCCACGGGGACACCGGGGTACTGGCCCATTACTTTCAATGCCGGGGAGTATGTGCTTTACCAGTACTGGCCCGTATAAAAATGTTTGCTGGGCTATGTTTAGTTTTCATCGCATTCATGCAGGAAAATGCTGATTCGCATAAATATGTTGAACAAAAAAAAAACATTGAAATATGCAACAACTCTTCAAATATTTGAATATTTATCCCCGCTTATTATTTTCCAGAAGCTTTCATTTGAAACCATTGATTTTAAATATATATCGCATTTAATATGAACTATTTCTTCTTCGAGGCCTGCTGAATTAGTTTTTAGAAATCCCTTTAATTTCATAGCGATGTCGCGATATTGATGTTGACATTAAATGGATAAGATAGAAAACTAGCGATTTTTCAAGTTTAGCAAATTTTACAAATCTTCCTTCGAATTCCTTAATCAGGAATGTTATATTTTTAGCATATTTATTGTAAGTTTTTTCTCTCTTTAGAATGTATCACTGTTATTTGTCAATGTTCAAGTCAGTTGGCCATCTCTAATATATATGAATTTATTTTTTGTAGGGATGTTCGTTATAGCGAATGTTGGTAAATCGAATATTCGTAAATCAGAAACTACTTGTATTCAATTAAATATTTTCTTTCGTAATTGAAAAGTAGTAATATTGCAGTATGAACTGTGGCTGTGGAGATGCGAGATAATGCGAATGATATGATGAATTTCTAAACACAGGTTTTGTGGCGATCGTTGGAGCTGATCAGAGATAACTTGTGATTTCTGGTTTAATTAGAGAGTTTTTCCGTAGATCCGCGGTGGTCTCAGATCCGCACCGTCCCTCCAAGATCCAATAACAAACTGCTCAAGGAGGAAGTCATTCTTGCGGTTATGATCTGATGAAAGTCTACAACAAAACATCATTTTCTATTATCTATTCATTTTAATGTTTTTAGATATTAGAAAATATTTCATTTGTGATCACAATACAATGAAATCTTGTCCAGATTTAATTAGTATGATAATACAGTAAAATCAATATTCGTACATAGGTTATATGGAATCGCAAAATTTGATTTCCAATTTAATGTAAACAACACAATAGCGCTCATACGTCAAAACGTTCTGAATACGTATTCCGTCAAAAATGTTAAACTTTACGATAGAAGCGTCAGTTGTCAGTTGGCAGCACAAGTTTAGCGCAATCCCGAAATATAAGAGGCAACCCTGGTAGTTCTCGAGATAGCAATGGTGGGGAAATTAATGTTGAGGTACATAATACATAAATGCATCTTAAGGGGGCTTACAACCATATAGTTTCTTATACAAAACTAACATGGCCCGAAAAATGGACCTTAACAAAGCGAGATCGACATAGTTTTCGAAATAAAATATTACGCCGATTTTTGGTCCCATTTAAATTAATGGTGAATGGAGAATCCGTAAGAACAAAGATATCTAAGAACTGTCCTCAAGGCCGAGTGTCACACAAGAACTGAGAGGTAGACAATGGATAGGACATGTGATGAGGATGAGGGAGGACAGAATGATGAGGAAGATATGGGGGGGAAGGTTGATTACTGTACAAAGACCTCGCAAGAGATGGAGAGATCATTTAACCGAATATCTAACAAGTATTGGTATACATGACACATGAAAATATCTCATAGACCGGTAGCTCATGACAGATTTTGGTCTCCGATTTCATACAGCATGCCTTTTGGAGGAGAGAATATTTACCCTGTGACAACAAAAAAGAGATGGTACTAAACCCCTGCACGCTTTCCGGTCATAGGGAAAATTGCATTTCCACTTACAGAAAATTTTTGTGTTTTTCGTGACTTAATATTGCTTACCCTTTTGTCAAAAGAAAGTTATAACAAATTTAAAGTCTTTTAATTATAGGCATGCTGTATGAAAACGCGGAAAATCAAATTTTTTCATTACAAGATCACATGACCGTTTGAGCCCTTTGGGACCCTCCGAATCGCATGCATATATTTAAAAGACTTTAAATTTGTTATAACTTTCTTTTGACAAAAGGGCAAGCAATATTAAGTCAGAGAAAAACACAAAAATTTTGTGTAAATGGAAATGCAATTTTCCCTATGACCGGAAAGCGTGCAGGGGTTTAGTACCATCCCTTTTTTGTTGTCACAGAGTAAATATTCTCTCCTCCAAAAGGCATGCTGTATGAAATCGGAGACCAAAAACTATCATGAGCTCCCGGTCTATCACAATGAACAGATTAAGATGTGATTGCCCAGCAAACATTCAACTAACGGCCGAATGCCGGCAAACTGCTTTTATGCTGGTAAAGTACTGGCACCAAAAGTAAGTGCAACGCCAGTATTAATAATGTACTTCACATTTGTATTTCGCATTCCGCCTATACGAAGTACTTTACCAGCATTTTATAAGCACTCTTCTTCACTCATACTTTTTACTTAAAACCATCAGAAATAAATCTTGCAACTAATGCGATTATTTTGCACTTTACCGTTGCTGGGCCGGCAACTGATACATCAATGGGCCAGTAACGGCCACGGGGACACCGGGGTACTGGCCCATTACTTTCAATGCCGGGGAGTATGCGCTTTACCAGTACTGGCCCGTATAAAAATGTTTGCTGGGTGAGATCAAAATTCAACCCGACTAACAGTTTCCAAAGAAGACGAAGAAGAATAGGATATAACATTGTAATATGTTCAATAATTTCACAAACTGAAACAATATTTTCTATAATTTCACGAACTGGAACACTGTTCCGGCATACTCCTGTATATTTCTAGCCCTGCGAAAAACTACTTGTGCCAAATGCTGAACAGTTCTCAAGTTGATTTTAATAAAAATGTTGAACAATAAGTGTTGTCGTGGGCGTAATTGTTGCAGTTACAAGGTGTGATTGCAGTTGAAAGTGGAGCTAGGCCTGCCTGCCTGTACCGTGGTGTACTCTACATGATTTACTGGGTATTTTTCTGTGCGAGGAACAATGGTGTATGCCGGTGTGGAGTGCATAAGGTGCCAGTGCGTCTTTGCGCGATGCCGCGGCTGGGCTCGGCGGGCCACTGAGGGCCACGGAGGGCCGCACTCCGCCTAGATGTGCTCGCGGTAATCACTGATTGTTAGGTGAGCCGTGCGGTTCAGGTGAGCCCCGCCAGAGGCGCGCACGGCCACAACAATGCACTCAGCACTCGCTGTACCGAGTGCATTGACCGGACAACACTTGTACAATATAAAGCCGCACATTGCCGCATATTGCCGTACACTGCCGCACACTCACAAATACAAATTAATAAAATAATAATCAAAGAAAATGATTTTTGTTCAATTTTTTTTTTTCGAGACATTTTTTTTCGGCACTTTTAGTTCTTAATTAAGGTAACTCCGCCTCATTATTGGCACAACAGTCTCAAATTATGGGTTAAAGGCAGGGACCTGAAACTGAATTTATTTATTTATGTAGAAATTAAATATCAAAATACTGCCTCGGGGTCCGGAATCCCCCCCCCCCCCCCCGTACTGTGAGAAGTGAGGAATTTTTTCTTTGCTCTTCACTTAAAATTTAGAAGTGAGGACCATTTTTTGTTGTTCTTCACTTACGACTTAGAAGTGATCAGGACCGTTTGTTTTTTTTTTTTTTGCTCTTTACTTAAAATTTAGAAAGGATGACCTTTTTTTTGCTCTTCACTTGAAATTGAAATTTTGTCCTGTGTTTATAAAAATTATATATAATTGGACCCCCCCCCCAAGCCAAAAATCTGTGTGCGCCCCTGTGCATGCCTCAAGATAAACGTTATACTAGGGATCAATGGACCTGAATCCATATGACTCCATCCCAAACCCTCTTATACAGTCATGAAAACAACTCCAAAACCAAATCCTCAACAATGCAATTGTCTACTATACTGAATTCTTTTTACCGACCGTCAACATATATAAGGGAGGTATTGTGATCATACCGATTTTGACATTTCGAGATTTCGATGGATCTCCACGAATTGAGGTCCCTACATAACATTTTGACTATTTTGAGCATGATGTCTGTCGGTCTGTCTGTCTGTCTGTCTGTCTGTCTATCCGTCTGTCCGTCTGTGTACACGTGTAGAGCAAATTCGGTTGAAAGGATTTTTATGAAACTTTATATTTAAGCTTCTGCCATCAATGGCGCGAGTTGATTAACTTTTGGTAAAAATCGGTTGACTAAAAATGGGAGTTTACTCGTGTCGATTTTAAGATTTTTGTGACTATTTCACAACAGAAAAATATTTCACAAAAAATTATTGAACAAAAGTTGCTATAAAAGCAATAAATAATAACTTTTATTTGAGACGTTTTTTGATAAAACGAAAAATTTCGAATAATTTCTGTAAAATTTTTCGAATCTCAATTTTTTCATACTCATAAGTAACGTTTCCATGGTCATGATAAATAATATCTCTGTTAGAAAATATTAGGCAAAGTAGACCGGGAGCTCATGACAGTTTTTGGTCTCCGATTTCATACAGCATGCCTTTTGTAGGAGAGAATATTTACCCTGTGACAACAAAAAAGGGATGGTACTAAACCCCTGCACGCTTTCCGGTCATAGGGAAAATTGCATTTCCACTTAAACACAAAAATTTTGTGCTTTTCTCTGATTTAATATTGCTTGCCCTTTTGTCAAAAGAAAGTTATAACAAATTTAAAGTCTTTTAAATATATGCATGCGATTCGGAGGGTCCCAAAGGGCTCAAACGGTCATGTGATCTTGTAATAAATAAATATGATTTTCCGCGTTTTCATACAGCATGCCTGTAATTAAACGACTTTCAATTTGTTATAACTTTCTTTTGACAAAAGGGCAAGCAATATTAAATCAGAGAAAAACACAAAAATTTTGTGCAAGTGGAAATGCAATTTTCCCTATGACCGGAAAGCGTGCAGGGGTTTAGTACCATCCCTTTTTTGTTGTCACAGGGTAAATATTCTCTCCTCCAAAAGGCATGCTGTATGAAATCGGAGACCAAAAATGTCATGAGTTCCCGGTCTAAAGTTATTTCTACTCTGCTGCTAGAATGTATTTTATATAAGTACTTTAAGATGGCGGTCGGTCCTATGGTGGCCACAGCTGTTTTTCTTTTTAAATCTCATTTACCCTTGAACATATATTTTTTGCTAAGAGCGCTGCGTTGCGGTGGACAGAGATTGTGCATTAGTATAATAGACAGTTAGCGCGGCAGCCCCCAACCCTGTGTCGGGTAACCCAGTGAGGGTTGATGTTAGCGGGTGACGTCACTTCGCGGCCCGAGGCTCGCGTGATTGCGTACCTCGTGACGTAGCAGGGTCATTGGCAGCTCGGGACGGGTTCACAGCCGACCCCACAATGCGCATGCGCAGCGCCCCCCCCCCTCACATTACTATACGTACGGCCGGGGTCGCACTGCCGCACTGCAAACATTATGAATCGCTATTACATAACACAGATTGCAGCTGCCATTTTTTTATTCTCTTCACAGAAGATGAACTTAAAAATAACTTGGATTATTTTTAACTTTTTATTTTAAGTTTATCATAAATTTATACTTATAACAATGGATAAAGAAATGTTACAGTATACGATTTTATAATAGTAACTAGCTGACGTACCCGTCAATTTTTGTTGATTAGTGCTTATGATAACTGGAATATTGCAAATGTATAAGTAGCGCCCACCATAGCCCCCCAAATATTAATCCTATTAAAAACTACATTGAACAAAAAACTGATGTGAAGTGTGAATTTTCACACATTTCAGGGTTTCGCTGGTATTTAGTAAGTGAATGATTATTTGGGACGCCAAACAAATTTTATGTTAAAATATTTTTTTTGTTAATTTTAATTCGAATGCCTAGTACCAATATTTAGGTTTCTAAATATGTGCAGAATTTTTTTTTTTAACAGCAAGTTTCTTTAACCCTTTACTGCATGAATTTTTATTTTTGGCTGAAATAATTCATGGGCATTAGGAATTGGTTCTTATTGATAGAAAAATTAATTAAAAAAATATATTTAAAATATTAATTATTATTTATATGAAAAAATAATAATTAAAATAATAATTTAGGGTTTTTGCCATACATGGAACATTATGATTCTACATTATGTTACAAAAGAAAATGATTCCGTATTATTTGCTCGTCAGTTGCTAGGTGTTCTTCATTAGGGATTAAAAGCAGTCGCCCTCGAATTTTTTAAAGAAAAAGTCGTATATTCTTGTTGTCCTTTCTCAATAAATTCAGAGTTATCGTTGAAGTGCAAATTCCGCTTGATATCCTCAAATCTATTGCAGCCTGTTACTTGAGATACTGCAGGATCCATTGCTGTGTATGTGGCATATATGAACATTCATGAAGTAACGTTCTGATTCAGTTTTAAAAGTAAAATAAAAAATAAAAATCGGAATGTGCCATATATGGCAAACTATGCGGTAAAGGGTTAAGATTTTGAAAATTGCGCCTATGACTTCCATGCCCCCTCTGATTTTGTGTATTCAATTTCAACAATTTCCACTGGTTATTATTTGCCCAAATATAACTAGAATTTTCAAAAAATAATTTAAACAAAATAAAAATGCAAAAAAAAACAGAAAAAATAAAATTGCCTTGAGAGCAAAGCGAACCTTAGTTTGCAAATTAGAACGTAAGCATGCTAGCCATTACACTATCAAAGCTGGTTCACTGTGTTAGATAAGTTATTAAATATTTTACGTGGTCAAGCAAAAAACACAAAAAATGCGTTATTTTCCGAAAAAATAATCTGATCAAAAATTCCTGTTGTACTATTTCGGTTCACACAAATGTACATAACTTAAAATTTTTCTAAATTTTTAGTTTAAACCATCTGGGCTACAGGGTGTGGGAAACACACTGAACCAGCATGCTTAATAGTGTAATGGCTAGCATGCTCGCGTTCTAATTTACAAACAAAGGTTCGCTCCGCTCTCGAGGCAATTTTATTTTTTCTGTTTTTTTTGCATTTTTATTTTGTTTAAAATATATTTTTTTAATTCTAGTTATATTTGGGCAAATGTTGCATTTAATTTTTAAAACCGTAAATTTAATAACCAGTGGAAATTGTTGAAATTGAATACACGAAATCAGAGGGGCTGGGTTATGACTTAAAACAACCAAAGGAAGCCATAGGCGCAATTTCCAAAATCTTAATGAACCTTGCTATATAAAAAAAAAATTACTGCACATATTTAGAAACCTAAATAATGGTATTAGGCACTTGAATTAAAATTAACAAAAAGAAATATTTAAAAATAAAATTTGTTTTGGCATCCCAAATAATCATCATTCACTTATTATATACCTGTGAAACCCTGAAATGTGTGAAAATTCACACTTCACATCAATTTTTGTGCAATCATATTGTACCTACTAAATAGTAAAAAGAACCACGTTAAGACTAAGACGATGAGAAAATTAGGCAACCTTTACTTTATTTTTGACTTTGGTAAATTATTTTGCTAATAAATTAATTACGAAATAGAAGTAGTGTGTCAGTCAATATTTCTACCTAATAAACTTATTTGACGAGTCATTTTGCATTTTAACAGCGTTAAATATAAAGGATAAAGTTATTTACAAAATAAATTTATTATAAGATTGAAAGACTGGACATAAAAAACAAAATATATCTGTAAGGCCATTGAAAGATCGGGCGCAACTTAATGTCGCATCAAATAAACAAAGTTCAGATCTGGCTTTAATGACACTTTAAATATGGAACTGCCAAAGAATTCCAAAAGTTACAGTTTGATGTAGCCACATAGTTTTAATGTTTATTATCGTCCTTTTCCTTCCAATATCCTTAATAAAGAATGCGATGCGAGGGAGTGAGATGGAAATAGGAAAGCGTTAGAGTGTAGAACGGATCTAATGCGCTGGCAGTTGCCTTTTCAGTCTGTCTAAGGTCGCTCTGTAGTTTCAATATGTAGTTTTCCTTCAAATCAATTTGCCGAGGTTACATGAGTATTTTTTGCAGACGGAGGACATCATGTTTGTTTCACTCTTTTAAATTATAACATTTCAAACATATTTATTATCATTATGTAGTCACTACAAATATCTAACAAAATTGCACCATTTAGCTAAATCAACTTAAATTCCATATCACAGATGGATGTTTTGCTGGTGGAATCTTTGAATATTTACACCAGTTTTCAGTGTTTTGTTATATACTTCTAAAACCAATTTACCAAATCTATTACAGATGTTTTGCTGGTAGAATCTTTGAATATTTGCACCAGTTATCAGTGTTTTGTTATATACTTCTAAAACCAATTTACCAAATCTATTACAGATGTTTTGCTGGTGGAATCTTTGAATATTTACACCAGTTTTCAGTGTTTTGTTATATACTTCTAAAACCAATTTACCAAATCTATTACAGATGTTTTGCTGGTGGAATCTTTGAATATTTACACCAGTTTTCAGTGTTTTGTTATATACTTCTAAAACCAATTTACCAAATCTATTACAGATGTTTTGCTGGTGGAATCTTTGAATATTTGCACCAGTTATCCATCTAGTGTTTTGTTGTATACTTCTAAAACCAATTTACCAAATCTATTACAGATGTTTTGGTGGAATCTTTGAATATTTGCACCAGTTATCCATCTAGTGTTTTGTTGTATACTTCTAAAACCAATTTACCAAATCTATTACATATGTTTTGCTGGTGGAATCTTTGAATATTTGCACCAGTTATCCATCTAGTGTTTTGGTATATACTTCTAAAACCAATTTACCAAATCTATTACAGATGTTTTGCTGGTGGAATCTTTGAATATTTGCACCAGTTATCCATCTAGTGTTTTGTTATATTCTTCTAAGGGCCGAGAGTTCCAGTTGCTAATAAACTGTCCAATAAGTTTATTAGCAACATAATTTTTTTTCCGAGAGTTCCACCCCGAAATAGTTATTAGGTTGCTAATAAATAGGCTTATTTGTCTAATAACTTATAGGCAACATGAAGTGCTTAATAAAGTGACATATAACCAAAAACAAGTTCGCAAAATGTGTTAATATTTCAATTATTGGCAGAATTATTGGCAGTTATACACGCAATTATTGGCAGAATAATAAAGATGTGTGGCTGAAAATTGCTGATAAGTTTAATTCATATTGTTTAAGGAATGTAAAATAAAGCAAAATATGGCTGTCTTCTTATTTTCATTCACTTTTGTATTATAAAATGCTATTTTGACTAACTTCTCTTCTATCTATATTGTACTCTTTTTCTGTAATAAATTTTGTTGAACGCCGTTTAATTGTCATTTTAACAGTAACACAAAAAATATACGTAATGTGATTGAATGTAAAGTCAAACTATTTATTGTCAAAATATTTAATGTCAAAATATTCAGTGTCAAAATTTCATCTCACTTTAGCTCTACAAATTTACGTATAGCTCTATCCCTCTTGCACCGTGTTACTATCTTCATAAGAAATACCAATACAAAAACAAAAAATTATATTGCTAATAAACTATTAGATGGATTTTGTAAGTTGGAAATCACCAATAAATTTATTAGCTTCATAAATATATTATGTGTCTAATAACTATTAGGGAGTTTATTAGGAACTGGAACTCTCGGCCCTTAAACCAATTTTACCAAATTACAGATGGAATCTGTATAATTTCAACTGGCTGGTAAACTTATATTTGTATTCTGTTTTATATCTGTTTTAATGAGAGCAACTTTCGATGCCTATGAAATCTATAAAATTGGTATTTGCTGAAATGTAATGTTTACGAGTAGGTAAGTCATTTTTAAGTGATAAAAGCTGCTTTGTCAGTGACTTTTACCGCATCAATGCCTCTCAGCTGATGACATAGAAATTAGAAAGCAAACAACTCGTAGAGCACGAGAAAGTAACGGAGTCATCTCGACTCATTGCTGCTAATCTCGCATCTTTAGCACCAGATTAAAAACCAGATTATCTCCATCACAAGTAACACAATAATTTTGGATTAAATGAATTTTTTGTAGTGGAACTGTCAAAAAAAAAAAAAAAAACTTTTGTTTTATTATTTACTTAACATTGAAAATATGTACACAAAAATGGTTAGGATTAAAGAAATGATTATTTTGTTGTAGTACTTGAAATTGAAATATCTCATTTATCATTTTCGTTGCAGCAAAACAGTACATTACAAAATCGTAGTCAAATGCATTTGTAGTGTCAAATATTCCTCCTGGCAGTGGCTAAGGATAAGAGGTCTATTCGCGACTGCAAATAACAGTGAGACATCTGGTGGTGACTGGCTAAATTAAACAGAAGCGTATATTTGTATAATATTTGTAGCGTGTTGTGCTGCAGTTTATGTGAATTAAGAAGTATTTTAAAATATAGTGACTTAAATACAGTGCTTTTTTGCCGAAATATTGTTTGAACAGATAAATATTAAGAAAAAACTTCTGACATATACGCTTCTCGTCCGCCATCAGCTGTTGTACGCAGCGCCGCCGACGTTAGTTTCAGTCGCGAATAGACCAAGGGTCATTAACCCCAGCCTAAGAAAGGTAACCGTAAGGTTGGAAATTTTGAAGTTTTAAGGTCTGAAATATGGTAAAGGCACATTTTAAAATATATCCTAAACAAAAAAATTTTTGCAAAATTTTGAAATTTTTGTAATAAAATTTAATTTTTCAAAAAATTATATCTCAATAACGGTAAAAGATGGGGACCTCTGGTTTAAATTTTTGAATTCCTCGTGTCTATTTTAGTCTAGAAAAAAATTGGGACCTTAAAACCAAACTTATACTAAAAGCATGTATCATTAAACAAAACCCTTGAAAATGGCAAAAAATCGGAAAAATCGTAAGGGGTGTACCCCTTTGAAAAAAAATCTCGAATTTTTACAAAAAATAATATTTCGGATTTTGCTCAAAATTGATACACTTTGGGCCGTAGATCACAAAAATAAGGTTCATTTTGGATTTTGGCCAACTGTTTTTGAGTAAATCGGAAAAAAGTACCTAGAATTGACTATAACTCAAAAACTAAGGCCTCTTGAATTTTTTAAATATTTTTTTATTAATCCTCATCCTAAAATTACCTAACGGCCATATTTTGGACTGTATAAGGAAATCTTTTTTTTTCAAAGAAAAAAAAATTATATATATATTTCAAAAACTAAAAAAGATAGGGACCTACGGTTGGAAATTTTTAAATTTTAAGGTCTTAAATATGGTAAAGGCACATTTTAAAACATATCCTAAACAAAAAAATTTTTTGTAAAATTTTGTAATATTTGTAATAAAATTTAATTTTTCAAAAAATTATATCTCAATACCGGTAAAAGATAGGGACTTCTGGTTTAAATTTTTGAGTTCCTCATGTCATTTTAGTCTAGAAAAAAATTGGGGCCTTAAAACCAAACTTATACTAAAAGCATGTATCATTAAACAAAACCCTTAAAAATGGCAAAAATGGAAAAAATCGTAAGGGTACCCCTTTGAAAAAAATCTCGAATTTTTACAAAAAAAAATATTTCGGATTTTGCTCAAAATTTATACACTTTGGGCCGTAGATCACAAAAATAAGGTTCATTTGGGACTTTGGCCAACTGTTTTTGAGTATATCGGAAAAAAGTACCTAAAATTGACTATAATTGAATTTTTAAATATTTTTTTATTAATCCTCACCCCAAAATTACCTAACGGCCATATTTTGGACTGTATAAAGGAAAGTGATAGTTTTAATAATAAGTGTATTGTATTTGTATTGTATTTTGGGGGTGAACGCACTTTGAAAACATTGTCGAAGTGGAGCCGTGTAGAAGGCACGAACACACACACACACAGACACACAGACACACAGAGAGAGGGTAGTAGTATGCGAGGGATGTCTGTGGAGTTTGTAGGTCTCCGGTATCGATCAAACCCCAAAGTTCAACTTCCTATTCAGGGACACGGCATGACCTACCGCCTCCTCTCCATCTCTCCATCTCTTCATCTCTTCATATCTGCCACCAGCTCATATATTACTTTTGTTATCTTCCTCTCTGCTTCAGTAATTTAAATAAAATCTCACAAGTTGATAAAAAGATAAGAATCTTCTAAGATAGTATTTTAATTTTACATTTATTTGGTATGCCAACGCTTTAAATCTCTACTGTAGTGTTTCCCAACCGGTGTATCGCGACAGCTTGATGCATGGCTGTCCGCAGTAAGGAACAAGACTGAGCCCTTACCCTACCATGGTGTCTCCACTTTTAAGTGTTTTCTTCCAATTCATTATGCTTTTTTGTTCTCAAATTTATTTATTTTTATTTTTTGTTGTTTTATCCTACTATGGTCTACTATGGCCTACCGCCATATACGGAGTGATTATTTAATGGCGAGACGACGTCACTGGAAGTTTTAATAATTTGCCGTTTCATACACATCGTAGCAGGCGATTATGCGCGCATTCGCATAATCTGTTTTTCTTCATAATCAAATTTTCTTCAAGGTTATTATAGTCATAGTATTTTGCTAGGAGGCACGTTAAATTCAGTGACGTCGTCTCGCCATTAAATAATCACTCTGTATATAAGGGAGGTATTGTGATCATACTGATTTTGACATTTCGAGATTTCGATGGATCTCCACGAATTGAGCTCCCTACATAACGTTTTGACTATTTTTAGCATGATGTCTGTCTGTCTGTCTCTCCGTCCGTTTGTCTGTCTGTCCGTCCGTCTGTCTCTCTGTCTGTCCGTCCATCTGTCTGTCTGTCCGTCTGTCTGTGTACACGTGCAGAGCAAATTCAGCTGAAAGGATTTTTATGAAACTTCATATTTAAGCTTCTGCCATCAATGGCACGAGTTGATCAACTTTTGGTAAAAATCGGTTGACCAAAAATGGGAGTTTACTCGTGTCGATTTTAAGATTTTTGTGAATATTTCACAACAGAAGAATATTTAGAAAAAATTTATTGAACAAAAGTTGCTATAAAAGTAATAATTAATGACTTTTATATGAGACGTTTTTTGATAAAACGAAAAATTTCGAATAATATCTGTAAAATTTTTTCATACTTATATGTAACATTTCCATGGTCATGATAAATAATATCTCTGTTAGAAAATATTAGGCCAAGTTATTTCTACTCTGCTGCTAGAATGTACTACTATTTTATATAAGTACTTTATGATGGCGGTCGGTCCTGTGGTGGCCACAGCTGATTTTTTTTACCTACCGCCATATATATAAGGGAGGTATTGTGATCATATCGATTTTGACATTTCGAGGTTTCGATGAATCTCGACGAATTGAGGTCCCTACATAACGTTTTGACTATTTTTAGCATGATGTCTGTCGGTCTGTCTGCCCATCTGTCTGTCTGTCTGTCTGTCTGTCTGTCTGTCTGTCTGTCTGTCTGTCTGTCTGTCTGTCTGTCAGTCCGTGTACACGTGCAGAGCAAATTCGGCTAAAAGGATTTTTATGAAAATTCATATTTAAGCTTTTGACATCAATGGCACGAGTTGATCAACTTTTGGTAAAAATAGGTTAACTAGAAATGGGAGTTTATTGCTGTCGGTTTTAAGATTTTTGCGAATATTTCACAACAGAGAAATATTTCGAAAAAAATTATTTAACAAAAGTTGCTATAAAATATATAACTAACGACTTTTATTTAAGACATTTTTTGATAAAGCAGCATAAACTAAACAAGTACTTTGTGATGGCGGTCGGTCCTGTGGTGAGCACGGCTGATTTTTTCTTTTAATTTTTTCATCTGTCTATTACATTTCTACAAGTTTCATATTATTGTAAACTATTTCCTCAAAATCAATTTTTTTTTTATTTGTCTAAGATGGATTTTGGTATGATGATAGAACAAAACCAGACTATATCCAAAGTTAGAACTGCTATATTAGTAGCTAGTTTTTGACTGGTGATGAGGTGGTTGAATCTTGTAACTAATTATTTTGGTGGAACATCGTTGTGTTTTAAGAAATGTATAAATATGAGCGGATGAGTGACAGTGAGAGTGTTGTGGTGATACAGTTTCGGGAAGAGCGTTTGATTAGGATAGTGTGTGAAATGAGGCTGAGTGGCTGGGATACACTGGTCCATAGTTTAACGATCTGGGAGGAGAGCGAAGAGGCGAGCGAAGAGGCGAGCCCATTATTTGAGAACGAAAATTGATATCGAGTCATTGAACTCATTGTCAACACTAAATACACTTATCAACAAACTCATGAACTCACCCATACACACACACACACACACACACACACACACACACACACAGATATGCACTCACATTTTTAATCACGGATTTATAATATTACACGGTCTCTATGCTATTAAAATAAAAGGGTGTGCAGGGTATAGTCCCAGATTTTCCGGTACAGTAAATGAACCGGAAAATGTCCCAGATCTGTAAAGCAGTCCCGTTTCTAAATCAATATATCAATATTTGAAAAATACATTTTTACCGACCGCCAACATATATAAGGGAGAGTCAGACCAATTCTGTAACTCAGTTACTATGATCATAGGAAATAAATCTGTCACTATGAGCAAGGTCAGGTACTATCATGAATGAAAGTCATTATACTTTTTATGATATTTTATCTTGTAGTAACGTTACTACACAGTAAATTACTACAGAATTGATCTGATTGTGATCATACCGATTTTGACATTTCGAGATTTCGATGGAACTCCACGAATTGAGGTCCCTACATAATGTTTTGACTATTTTTAGCATGATGTTTGTAGGTCTGTCTGTCCCTCCGTCTGTCTGTCTGTCTGTCTGTTTGTCTCTCCGTCCGTCTGTGTTTATATTATAAATATAAATTAAATAAAATAAAATAATTATAAATTAAATATTTAACAGAAAAATTCGAAAAAATGTATTTAACAAAAGTTACTATAAAAGCAATAACTAACAACTTTTTCGATAAATTTTTCGATAAAAAGAAAAAAAATTGAATTTTTTTTACGTACTTATATGTAACGTTTCCATGGTCATGATAAATAATATCTCTGTTAGAAAATATTAGGCTAAGTTATTTCTACTCTGCTGCTAGAATGTATTTTATACAAGTACTTTGTGATGGCGGTTGGTCCTGTGGTGGTCCCAGCTGATTTTTTGTCTTTTCTGCCTAATGAATTTAAAAAGATTTCAAAAAAAGTAAATTCTGCACACAAAATAAAATGATGTAAAATTATAAAAATCGATTTGAGGTAAATAAATAAAATAGGAACTCAAAAGATAAACAATGTATGGGATTGTATTTAAAAAATTATGACAATAAACTCATTTTATATTATATTAATAAATACAAAACAGTTTTCTTTTATAATCAAACTATCGTGTTAGATAGACAAATAAATTCTGTAAAAAGTTACTGTGTAGTAACGTTACTACAAGATAAAATATTATAAAAAGTATAATGACTTTCATTCATGATAGTAACTGACCTTGCTCATAGTGACAAATTTAGTTACTATGATCATATAGTCACTGAGTTAGAGAATTGGTCTGAGATTAACATTTGCTGAAAATTTTGATGCATAGATTGTTGCTAATTTAATTTCATATTGTTAGTTTTGTATAAGAAACTATTGATAACTATACGGTTGTGCGCCTCTTTAACTACAATTTCCTTGTCACCACAAATGTTATACATATTTTTGTCTAATTTAGTTTTTTTGTAAATTAAGTTTTAATTGATTATTTTGTTGGTCGTTAAATTAGTCAGTATATTTATAATATTTAGATATTTGTTTGTCAATGACCTACTGGCGATGATAGTAATAATGATTTGCAAAAAATGAAAAGAAATAAAAGTAGAATGGTAAAGTCCTCTAATTTAGATATTCGCTATCAATATTGTTTATTCACCGAAATTAATCAGAATTGGTCATTGACACCGACAATATTCAGTCCAGCCTAAGTGAGCTGTCTGCCAATCAGACACAACTAGCCACGTCTCTAGCCGAACATAGCCAAAATACAGACCGTCTAATTATCATTAATTCTTGCTGGTACCCCCATTTCTGCCTCTTGACATTTTTAATGATTTTTTTCCTTTCAGTCTGGTTCTTAGCAACTGTTTTACATTTTTCTTAAGTTTTTCTAGTTTGTTTCCACTTTCTCGATATATTACATAAAGTTAGTTAAAATTTTTGGCGCACAGCAAAGAAGGCTATTTGCGGCTAACGCAGCCCATTTAAATGACTACACTACATATTAAAAACAATAAATTAAACAACTAAAACGATAAAATCAATAAAATTACGCATACTCAATAAAAGAAATCTTGCACAGACAATATATTACATAAAGAAGTAATATATCGATATACCTTGGTCTTCCAACGCTCTTTTTCGGAGTTCTTCCTGTTTGGAAATTCATCTCGTTGGATCAATTTCTTGTAATTGCTACAGGTGTTCTATTCAGTGGCGTATACAGGACTACATACATGCCTAGGGTCCACAGTAGAAAATATTGGCATAACAATTGAAGGGGCAAGTGGATGAAGATGTTATGTTACAAAGTTCTGAGTTAATTGACATTTAATAAGTTATTGTGTATTTTATTTTCCGCTATCTCTCCGCTTGTTACATCAGTTGAAAGCCTGTCATATTTATTATATTGTGAGAATTAGATTTTTTCCACAAATTACTGCATTTTTTCTTCTTTCGCTACTGTGTGCTACCTAAAAAAACTACTTGAGGTCATTGTAAATAACACTTTTATCTATCTGTATCTTCCAAAATATAGATAATTGGAAACTGAGTGTTGTGGTTACGATAAAAGAGGCTTACATAACCTCATTCCAAATAAAATTTCAAAATTTTAAAAAATGCTACATAACACCTTCATCTGCTTGCCCCTTCAATTGTATTTGAGTGAGGACCTTCTTCTTTTTGGTCATCACTTGTTTTTTAGAAGTAAAGACCTTTTTTTTTAGGTATCACTTGTATTGTATAGTGGTTAGGGGGGCCAATTATATTGCCCAGGGCCTGAAAAAATCTAGTGACGGCCCTGGTCAGGCGGGGCACTTATGATGTTATCTGTAAGAAGAGGGGGGGGGGGTAAACTGACAATTCGCGGATCGCATACTACCCGCAACATAATTTTAATAACATAAACAGCATAATAAAAAAGTTTTACAAATTTTTTTCTTCGATAAATACATAATTGTTTATATTTTTCGCAGGACATATTTTTGAAGTCTCAGTATTTCTCGTACATGTGTTCAACTCTTTAAATTCTGCCGCTTCGATACAATTTCATCAAACGAACAGACTCATGTGACGGAATAAGGATTTCTTGATTATACCTACGAAAACTTAAAAATAACATGGGAATATGCATTTTCTTGCTATATTGCATTAATTTCAATACTAATCATAATAAAACGTAATTTTATATTGTAAAATGATATTACTACTACTACTTTGCTACTTTGGAAATTAGCCAGGACAATTCTTAATTTTTGAAAATTCCATGCCTGATCGGGATTCGAACCCGAGACCTTAGCAACGCAAAGCAGCTGTGCTACCACTACGCTACGCCGGTCGGCTATAAGTTATTTGCTGTACGATTATTTTAATATTATTAAATTTTCATTTCATTCGGCCGTTAGGAGGGGGAACATGATCCCAGTGCCCCCCCCCCCCAGTATGCTAGTCGTTCTATCCATCATAGCCTAATTCATGTCAAAAGCAAATTTTTTTCCAAATATTTGTTAATTGTGCTCAGAATCCAATTTTTTTCTTACAGCGGACTCTCGTTCAAATACAAGAAAAATGTGTTCCTTAAGAACGTGTTTTTTGTGTGAGGGGGGGCTCATGCTCGTGAGCTTCCAATGTTTGAGTGTCTGCGAGTAAATCAGTAGCCAAATGGGGTCTAGAAATGTTAAAAATTTGGGAAAGTTTTGAGTTTTTAATTTTTTTTGACTACAACCCGCTGATTGAATCATATTTTGACCCAGGCAATGCATAATAAATTAAAAACTATTTTTATGAACTTTTTCTGTCCGTCGCGACCCATTTATTTCGCGAGTTGCAGTTTGAGAACCCTTGATCTAAGAAAGCTCATATTTCATTAATATTGTTAGTGATACAATAGTGTTACTAGACTTGACGTGTTTGATGTAAAAGTAATATGCGTTCACTTATTGTAAAATGTTCTTGAGAGACGGCCCTAGGCCAACATTGCCTAGCTCGTGTTGTCCTTAATTTTTTGCACACTATATTATTACGGATTACCACATGGGCCTACAATAATAGGCAAGGTTAGCTCACACCACTAAAATAGTATAATCTGTAACAAGGTTGGAATGAGAAAATTCGATGCGAGTGGAACATTCCGTGCGCGAGATGCAGGCGAGCGTGAGGAACCACGAGCATCGAATTTTCTCTTCCAACCGAGTCACAGACCCTACTTTCTCCACGACCACCAGAAGAAAAAAAATTAACAAATAATTATTTTAACAAACATTTTATCTTAACAAATAATTTATATTACATAACAAATTAATCAATTAATTAAACTAATTTTTTTTATTTATTATTTGTTTAAATTTAATTTAATTTGCCGCACATCGGCCACTATTTTAGGTTAGGAAGTTATATTGCATTTATTTAATGTAAACGTTGCACATATCTTAATGTAACCCTACAAAAACAAAAGACAACAGGCAGGGAATAGTTATTCCATAACAAGTGATGGAATGAAATACACGCAATATGTATAAGAAGATAAGTGCTTTAGAATAACATTCCAACTCTTGTGTTAGAATATTAACTTTCTGTAGTCAAAATTGGTTTTAGAATTGGTATATTCTATAGTGGTCGTGGAGAAATATGTTTTTAAAGCCTTTTAGACTAAATCGTGTTTATAAAAAAACTTTTCGATATTTATTGTAGATGAGTTTTGAGGATGAAAAAAAGAGTACTTAGAAAAAATGAAAACAGTAGACTGAGAATGTCAAGCATGAAATAAATATTATTAGCATACTTTGTAATTTGTAAGGGAGTATACCTAGAGATAGCAATAAAAAAAATCAGCTGTGGCCACCACAGGACCGACCGCCATTATAAAGTACTTGTATAAAATACATTCTAGCAGCAGAGTAGAAATAATTTGGCCTAATATTTTCTAACAGAGATATTATTTATCATGACCATGGAAACGTTACATATAAATATGAAAAAATAAATACTTTTTTAAATTTTTCTTCGTTTTATCAAAAAATGTGTCAAATAAAAGCTATTAGCTATTGCTTTTATAGCAACTTTTGTTTAATAATTTTTTTCGAATAATTTTTCTGTTGTGAAATATAAATAATAAATTCTAATTAAATTTTAAAATATTTCTTAACATTTTACAACTTTTCAGCACAAATTTTCAATTTAATTTCCTTAAAAAATATCAAATGTCATCATTAGACAAAAATAGATAACCATCTTGGAATTCTTACTGTCAATTGACGACACGTCCCTAGGGCCAATCAAAAGGCCTAATTAAAAAGTCCTTGATCAAATTTTATCTGCATAAATTACAATTAAAACATACGTTTTTCCATTAAATTACATTGTAATCCTAATGACGTATATTTATATTTTGATTTGATTCAGAAATGTATGGCAAGTGCTGCTAACCCGGGAATACACCTAAACTAAACCAAATATCTGAACTAATTACTGAATTAGACCAAATAATTAGAGCGGATTAATGGAAACTAGTTCAAATGACTGTAGCTCGCTTATTTATGAACGGATTTTGAAAATACTTACAGTTTTAGAATTAGGAGGACATGAGGCTTTTGACTGTATAGTCAAAAACATCAAATTCGCAAATTGGTAAAAAAATTTGCTCCAATTTTGACCAAAAATAGAGCACGGCCATAACTCGTTTATTTATGGACCGATTTCGATGGGATTTGATACAGAATATTATAATTAGTGTCTCCTGGTATGTAGGTGTTCAAAATTCATGGATCTGTACAAAAAAGGTCTAAATGGGGGTCAATTTTTTTTAAAATTACATTATTTTTAATGTTTATGGGCCAAGTTTGATAAAATTTTATACATGGAGATTAGTTTCTGCTCCTTATATGAGAGACAAAGTTTATATATCTATACAAAAAAAAAGCCTAACGGAGGCCCTATTTCAAAAAATTAAATAAATGTTGTATTATATTTTTTCGTTTTATCAAAAAATGTCTGAAATAAGTTGTTAGTTATTGCTTTTATAGCAACTTTTGTCAAATATGAAATATCCGCAAAAATTTTAAAATCAACACGAGTAAAGTCCCATTTCTAGTCAACCGATTTTTACCAAAAGTTGATCAACTCGTGCCATTGATGTCAAAAGCTTAAATATGAAGTTTCATAAAAATCCTTTCAGCGCTGCACGTGTACACAGACAGACAGACGGACGGACGGACGGACGGACGGACGGACGGACGGACGGACGGACGGACGGACGGACGGACAGACAGACAGACAGACGGACGGACAGACAGACCGACAGACATCATGCTAAAAATAGTGAAAACGTTATGTAGGGACCTCAATTCGTGGAGATAATAAGAAATAAATAAATAAATAATAAATAAATGTCAAAATCGGTATGATCAAAATACTTCCCTTATATATGTTAAAAACATATAAAAGAATATAAAAAGGCAAGGCAAGAGAAAACCCTGTACAAAAATTAATAATATAAATCAACAAAAACAATATGTCAATAAAAATTACCAGATTTCATGAATGAATGTGCTGATTTTTTATCACTTCACAGTTTGAAAATAATCAATGTTTTATATGTAACATGTTTCCTCATTTAAAACATATGACAACTACTTCCAAGATGTGTAACAACAAACCCCATGATCGGGGGCCATTTTCCCCAGTTGCAGTGTAATTTTGTAAATTTATAATTAAATATTTCTCTAGTTATTAGAAGTTTAATTCCATACCACATCATACCAAAAACACCAAACTTTTAAGGCCCGGTCTTTCCACCTTCAGATAAAGTTCCAGGTAACTATCTGACAGATAAGGTTATTTGTAACTTCATCTGCTGAGTAACTGTCATCCTTTCTTTCTATACAAATGTATCTATCGGATAGTTATCTAACGGATAATGAGACTGACGTATTGAATTCACTGACTGGTATTGACATTTATTCAGCAGATGAAGTTACAAATAACCTTATCTGTCAGATAGTTACCTGGAACTTTATCTGAAGGTGGAAAGACCGGGCCTAAGTGGAGCAAAATTTATTTAAACAAAACCGTCTAAAAAATTGAAATAAAATACTGTGACAAAAATCCCCGGTCTCCCCAATTAGAAAAGAAAGAAAGGTGTAAGGTAAGAAGTCAAGCATGAAATAAATATTATTATCTGTAGGGGGTTATATCTACCTTTAAATACGCGAAATTGAATCGAACCTTGAGTTGACAAAAAATGAAAAATTCTAAGTGTAGTTCGGGATTTGAATCCACGCCTTTATGTTTCATAGACAACCTTCTTCCCACTGGGTCACGGTATTTTAATTAACAAAAAATTTCTTCAATAAATCATAAAAGTAATAATTTTCCATAAAACTATCTAAAAACCCATAAAATTAGTATAAAATAAAAAAATTAAAATATTTAAAACAGAAAGTTATAAAAGTGGAACAAATTTTGGAAACTACAATAAAAAAAATCATTTGCCATAAGATAAGATCATGATGAGATTGACGAAAATATCCGAATATCAGCGAATGGTTGAAGGTAGTTGTCGATTGTGAGTTGTTGGTGTTTTGGGCATCCTTGGCCGTGAATTGAAAGAGCTCGTATGTAGGTGACCCAGTTTTTAACTCGCAACTCGCAGCGCTCAACCACACTACCCAAAGCGGAAGTACGCACACAATCAACGGGACAAAATATAACGGAACGACAAAGTATGTACTTTGAACGACAAATTAGGGCCATGCCGAACAATTTTGGCGTTTGAGTAAGACCATACTAAGGGTATGAACATGTAGAAATATTGTTGTGTGGAGATGGTATTAACATATTTCGGAAGAAACCGGAAGTACAGGATACCAAGGATAATTTTTTTAATGGGAATTTTATTTAAAATTTTTTAAAATATTTTTTACGGTTTACAAAAATTTTTATTCTCCATAATGATTTGAAAGTAAAGTAAATTTAGTTACAAGTGTTCAAAGTGCTTTTCTTTCAAAATATGTGTTTTATTTTGGCTCTTGAGCCGTTCAATAAATATATTATTATTATTATTATTTTTCATTTTGATTTAAACACTTTCAAGTACTGTCAAGTAGGTGCGACTTGAAAATGAATTATTTTTAACATGCTCCGAGCTATAAAGAGCTCAAGATTAAGAATGCGAAAGTGTTTAAATCAAAATGGAAGGCATTTGAACACTTTTAAATAAAAAATACTTGACTTTCAAGTCGTTATAGAGAATACAATTTTTCAATCAATAGTAAAAGAAATTAAAATAAATGTTTAAGATAAAGTGATTTCTTTGCAAAAGCACTATCCAAAGATGTCCAACACAATATACGTTCCTATTAAAAAAATCCTTTCTATCCTTTATTTTCGGTTTATTCCGACAAATATTTTTGAAATTTTATTATTTTGTTATGAATCTAATCTGCAGAAGCACGTTTTAGTGGGTATATAACATTCCCAAGCAGTTAAAAAAAATACGCTACCGAATGAATCTAAAAAACACGTATAATTTAATTTAAAAAGATAAAAAAAAAATCTGATTGAGCGCCTTCCGGGACATGCTCATGAGGGGCACTATTCATAAAACTAAAAATTTTATTGTTTAGTTTTTTAAAAAATTAAACACATTTTCTTTAAAAAATCCGACCTACTCGAAAATTTAACTATTTCGTTACCAGGCTTGAGAAAACTAAAACTGGTCCTTATTTGGCTGCAATATTCTACAACCACATACCTCAGTCTATAAAAATTCTCAATATTTCAACAAAAAATTGATGTGAAGTGTGAATTTTCACACATTTCAGGGATTTACAGATATATAATAAGTGAAGGCGGCATGCTGAGTGTGTCGGACAAATTTTACTTTGTAGTAATCACGGCAAAATGAACGTTATTTTAAAAATAATTTATCGTCTGTTAATCTAATAGCTTCAAAAACAAATTTCATCTTAAAATATATTTTGTTAATTTTAATTTGAATACCTAATACAATTATTTAGGTTTCTAAATATGTGCAGAATTTTTTTTATATAGTAAGGTTCATTAAGATTTTGAAAATTGCGCCTATGGCTTCCATTGGTTGTTTTAAGTCATATGCTCCGCCCATCTGGTTTCTATACATGACACATAGTATGAAAATATAATTCCAACAATTCCAACTGGTTAAGTTGAAAATTGGTTTTGAGAAAACAATTTAAACAAAATAAAAATGGAAAAAAAACAAAACATAAAATTGTCCCACTACCCGGGAGCGAACCTAAGTTCTCTGCGTAACAAGCGAGCAAGCTAACCATTAGACCAGGATACGCTTTCTAGTATAGTGTGTTACATAACTATAACTTTTGTACATCGTCAACCAAAAAATGTGTTATTTTAATATTAATAATAGCTTCAAAATCCTGAAATGTGTAAAAATTCACACTTCACATCAAATTTTTCCCAAAATCTATTCATTCCTTCTTAGACTGATACCAAAATATTGTAAATCCGTTACTAGATTAAAAACATAATATTTGTTTTAATTTTTAAAAAGTGGGTCATGTTTTTATGTTGTACATGAGACGTTATTGACCTCCCTGGTCCGCATGGTAATGCTCCATTTTCACAAGTTCGCGACTTGCCCGAGTACACTCGCCCGAGTACACTATTGCCCGAGCAGATTTATGACGGCGGTGGTAGCGGTAGCGCAATTCAAATGTCCGCACTTAAATGTTTGTGAGAAATTTGAGAGCCGCGAGTGAAAGTTTCAAATGTTTTTTTCTACAAAAAAATATATGGAAGCAAAATTATAATTTTAAACTGTTTATGTTTGAATAGTATGTTAATTTGATTAATATTTAGATAAAACGACTAACTTACACCACTTACGGCCAGGAGTAATGACCTTCCTACGATCACCGCGCCAGCATCTCTGCATCTATCTATCTATGTATCTATAATATCTACAAATATATCTAGCTGTTCCATAAATACTGTCACAAAGTTTTCCACAAATTTATGAAATTCAACAAGATGCTTAAAAAGATCCTGCACCACTAGAGTGACCAGATGTATATTCGCAAAACCAGGACAAGCATCTGAAATACCAGGACATTTAGTATTTTTAAAACCAGGACTAAACCAGGACATTTTTTGTATTAAAAAAATCAGCTGTGGCCACTACAGGACCGACCGTGACAAAGTACTTGCATAAAATACATTCTAACAGCAGAATAGAAATAACTTGGCCTAATATTTTCTAACAGAGATATTATTTATCATGACCATGGAAACGTTACATATAAGTATGAAAAAATATATACTTAAATAATTTCGAAAAAATTTAAAAAAATTTTAATCTCGACACGATTAACCTGCCATTTCTAGACAACCGATTTTTACCAAAAGTTGATCAACTCGTTCAATTGATGTCAAAAGCTTAAATATGAAATTTCATAAAAATTATTTTAGCCGAATTTGCTCTGCACGCGTACACAGACAGACGGACGGATAGACAGACAGATAGACAGACAGACAGACAGACAGATAGACAGACAGACAGACAGACAGATAGACAGACAGACGGACAGACAGACCGACAGACATCATGCTAAAAATAGTCAAAACGTTATGTAGGGATTCGTGGAGATTTATCGAAATCTCGAAATGTCAAAATCAAAATGATCACAATACCTCCCTTATATATGTTGGCAGTCACTCATGTAAAGACCTAGGTTTTAACCTAGTTGAACTAGGTTTTTTCCGAATTTTGATACAATGAGCTAACAAAGTTCGCCATCGTTGTCCTCAGGGCTTCGAACCGTTATTTTTTTCATTTCGGTTTTCGTTCCGGTTCAATTAAAAAATATATATCGGTTCGGTTCCGGTTTTCGTTCCGGCAAAAATAACGGTTTTTTTCGGTTTTCGGTTTTCGAATCAGTTCCGAGTGATAAATTTGTAAATGCTTGTATTTGTATTAGAAATTTATTTTCTACTATAATTTAGAAGAACATTTTATTCCTTATTTTGTAATAATCATACCAAGGCCGCTGCCAGGGGGGGATTCTTGGCGTTCACCTCCCCCCCCCCCCCCTCCTGAAATAATAGAAGCGCATTTTTTTACTTATCAGTTAAAAAAATTACGATTTTTTTTCTGCTCATCAGTTTAAAAAATAATCTTAAATAAAATGTATTTTATATTCACTCACATAAACATTATCTGAACCGAAATAAACCGATATTTTTTTTTCGGTTCAGTTCCGGTTTTCGTTCCGACAAAAATAACGGTTTTTTTCGGTTTTCGGTTTTCGGTTCAGTTCCGGTTCGAAGCCCTGGTTGTCCTACACTGTACACGCAAATCCACTGTATTAGTAAATAATTCATAAAAGGTTACGAATTTAGAAAAAATAATACAACAGAATCAACAAATAAATAATATAGATCTACCGGTCGATCGCGATTGACCATTTGTCGATCTCTGGTCTATTTAGAGATTTATTCTTTGGTCACCTCTGTTGAACCTTCTGAGTAATTGTTGTCTAATTGTTAATGAGAGTGAAGTGGAGGAAGTAGCCTGCTCAGAACTCAGCTGCTGTACCTTGTTATTTACAATAATTTAATGAATATTCACTGTGAAATGTCTGTGTAAAAATAAAAAGGTAGTCAGAGCGATGGCGATGGCGATGTTGATGGCGAGAGGTCATGGAACCTGTGGATGTGTATTACTTGTCCGTTTCCACTAATTACACAGAATTCAATCGTTAGAAAGTATGGAAAGTGTCGAGTGCCACCACCAGGAGGCCGCCAGGGAGAGGTGGAGGCACTCTATCACTACCTCCCCCCCCCCCCCCCAACTGCCCACTTTCCATTTCTACTACTTTAGAAAACCACAAAATATTAAAGCGTAATCGAAATTATCTCACCCGTAATTGAGCTAAAAAAGCGTGAAAAGTGAAAATTATTACAAAAAAATAATATGCAGCGTTAATGATAATTACTGCCGTTGCTCCGTGGTAAAATGCTTACGTACGGAACATTAAGAAGCGGGTTCATCCCATAAGAATCCACTTTGAAATTTTCAGCGTCATACTAAAACGTAAAAGTTATCTGAAGAGAAAAAAATATAACGGCAAGACAAAATTTGTACTTCGAAATGTGTACGACAAAAATGTACTCTACACCAGAACTTGTTTTTCTTGGGTCCTGAGCAAGTTTGCAAAACATGTGAAAATATTCAGTTATGGTCAGTACAGAACCAGGCGTAAGAAGACATTGCTGTTGTGTGCCAAAATAGTTAATTAACCACCACAGAATCGACAACCAGTACAGAATACGTAATTAAGATACATTTTAACATGTTTCAAAATTTTGAAATTAAATCAAGAATTTCACTTGGCTTTTCCACACACCGAGCGATGGTAAATTTAATAAATAAAATATCATTAAACTATATATAAAAAAAAACTAAATTAAAAAAAAAATCAAATTAAAGTTGTAACTCTCATGTTGTACAGTAACTTGCTTCCTAAATATTTCTGTTACAAAATATTCGCAAAAAACTTAAAGGGTGGGGATAAGATCTTTTTTAGCACATTTTTGGCTAAAATCGTGTTAAAAAAAACTAATTTAAAATAGTATATTCTGTAACAAGGTTGGAATGAGAAAATTCGATGCGAGTGGAACATTCCGAGCGCGAGCCGCAGGCGAGAGTGAGGAACCACGAGCAACGAATTTTCTCTTCCAACCGAGTCACAGACCCTACTTTCTCCACGACCACCAGAAGGAAAAAAAAATAACAAACAATTATTTTAACAAATATTTTATCTTAACAAATAATTTATATTACATAACAAATTAATCAATTAATTAAACTGTTTTTTTATTTATTATTTGTTTAATTTTAATTTAATTTGCCGCACATCGGCCACTATTTTAGGTTAGGAAGTTATGTTGTATTTATTTAATGTAAACGTTGCATATATCTTAATGTAACCCTACAAAATAAAAGACAACAAGTATGGAATAGTTATTCCATAACAAGTGATGGAATGAAATACAGGCAAAATGCATAAGAAGATAAGTGCTTTAGAATAACATTCCAACTCTTGTGTTAGAATATTAACTTTCTGTAGTCAAAATTGGTTTTAGAATTGGTAAATTCTATAGTGGTCGTGGAGAAAAACTATTTCTCGTTCCTTAATCTACGTCCTAAGAGCTTTCTTTTGATACCACACAATGAATTAAAAAATATATATATATCGACGGCAAAAACCGACATTTTTCGATAAATTAATCTTCTCAAAATTTCCTGTTGAACTATTCCGGTTCCCATCAATGTATATAATGGAGATTTTCTCAGATTTTTATATCAACTCCTCTGGAAGATATATTAGGGCAGAACAATTTTTTTAAATATTATTGGCGAAAACCCATAAAAAAAAATGATTCGTCTATCCACACATTAAGAGATTTTATTTGATCATTAATTACATATTTGTTTATATTTATCTGGGGATGTGTTTTTTTGAACTCTCAGTATTTTTCCTATATGTGGGTTAAAGAGTTGTATAAGCATACCAAATTTCAACGTTCTATGTTAAGCCGTTTTGCTACAATTTCTACCGTACAGAGAGGCAGACAGACAGACAGACGGGCACATGAACTCTAAACCCTAAAAATGTTACCAGTAAACTTAAAGTTTTTACTAAAAATTGATCAAATGGTTGCAGTGATGTCAAAATCTTATAAAAATATGTTGAACCAAATTTCTTCTATGTGTATCCACAAACCAACCAGCAGACATTAAGACAAACAGACTGACAGACAGACAGATAGACAGACACCATGCTAAAGACATTAAAATGTATCTATAAAATTTGGCAATACTTTCCCCGCAATTGTAAAAGTATATATGGTGTTAATTAAAATATTTGCAAAGGTTAAGTGTGGTGTGTATGAATTGGCGAGATGATGGTGTAATGGATCAAATAAAGCAGCGGTTGAGAGCTAAGAGCAGGCACCGGCACCGGCCGTGTAACATTGAGCAGTTGTGTCGGGCGAGCTGGCTAGAGAGCGAGCTGGTGATTTTGCAACTCGCGCCTTGTGGAAACTAGTGCCAATGTCAGCCACTGCTCGCCATTGAACTCATTTCATTCGCTAAACCAGCCTCCTCTCCTTCACAGAGCCCACATCTCACACACACGCTCCATACTTAACAATGTCATTATTGTTACCATTGTAACATGGGCTAAACTCAATTCAACTCAATTCATACTCAATAGTAAGCAACCACCGCTTAAATCGAGCATGGGGCAAATATTTAACAATTTCATTTCTTTTGCTTCCTCCAGTGTCCGTCTCTTTCTTCCTATTCTCATTCCGGCTTCTCTCTCCGATCTCCTTCCTTCTTGCCTACAGTTCTCTCGCCCATCTTTCTCCCTTGGCTTCTTCACTCATCAGTTCATTTATCTCTTCCTCCCAGACTGACATCTCTCTGCATCTCTTCGTTAAATGCTCCAAAGTTTCCTCTTTTTCCTTGCACATTCTGAAGAGCTTTTCCTCTGCCTTTGCCCAGTACCTGATGTTCGGTTCTTCGTTGCCGCATTATTGGGATTCCGCTTAATTGGGACACATCGGAATTTATGCATTTTGGCCCAATTAAGCGGCTGCCCCAATTAAGCGAATTTCACATAAAATTAAACAATTCATATTTTTCTTTCAATAATTTTACTTTATAAACTCTTTGACAAAACATAATTTACATAAATTACATATAACCAAAAAATATAAATTTTTAAGAAAAAATAATAATAAATTCCAAAATAAAATAATAAATAGGTACATACAATTTAATTCAATGCAAAAATGCGTCAAGTGTAGTCTGTCTTTTGTTTTTGTAACATTTCACTTCTACAAAATCAGCACAGGTATTCAGTGCGGATGTAGGGCTCCCTTCATTTCCTTCCTGCATAAAATAACGCTGTAATATTAAATTCTTTGTACATATTTTTTCTTGAGAATATGTGTAACATAATATGTACTGTGATCTTAAATTTACTGTCCCAATTAAGCGGAATGTTGTCCCAATTAAACATGTAAATTTACTGTTGGTTCCTTGGTTTGGTTTCTGTTCTTTGAGATTTGACCCAAATAAGCGGTTGCCCCAATTAAGCGGTGGCCCAATTAAGCGGAATCGTCTGTATTCCGATCACACGTATCTTTTTTTATATTTTCACAACTCGCAACTTGTCTATTCTGTCTGATCTTTCCTGCTCCTATACCTCCCCAAAAACATTCAACCATCGGCCGAATGCCGGCAAACTGCTTTTTCTGTTGGTAAATTGTCGGCACCAAAAGTTTCTGCAACGCCAGTATTAATAATATACTTCACATTTGTATTTCGCTCTCCTCCTATACGAAGTACTTTACCAGCATTTTATGCGATTATTTTGCACTTTACCGCTGCTGAGCCGACAATTGATCTGGCCCACAACAGTACTGGCCCGTATAAAAATGTTTGCTGTGTCCTTATCCCTCCTTCTTTAATTCTTCTACTATATCTGTTTTCTTTCTCTCCGCTTCTCTTTTGTCCACACCTCCATTCCTCTTTTCTTGTCTCTCCCCATGCCGACAATTTTCCAAATTTGTATACTATTAACTAAAAAATATGTACTTTTTAATGAAAATTTGTAGAGTTTTACAATAAATTATTCTTGTAAAATAATCTTTTCACTAGTCCACGTAAAAAATAGATAATTTCACGGCCCGCGTAAAAAAATTGTCTTTTTGCCGGTCCGTGATAAGATTTAGGTTGAGAAACACTACTACACAATATTAAAATTTAAAATGTGTTTTGGAAACAAATTATTGTATTTTGTAACGAAAAGTCAACAATAATAAATTTTCATTATAATTTTATTTTTTCATACAAATCATGGTTATCACAAGAAGTTGCTGTCTTTGTCGGTAGGATTGGCCAGCGGTTCTTAACCAGGGGGTCCCGATCCCCCTGAAAAGACCTTAGGGGGTCCCGAAATTAAAAGAAAAAGAAAACAGTTTTTTCTTTTAAAATTACAATAAACTTAATTATTAAACAATAAATTATTAAGAACATTTAAAATATTATTTCAAAAATTTTCTTGAGGGTCCAGAAAATATTTTAGGCTAGTTGGGGGGTCCCGAGTTTAAAAAGGTTTAGAACCGCTGGGATAGGCCACTGGTCTTACCATGAAACGCGTTTTAAAAGTCTAAATATTTTACTAAATTTTCTTAATAAATTTCTTATCGTATCGCGGTAAATTCTATCTTGTAATTACTGACAAAATATAATTTTTATAACGGTAACTAGATCATGGAAGATGTAATTATGTTTTGAGGCATCACAGATTGTCTCCTTAATCCGAACCCGTAAACCTGATCATTAAAAATCTGGAGACTTCAAGATGACAACCATATTGGTGATTCAAGAACTATGATTGTTAGATGTTGTACAGTATAAAGACTCGCAATGGCATTGCGTATAAGGAACAGATTGGTAACCTCGACAGAGTTGCACGTCGAATGTGGGTCATAGCCAGCAGGCCAAGGAAAGTACCAAAACTTTCATACTCGATGCTTTCGCCTGCACAGACCAACACACCGGCCGCCAAAACAACAGAGCGGGGCCCCCTCTCCCCCTCCGCACCGCCGCCGCACTCGCAGCGCCACCGTCAACAGCGCTCCATCGCTCGCTCGCTCGCGAACTCTCTATTTGGGTTAAAACCAAATTAAAAGTCATGGTCATCGCTAACTGTTCTCTACAATCAATTTCAGGATCACCGCAAATATATCATCACACTAAATGACTAACTGGTGCAAATATTCAAAGATTCCACCAGCAAAACATCTGTAATAGATTTGGTAAATTGGTTTTAGAAGTATATAACAAAACACTAGATGGATAACTGGTGCAAATATTCAAAGATTCTACCAAAACATCTGTAATAGATTTGGTAAATTGGTTTTAGAAGTATATAACAAAACACTAGATGGATAACTGGTGCAAATATTCAAAGATTCTACCAGCAAAACATCTGTAATAGATTTGGTAAATTGGTTTTAGAAGTATATAACAAAACACTAGATGGATAACTGGTGCAAATATTCAAAGATTCCACCAGCAAAACATCTGTAATAGATTTGGTAAATTGGTTTTAGAAGTATATAACAAAACACTAGATGGATAACTGGTGCAAATATTCAAAGATTCTACCAAAACATCTGTAATAGATTTGGTAAATTGGTTTTAGAAGTATATAACAAAACACTAGATGGATAACTGGTGCAAATATTCAAAGATTCTACCAGCAAAACATCTGTAATAGATTTGGTAAATTGGTTTTAGAAGTATATAACAAAACACTAGATGGATAACTGGTGCAAATATTCAAAGATTCTACCAAAACATCTGTAATAGATTTGGTAAATTGGTTTTAGAAGTATATAACAAAACACTAGATGGATAACTGGTGCAAATATTCAAAGATTCTACCAGCAAAACATCTGTAATAGATTTGGTAAATTGGTTTTAGAAGTATATAACAAAACACTAGATGGATAACTGGTGCAAATATTCAAAGATTCTACCAAAACATCTGTAATAGATTTGGTAAATTGGTTTTAGAAGTATATAACAAAACACTAGATGGATAACTGGTGCAAATATTCAAAGATTCTACCAAAACATCTGTAATAGATTTGGTAAATTGGTTTTAGAAGTATATAACAAAACACTAGATGGATAACTGGTGCAAATATTCAAAGATTCTACCAAAACATCTGTAATAGATTTGGTAAATTGGTTTTAGAAGTATATAACAAAACACTAGATGGATAACTGGTGCAAATATTCAAAGATTCTACCAAAACATCTGTAATAGATTTGGTAAATTGGTTTTAGAAGTATATAACAAAACACTAGATGGATAACTGGTGCAAATATTCAAAGATTCTACCAAAACATCTGTAATAGATTTGGTAAATTGGTTTTAGAAGTATATAACAAAACACTAGATGGATAACTGGTGCAAATATTCAAAGATTCTACCAAAACATCTGTAATAGATTTGGTAAATTGGTTTTAGAAGTATATAACAAAACACTAGATGGATAACTGGTGCAAATATTCAAAGATTCTACCAGCAAAACATCTGTAATAGATTTGGTAAATTGGTTTTAGAAGTATATAACAAAACATTAGATGGATAACTGGTGCAAATATTCAAAGATTCCACCAGCAAAACATCTGTAATAGATTTGGTAAATTGGTTTTAGAAGTATATAACAAAACACTAGATGGATAACTGGTGCAAATATTTAAAGATTCTACTAGCAATCTGAAATAGATTTGGTAAATAGGTTTTAAAAGCAGATAACAAAACACTAGATGGATAACTGGTGCAAATATTCAAAGATTCTACCAGTAATTCATCTGTAATAGATTTGGTAAATTGGTTTTAGAAGTATATAACAAAACACTAGATGGATAACTGGTGCAAATATTCAAAGATTCTACCAGTAATTCATCTGTAATAGATTTGGTAAATTGGTTTCAGAAGTATATAACAAAAAACTAGATGAATAACTGGTGCAAATATTGAAAGATTCCACCAGCAAAATATCTGTAATAGATTTGGTAAAACTGGCCATAGTTCTAGAATTGACCTGCAGATGTGCTGGCAATGTTTTAGCTGTGGGTCTGAGCGTGTAATGGACTCGCTTGTAATTGCCGGTATCTCAGCTGTAGGTAGGCAAGAACAGAGAATACCGTTACAAGTTTTTAACGCGGTACAAGCCGTGGTTAATGGCGAACGAAAAAACCTTTTAACGGACATGTCCCGACCATCTCCTCAGTTTCTAACTTATGTGCTCTAAACTACATGCATTGAAAAGCTATTTAGTTAATGCTCTTGCAAATAATATTTGTAATTTTTGTCCTTAACGAACATGTCAGCTAAAGTAGTTTGACTAAAATGGTGGAAATTGTTGATGGTACTTTTTAAAAGATGTTAAATTTCTGCATTTAAAAAAATATTGATATAGGATAATACTAAAAATAAAGCTCGTAATACTTAGATTAGTGGACAAAAAAGATTATCATAATTTCTATGATTTTTTATGATTTTCGAATTGCATTGTGCTGCACTGAGAGAATATTTAACTAAGCTCTCTCCGACAGAGCCCAGGTGTGTCTGTCCACGGTGACGGGGTTGTGAAAACAGCAATCAAGACGTTAAACAGAACATTGTAAGAGAAAGAGAGAGAGAGAGAGAGCTTCGGGCAAACTGTCACTTCTAATGAACAAACAGAAATAGCAAAATGAATAAGATGTCTGTGTGATGCCTGCTACACGACTCCCCTTTGGACATTAACAGGAGAAATGCACAAAAATACAACAGTTGCTATTAAACGAGAGAACGAGCTATTGTCTTGGATAATTTATACAGGCTGGTTGAAGTTACATTACTCAATACACCACTTTTTTAAATTAAATTTAGGCTAGAGTCAGTGTTGACGCTGGCTTTTAAAATCGGGGGAGGGCAAAAAAGGAACTTAAAAAATAGCCCTCGTATCTTTCCAGAAAATATCTTTTCAAAATTTTAAAATTATTTGCGAAAAATATTGTTAATATAATTTGAAAGTAATTTAGACCAGTGGTTCTCAACCAGAAATGCACCGCGGACCAGTATAATATATAATTTTCTAACGCGGACCACTAATAATAATTGTTGGTTCATTTTTTACAAGAATGATAACAGATATATTATGTCCTAATAAATACATTTATTTTATTTGTAGAAAATCACAGAAAGTTTACAGAAAATTAACAAAATTTAAATTATTTACATAAAAAATGTGCCCTAAAAAAAATGTAAAAAAAAACATATAAAAACTTTTGCGAACCACTAAAATTTTTCTGGTGACCACTGGTGGTCCGTGGACCACCTGTTGAGAAACAATTATTTAGACTAAAAGATGAACTTTCCTGGTTCGAGATTTGTTTCTGAATGTCATGTTTGAGGTACAGGGGAAACTTTTTAAGATCGCAGCGCTATATGCGGCAAAGCTGGAACACTCGATAGTGACATTAAACTGTTATTCGTGTATTTGTTTACATGGTGAAAATGAACACCAGTTGTATTTTTCCAGTTTTCCGAGCTTTTTTTTATTTAAAGGTAATCTCCGATTTACAAGATATGTAATAATATACTATTCTAAAGAAATTTCAAGGAAATTTTTAGTTTTTCATTGTATTTTTAATTCTTTTTGACTGTCTGTCAATATTATAGCAACAAAAATATGGTAAATATATTAGTAAAAATTAATATATCTGCCTGAAAAAGTAGAAGGGCCTTTTAATATATCAACTGAAGATTTAGGCAAATTTTGGGTAGGGTAAGTGCCTTTTTCAGTCTTTTCTTGGACGTAAAAAATCACTTTCTATAAAATGCAACGAACAAACGTGCATGCATGGGCTTGGATTTTTGCCCATTTTTAGTTTTTGGGTCCATAAAAACCTACGATCCACTTTCTCTCTGCCTCCAAACTTCGTTTCAATTGATATTTTTTTCGATTTAGGTAATAACAATAATAATAATAATCTTTATTCCAGTGGATGTAATGTACATTTTAGGAGTCGTTAAACATATCAATTAACAAGTACAAAAATAAGAAATTAAAATATCATGCGTCTTATATAGTGATGTATTACAATTTTAATGACATGAGTAAAATATATAAATAAAGAAAGAGTGTAAGTGTGAAAATCTATTGGTTAAATTGCTGTGGAGTTAATTCATCATCTTCAAATTTCTTTAAACTATAGTAGGCTTTCGTTATGAGAATTTTTTTCATTTTATTTTTAAATTGTTTAATTTCTAGGTTTCTGATAGTATCTGGAAGTTTGTTCAAAAACTTAGTTCCCATTATATTGGGCTGGTTTCTTTCGTCATATCTTGAAAAGGGTACTCTAAATTCAGTTCTATTGCGAGTGGAGTAACCATGAAAAGAACTATTCGTTTTTAAAGATGAACAATTTTCTTTTATGTAAATTAGGATATGGTATATGTAAAGTGCTGGAAAAGTTAAAATGCCATGCGGTGTGAACGAGAGATGCAATGTTGTCAGTCAAAACGAGACTCAACTAGAAGTATGATGCAATTTAAGAAAGAAATTGTCGTGATTTTGACTTTTGTTGAAAAAATTATTAAAAAAACATTAAATAATTACTTTGAAAAAAATTTTTTTTTTTGTAATATTGTTCTATAGGCTTGACAGCATCTAACTGTATAAATTTTACCTTATTTTAATTGATATTAAATGAGAAAAGCCTGGGGTATACTACACCCCACTTGGTTGGATGTTTATATTTTGTTCAACTACGGGTTAATATTTGTGGCAATGCTATTTATTTGTAGCTTCCAGTTAAGTTTGTTATCCAGGATAAAGCCAAGAAATTTGGCTTGGTTGCTGAAACCCTCGTAACATTCAATAACGCGCCTGTTAAATGTAAATAGCATATTTTTTGCTTTGTCAGTGTTAAGATATAATTTGTTAGCTGCAAACCAATTCTGAACTAACTTGGTATTATTTTCCATATTAGTTTTTCAAAGGTAAATTATGGAATGTTTAAGAGGGATTCTTCCTTATTTACAATTTACATTGCGGAACACAAAAAAATTGATTCACAAAAATAAAACACAAATAACAAAAAAACACGTATTTCTCCATTGAACAAACCAGAACAATGTCACTTTCGTATCTTCCGCAAATTGCCAGCAGATGTCAGGGCGCTCAGGAAGTTTCCCCTATTGTTGATGGTGTGACATGAAGAAGTTGTATGCAGAAGAGGCGCATGCGTGGCAGAGCGTCAGATTGTTGAGCACAGTACATTGACCGGTGACGATGGACGCCGCTCCGCTCCGCTCGCACAACCCGCGGCTACATTTCACTTTCACCTGCTTGAATTATCCGCTCGGATCGGAAGTGCATTTTTTCTGCAACTTGCACTTTCCTACACTCTTTTCCTTTTTGTTCTGATGACTTGATTAGATAGATACCTACCTACCTACGTACGTTTCTGGTTTACGCACTTTCCAATATTCTCGCCTTTTTAACATCATTAACAATATTAAAATCACGGGGGATAATGACCCTCTTATGGCCACAGGTCATGGACCCTGCCACACATCATTTATTCTTAGGAGGGGGCTCAGAACAAAAAAAAAAAAAATCTTGAAAATACTAAAGCAGATTACAAATGGCCCTTTGGCTGGTTTCCATCTTTGAAAAAATTGATGTGAAGTGTGAATTTTCACACATTTCAGGGTTTCGCAGGTATTTAGTAAGTGAATGATGATTATTTGGGATGCCAAAACAAATTTTATGTTAAATTATTTTTTTTGTTAATTTTAATTCGAATACCTAATACCATATTATTCAGGTTTCTAAATATGTGCAATATTTTTTTTATATAGCAAGGATTTTGAAAATTGCGCCTATGGCTTCCATTGGTTGTTTTAATTCATAACTCCGCCCCTCTGATTTCGTGTATTAAATTTCAACAATTTCCTCTGGTTATTAAATTTACACTTTTAAAAATTAAATGCAACATTTGCCTAAATATAACTAGAATTTTGAAAAAATAACTTAAACAAAATAAAAATGCAAAAAAAAAACAAACAACAATTGTTTCGAGACCGGTATCGAACCCTAGTTTGCAAATTAGAACGCGAGAATGCTAACCATTACATCATGAAAGCTGGTTTACTATGTTACATAAGTTATTAAATATTTTACATGGTCAAGCAAAAAACATAAAAAATGCGTTATTTTCCGAAAACATAATCTGATCAAAAATTCCTGTTGTACTATTCCGGTTCACACCAATGTAAATTACTTAGAATTTTTTCAGATTTTTAGTTTAAACCATCTGGGCTACAGGGTGTGGGACAATTTTTTTTTTGCACAATTTTGGCAAAAATCGCATCAAAATAATTTATTTTGCAAAAATAAAATTTTGATCGTTAATTCACGTATTAAGGGCTTTCTTTTGATACCCTATTCAGAATTTAATTTTTTTTTTTTCGATGAGTAGATATTTGTTTATATTTGTAGGTGGATATGTTTTTTAGATGTTTTAGTATTTTTGCTATGTGCGGGTTTTGACCCGGGTTTTGCCCCCCAACTCTTTGGAGTTGTATAAGCAAGCCAAATTTCAACTCTCTAGGTTTAGCCGTTTGGCTACAATTTTTACCGTACAGACAGACGGACAGACAGACAGACGACAAAAACGGTTAGGATAAAAGAGACGAATACAACCTCAATTCAACGAAAATTGGAAAATTTCAAAAAATGCTACTTAACACCTTCATCCACTTGCCCCTTCAATGATTACTTAAATCAGATACAAAAAAATTAAAAATTAAAATCAAAATATTCGGATACAGAGTACAATGAATTTTGAATTAAGACATCCTTTAAAAATCGCTTCAAATTTTAACTATTATTATTATTATTATTATTTATTTTGGGGTAAAAGTCTTACTAACTGGCAACTTATTAAAGAATTTAATAGCGTAGTAGGTAGTGCTATTTCTGGATTTTGATAGACGGCTGAATTTAGGATATATATCATTCTTGTATCCAGTATTGTGACTATGAATCTCATTAAACGATTTAAAGTCGTTTTTATTTTTGTAAAAAACAGGCAAAAATGTAGAGTGATGGCAGAGTCATAATTTGCAATGATAAAAAAGATTTTTGACAGTCTGCTCTGTAAGAAATGCCGTCAATGATTCTCACAGCGCGTCTTTGCAATGCAAAAATTCTATCAGCAGAGGACGAGTGTCCCCATGCTAAGAGAGGATAAGAAATATGTGATTGAAAAAGTGAGTAATAAGCTACTAAGAGCACATCTTTAGTTACCATGTCCACAAGATTTCTCAGTAAGAAAATTGTTCTACATAGCTTACCACTCACATAGTCAACATGGTGTTTCCAATTTAATTCCTTATCAACATATACCCCTAAAAATTAATAAAGCCTGGACTCTCAAATGTGTACTTTCTTAAAGAAATAACCATACTTTCACATTTATGTTTAGAATAGTTTGTATTTGTTATAAAATAGGTTGGAGAAATGAGGTTTTAAGGAGCTTACTCTTGGGAACCCATTTCCTGAATCGGATCAATGAGCCAGTTCATTGCTGAGTCAACAAGTGTTATTTTTTAAACAGAAAAAAACAATTTTTTATTTTCCAAGAGCACTCTTCACTTCCGGTACAAACAGATTTTCCTTCACTGCGACTTACATTTTATATAAACACCTTTCAATGATCGCATAAAAACTATCAGTAAAAAATATTGTTATGATAGTTATTCCAACAATCGAACCTTGTGTGGATGACCTCAGAGTGGAGGTCACGGGGACCTCGCAGGGCGCGACCTGGATCACCTTGGGTCAGGTCTCCTAACACCTTACCACCGAGATTCGCCATCTTTCGCCATCCGTCATTCAAAACTACCATAGAAGGTCGCTTCTCAAAATCACATTAACAAAGATCACTATCAACATAACTGTACGCTCAAATTTGTGGAGATTATTACTTTTCAACACGAAGACAAGAAAAAAACTTGAACGTCTAATTTTTATAAACAATCTGATGGTCATACTTTCCAATTATAACATTCAAAGATATTGCTTACAATTTTCTGATAAAATCTTTGAATATTTGCATCAGTTAACCATTAAATATTTTGTGATATATATACGTCTAAAACCAGTTTTACCAAATCTATTACAGATGTTTTACTGGTGGAATCTTTAAATATTTGCACCAGTTATCCATCTAGTGTTTTGTTATATACTTCTAAAACCAATTTACCAAATCTATTACAGATGTTTTACTGGTGGAATCATTGAATATTTGCACCAGTTATCCATCTAGTGTTTTGTTATATACTTCTAAAACCAATTTACCAAATCTATTACAGATGTTTTGCTGGTGAAATCTTTGAATATTTGCACCAATTTTCCATGTAGTGTTTTGTTATATACTTCTAAAACTAATTTATCAAATCTATTACAGATGTTTTGCTGGTGGAATCTTTGAATATTTGCACCAGTTATCCATCTAGTGTTTTGTTATATACTTCTAAAACCAATTTACCAAATCTGTTACAGATGTATGTTTTGCTGGTAGAATCTAAAGCAGACATGCTAATATCTAAAAGTAAATATCAAGTTCATATCAAACAGGTACACATTACCTGTTTAGTAATTGCAATTAACCTTCCCGAAGACTAAAAGCACATTACAATAAACGATACAACATTAATACAAATCGTGATATGTACAAACTTTAAATTAAATCTTGAACTATTAGCATTTTTGTTAACACACCTCTTCCCGTTCAGAGCAAACCTGCAAGCAGGAACTTCAGGATGTAATGGGCCACAGATCTTATATTATCAATATGAGGCATTGATGCTGAACCATGGTATAATACAGAGGAAGCAGCATAACATGCACTGCCTAGACACATATACCAATTACTGGGCTATGTCAGTCGTCCCACAACATATGAATCTCTGATTCTGAGCGAGATGTATCCAAATACAGTGCTGAACCATGTATAATACAGAAGAAGCAGCATAACATGCACTGCCGAGACACATAGACCAATTGCTGGGCTATGTCAGTCGTCCCACAACATATGAATCTCTGATTCTGAGCGAGATGCATCCAAATACAGTGCTAAACCATGGTATAATACAGAGGAAGCAGCATAACATGCACTGCCTAGACACATAGACCAATTGCTGGGCTATGTCAGTCGTCCCACAACATATGAATCTCTGATTCTGAGCGAGATGCATCCAAATACAGTGCTAAACCATGGTATAATACAGAGGAAGCAGCATAACATGCACTGCCTAGACACATAGACCAATTGCTGGGCTATGTCTGTCGTCCCACAACATATGAATCTCTGATTCTGAGCGAGATGCATCCAAATACAGTGCTAAACCATGTATAATACAGAGGAAGCAGCATAACATGCATTGCCTAGACACATAGACCAATTGCTGGGCTATGTCAGTCGTCCCACAACATATGAATCTCTGATTCTGAGCGAGATGTATCCAAATACAGTGCTGAACCATGTATAATACAGAGGAAGCAGCATAACATGCACTGCCTAGACACATAGACCAATTGCTGGGCTATGTTAGTCGTCCCACAACATATGAACCTCTGATTCTGAGCGAGATGCATCCAAATACAGTGCTAAACCATGTATAATACAGAGGAAGCAGCATAACATGCACTGCCTAGACACATAGACCAATTGCTGGGCTATGCCAGTCGTCCCACAACATATGAATCTCTGATTCTGAGCGAGATGCACCCAAATACAGTGCTAAACCATGGTATAATACAGAGGAAGCAGCATAACATGTACTGCCTAGACACATAGACCAATTGCTGGGCTATGTCAGTCGTCCCACAACATATGAATCTCTGATTCTGAGCGAGAAGCCCCTGTGGTACTTGGTGGTGATCTGCCAGGAAGTGTTGAGGAAGAGGTCGTTCAGGAAATGTTTATAATTCACGCCTAATATCAACTGGTGTGTGTAACTGACCGGGCATAAAAGTGCACTGTTTAAGTTTCTCTAATTAATACGTAGATGGTTAATTTATTATTATTAAATCATTTATTTATTAATTTCATTTTAATTTCACTTTCGTTTTCTGAGGTTAACACTTTTCACATTTGCCTTCATAACTTTCGTTTATAATTAAGAGTTATAATATTAATTTAAAAAATAAAATTATTTTAAACTTAAGATTTCTAACATGTAATAAAGTCCTTATAAGTTATCTATTGAATTAATTATACAAAATTGGATATTAACCAAATATATTTATTATAAGTTTGAAGTACCGGTAATAATTTTATTATTTTTAATATTCCATGATTAAATTTGCGATGCGAGATGACTTTGAGAATGTTTATTAATTTTATTAATTTATTATGTTGATGATTTTTATCATGTTTAATTATACACGACCTCAGATGTGTGTTTGCTCAGACGCCCACTAGTTTCTACATTTAAGTTATTTTTAATTATTTATTTTAGTTTTGGGGTCGAATATCTGACGTCAAATTACTTGTTTAACATTTATAATTGACACTTCTCAAGGTTCATATTGTAAACTGGCTGAACTTCCGAATTTCATACGTTTTTTGTTATACGATACTATCTGTTGGCCTGAACTCATTTTTTAAGATTTTCACTTGAAATGTTTTGAATTAGTGAAATAAAAGCAAACATATTGCTATACTTGCTCATCTGCTTTATTGTTTGTTTAAATTTAAACAATTTTACAATTTACCCACAAAATAGCTTAATTATTTTCATTAAGATACATTTATGTTATTTATTTTCAGTTCATTCAATAATTATACATTTTACCTTGATATCAATTTGCTATATTGGGTTGTTATATAAGTCCATTTTTTTTATTAAATAAAATATTCATTCTAAAAAAACTGTTATTATCAAATGTACTGTATATTATTTTCTATCTTTTTGGGCAAACGCTCAGGCAATTTCATAATGCCATCTCTCCAGAAGGTTCCGTCTTTGCTCTCGAAAAATCTGTCCAGGTGAATTTTGATATCGTCCACAGATGCGAAATTTTTTCCGTTAAGGGAATTTTGTAGAAAGAAGAACAAATGGTAGTCGGATGGTGCGATATCTGGACCATGTACTCCGACTACCTCTCCCCTCTACAATTCCCTTAATGGAAAAAATTTCGCATCTTTGGACGATATCAAAATTCACCTCTACAGATTTTCTGGTATAGTTGATTCCCCATCTCTCCTACAACTAATAAATTTAAATGTTCCAAACCGTAAATTAAGAAACAAAAATTCAATACACCAAGCTTTTGCCAGAACCAGCTCCAATTTTATTTCGCCTATTACCAGATTTTCATTTTAATAACTATTTCTCTTTTTTAACTATTATTAAAACTTTTGTAAAAATTAAAAAAATAATAACGATTGATAGTGATTTCATATGATTTTACGCTCCCCTGAAACCTCCATAGTTTTGTGGAATCTGGTCATAGTATTTCTAAAAAGGCAGAAAAAGCTTTAGGCAAAGTAAGATAAGCAGTTTGAATTTTGCTTTTGCTTACTTCTTTAAAATATTTTCCTGTTTTTTAAATGTCTAATATTGAGACTAACAGCGTTATATCTGAGCGCTGTAGTAAACAGAGCCATGTGGTCTTCTAAAGATAAGAAATAAAGAGTTTAATGAATTATATTTCCAGTGGATCCACCATAAACTCAAGGCCACATATGATATCTTCATTAACACTGCCTATACATGTCACTCTCCAGGCATGGCATATCTATTAGAACAGGGAGGTCTTCGGAATATTCACCAACACTAGTCCATGTGTCTAGGCGGTGCTTCCTCTGTATTAAACCATGGTTTAGCACTGTATTTGAGTGCATCTCGCTCAGAATCAGAGATTCATATGTTGTGGGACGATTGACATAGCCCAGAAATTGGTCTATTTGTCTAGGCAGTGCATGTTATGCTGCTTCCTCTGTATTATACATGGTTTAGCACTGTATTTGGGTGCATCTCGCTCAGAATCAGAGATTCATATGTTGTGGGACGACTGACATAGCCCAGCAATTGGTCTATGTGTCTAGGCAGTGCATGTTATGCTGCTTCCTCTGTATTATACATGGTTTAGCACTGTATTTGGATGCATCTCGCTCAGAATCAGAGATTCATATGTTGTGGGACGACTGACATAGCCCAGCAATTGGTCTATGTGTCCAGGCAGTGCATGTTATGCTGCTTCCTCTGTATTATACCATGGTTTAGAATTGTATTTGGATACATCTCGGTCAAAATCAGAGACTGAGATAGCCCAGCGGTTGTTCTATGATTCCTGAATAGACGAGTCGCCGCTGGCAGGTCAGTGCTCCCAGCTCAGCTGATTTCGACGCGGCTATTCGCGTCCCTCACGTCAGTTTCCTTAGGGACGTCGTTATAACTATCCTTCTCACTCCCGCAGGCGTCTCATATTCAAAACATACCATCCTTGTCTAGCACATTAACTTTTCCTTTCTGTTATAATATTTTCCACTGGGAGTTTTCAGGAAATTGGAACAAATTGATTTTATATTTCTGTTTTTGTTCCGGTTTTGTTTGTTCGAAGCTTAATGGGTATCTAGTGCCTAATTTTGCTTACTGTGTTTTTTTAAACAATATTAGGTACAGTCCCTACTGTAAAGAAAATAATACTATACAAAATATTTACAACATCAGACCAGTGTCTCTCAACTCTATTGTAACGACCCAAAGTAGGTAATAGGCAAATGATTCTTAAATATCTATATGTATATGTATATATTTGGAGGCTATTGACTATCAGCTATGATAGATGCTATTTAATTCTGTCCGAGGTTTGGGCATCTCGGTTGGTGTTTGGTAAGTTATTTATATAGATTTTTGATTGAACCTGTGTGCCAGCACCTTTAATATCGGGATGAATAGACTGAGAGAGAGGCGTAGGAAGGGATAATAATAAGATGTTAAATTCGCGCACAGATCCAAACACGTCATAGCAACAAGTCAACGACTTCTAACATACATTTCGGAAAAATCTCTTCTATTTAACAGAATACAAAGGCGGTGATATCGCTGTGAGGCTTCAATCATCCCTGGATAGGAACTATGGGTGAACAATATACCTGTAAAGTGATTTTAAAATGTATCTTCTTTTTCTTCGTCTTCTTTGGGCACTGTAAGTCAGGTTGACTTTTAGCCTCACTCACAGAAGTTCTCCCTCTTGATTTGTTAATTGTCCGGTCTTCCCATGTGTCCTGTATACCACTTGTTAGATCTTCGGTTACCTGATCTCTACATTTCTTGTGAGGTCTTTCGACCGATCGACGGATATTCAAACTTTTCATATTATTTATGAAAATAAAAGCCATATAAAAAGGACTTTTTATATGGCTGCATAATAAAAAGCTCTATTCAAAATTATAATAACCTACTATAAGCTCCTTATGAAAAATTAAAATCAGCTGTGGCCAGCACAGGACCGACCGCCATCACAAAATACTTGCATAAAATGCATTCTATCAGCAGAGTAGAAATAACTTGGCCTAATATTTACTAACAGAGATATTATTTATCATGACCATGGAAACGTTACATATAAGTATGAAAAAATAGATACTTAAAAAATATTTCGAAAAATTTTTCATAATTTTTTCGTTTTATCAAAAAATCTCTTAAATAAAAGTTGTTAGTTATTGCATTTATAGTAACTTTTGTTAAACAAATTTTTTCGAAATATAATTCTGTTGCTAAATATTCGCAAAAATCTTAAAATTGACACGAGTAAACTCCCATTTCTAGGCAACCGGTTTTTACCAAAAGTTGATCAACTCGTGTCATTGATGTCAAAAGCTTAAATATGAAGTTTCATAAAAATCCTTTTAGCCGAATTTGCTCTGCACGTGTACACAGACGGACGGACACACACACAGACAGACAGACAGACAGACGGACAGACAGACCGACAGACATCATGCTAAAAATAGTCAAAACGTTATGTAGAAACCTCAGTTCGTTGAGATCCATCGAAATCTCGAAATGTCATAATCGGTATGATGACAATACCTACCTTATATATGTTGGCGGTCGGTAAAAAATGACCCCGATAACTTGAAAACGGTACACGATAAAAAAAAAATGAGAACCTCTGTAAATTCAACATGAAAAATTTCCTCAAGAAACCGCTCATCAAAATCACTTAATATTTTAATTTTGGAAGTTATGAGCAAAAATTAAAAACGGGAAAATTTACATTTTCTTTCATATCTAGTAACCTGAGGTTTTTTTAGGAGAACAAAGACATCGTTAAAATGGTCCCTTAATACGGCAACTTAGGCCTAATTTAACCGACCTCGTGTCTCTTACCGTTCTCGAGATCACCATGCTTAACAAATTATTTGGGATACTCTGTATAAGGGCTATCTATCTATACATTTCCTTAGATTATTTCCTTATCCTTTTAAATAAAAAGGATGTTCCCCTTTAACATCGCGAAACTCCTTAACAAGTCAACAACCCACTAACATGATGAGTCCTTACTAAAAATATATTACTTTAAAAAAATAAAGAAAACTACCCTAGAAAAAACTGATACTTTCACTGTCGCGGGAAACGGGAAGAGTGAAGGGGGAAGAGGGAAGTGGGAAGAACTAGGGATAGTTAGGGAGAGATATAAGCGTGAGTCAGTAAGTCAGTGTGCAAGGGCAGTGCCCCGCGGTGGATCGATGCCAAACACAATGTCAGTGAACTTGGGGGTGAGGTCATGAGTGCGCAGGACGTTCACCCCCGAAAACGACCGTCCTTCGTCCTGCGGCCTTGCCAAGGAAACGGCGTGACAGCCAACGAACGGCAACACATAAACAGGACAATAATATAAGAAAATCCCGAGCACACAACACTTGTTTACTTCCACAATATTATTAAGAACTGCTTTTTAACTTAAACAAATTTAATGATATTGTAACGGGTGTTTTTTTTAGAGGTATAGAACTTTAAATTGCAATAAAACAACGATGGATTATTCGATTGACATGAATTTTTTTTTATTCGAAAGATAATCTTGTGGCATTACATTAAATCATACCAACAAGACGGCGCAACATGTCACACAGCTCGTGCCACAATCGGTTTATTGAAAGACACGTTTGGTGACCGCCTAATTTCACGTTTTGGACCTGTGAATTGGCCTCCAAGATCTTGTGATTTAACACCGCTGGACTACTTTCTGTGGGGCTATGTAAAGTCATTGGTCTATGCGGATAAGCCACAAACGCTTGACCATTTGGAAGACAACATTCGCCGTGTTATTGCCGATATACGGCCACAAATGTTGGAAAAAGTCATCGAAAATTGGACGTCCAGATTGGACTACATCCGAGCCAGCCGTGGCGGTCATATGCCAGAAATCATATTTAAAATGTAATGCCACAAGATTATCTTTCGAATAAAAAAAAATTCATGTCAATCGAATAATCCATCGTTGTTTTATTGCAATTTAAAGTTCTATACCTCTAAAAAAAACACCCATTACTTACAAAAAAATTTAATAATTACAAAAACCGGTTGTTTTAGCAGTTTTAATAATAATAAGTCCTAAAAGTAAAGAACATTAATAAAAAATCGAGTAGGACATTGTCGGGGCACATCCGCTAGGTAGAATACATCTGTGTCTTTTTGTAACAGTGTCGTTTGTGTCATATTCTTATTTCTTATTTTCCAATTTATATTATAAAGCAGCTAATTTGTTTATAAAAAAGCAATAAAAAATATTTTTACCAAAAACCCGACGTATTCGAAAAGTGAGTTCCTAGAGTATTTTAACAATAGTTAGATCAGCTAACCGAAAATCTGACAAGCATAGGTATACAGGGTACTTGGCAAGACTTGACAAGGAATAGATCGAGATGGAGGGCTTATGTGAGTAAGGCTAAAAGTCAATCTGACTGATAGTGCCCAAAGAAGAAGAAGATATTTTATCCATGTCCATATTTATGTTTATATCTATGCTCTCGGTTTTGTGTATAAATTGTATCTTTGTAATTTTGACTGACTAAAAACAGTTTTTATTATTGTAATTTGGACAGTAAATATATTATTATTATTATATCTTTGGGGGTAATCTCAGACACTATCGAACCGATTTAAAAAAATCTTTCAGTGATGTATAGCTTAGATTTTCCAGGTTGTTAAAAACTATATAGTATTACTCAATGGGGGAGTCTCGTCCCCAAATTCTTCAAATTTTATTATTTGCTTGTTGCATCTTTATAAATTAGGTTTTTATTTTTCTTTGTTTATAAATATTTCATTTTATTTGGTCGGTGTACAAGCGGCGACTTTGTCGATATAAATGAAAGAATGTATAGGTAATCGTAAATTTACAATGTATCTAACAGTGCTGTCACCGCCTCTACAAAACTCCGTCCTTTCCACCCGGTCTTTCCACCTTCAGTTAAAGTTCCAGGTAACTATCTGACAGATAAGGTTATTTATAACTTCATCTGCTGAATAAATGTCAATACCAGTCAGTGAATCCAATACGTCAGTCTCATTATCCGTTAGATAACTATCCGATAGATACATTTGTATAGAAAGAAGGGATGACATTTGCTCAGCAGATGAAGTTACAAATAACTTTATCTATCAGATAGTTACTTGGAACTTTATCTGAAGGTAGAAAAACCGGGCCTAAGTAGTATAGGCTTTGTCAGTGTTTCTCACTTGGAAGACCGCGAATTCCTGGTGTGCCGCGAAAACAAACTTCTAAATCGATTTGTGAAATTCTTTCCGCGGAAAATAGCTTAGACCTTCCTGAGTGACATTATATTAGTGTTTCTCAACTGGTAAAACAGGTCAATAGTCTTTAAAACTCGATATAATTTTTTGCTCGATAATTGTCAAATTAAGAGTACCTGGAGGACGATAAGTGAGTCTGCAAGGAAGCCGGAGCTGGTTGATCTGGCCGGCCGGCCGGATGGTCGGTTGCCCGGTCGTCCCCTGGTGGTAGTGAATGATGCGCGTGTCGTGAGGTTGGGGCAGGTCCCAGCTGGTGGGTGTGGTGGACTATCTATGTACCTACTCCCTGTTCCTCCCTGCACACTCTCTGCACACTCTCTGTACACTCTATCTACACTTGTTTCACTTAGAAAGCAATCATGACTTGGAAATATTCTGCAGCAGGACCGTACTCACGCATATCACCTCCACATAGTTCAACAACCCATTCTCACACGAGGCTGGGATGAAAAAGGGTGCGAACTCCTAGTCGTAGATGGCAATGATAATTTTTATTTATTTTAATGGCCTTCGAAATTGCTGCTTCGAAATTAACTCCGAAATTATCCAGGAAACATATTAGTTGTCTAGCTGGTTATTCCCTTTTATTATTCAAAAACGACCAGACAATCTCGAGCCGTCCTGTTCCATACTGCCATGTCTACTCTGAATGTGATTGGGATGGTTTTTTCATTTCTGTATATTTTTTTATAAGAATATAATTTTGTAAAATATTGACAACGCACTCTAGACTGAGGATGACCGGATTAACCAGTCGAAACGTTTTATAAATAAACTTTTGACGAGTATTCAAGAATTTTTATTTCCTCCTTATATATATATATATATTTTGAAGATTTAATTAAGTTTTCAAAGTAAGAAAATGCTTTATATAGTTACAAGTCAATATTTATTTATTAAAATTCTTATTATAAATTAATATATCATTTTTTAAAAAACAATAATACTTTGCAGGTTAATTTTGAAAATTTTACATTTGTAATCCTTATTATGGCAAGCAACATAGCAATAAGTCTGTCTGCCATTTCTAAATGATTTGAAAGAACAATAAGTTATTCCTTTTATCCATTATAGTTTTCAATTTTAATATATCAGAAAACGAAAAAAATTTCAATTAAGAATGTGGCTGTAATGGTTGCAATTTGGAACAAAACAATACGAAATTATGCATTCTGAAACAAAATATTAATGGTTACTTAGTTTTAATTTAATAAATATTAAATCCATGTAATTTTTTTATATCTTCTTCAACCTATAAATGTCCCACAATAGTTTCACCGAGCCGTAGCTTTCACTACCGTACTGCTACTTTTATGTTGGGCACGGGCCTTTCATTCCGAAGAACAAAGTTTTGGGTCTACAACTCCCACAGTGACCTAATCCGGATTGGGAGCGGTGATATATTTATATGATACTTTTTTTTAAAGTTTTTATTTATTTTTTTGTTATTTTAAATGAGGATGAGGTGATAAGGACACATACAAATATCCATTCCCTGACTGGGATTCGAACCCGGGACTGAGGATGACTTAACCTCAGCTCTGCCTGGGCCATCAAATTCAGATGTGGACAAAAAAAATCCACTTTTTGATCATGGTACACAAATAACTATTATGTCATCCTCCCAGTCTTTTTACAGGCTCCCCTTTGTCTTTTCTTTGTTCTTGGTCCTTAGTACTATGTCGCGAAAATTGTTTCGAAAATATATTATTAACACAAAAAGAAGCACAGCAGTTCGCTGCTGTAAACCGTTTATTTAAAAATCATTTTACCAAACATACATCTAGTTTTGATTGTTATGAATTCATGTGCACTGTTGTGAATCGTTTGTTATTGTGCACACACAGATAAGTGAACCGTTAGCCAATAAATCAAACGTTATAAAATATCAGTAACATATTTTTGCCTGGTGCAGTGAGTGTTACCTCTGTAAAATATGGGCAACACACACTCCAACTAACAATGGGCTATTAACATGAATTATTGGACAGCCCTGGATGTAAGATGCCCGTAAATCATGGCAATTAGATTATTTTTATAAGACCGACCAGAAGCCGGAGTGCGGTCTGACTGTGGTCGACCCCGCAGCACGGTGTGGGTGGAGGTACCATTCGCAAAAATACCCAACACATCCCATATTTTATGTTGCACAAAAGGCATCATTATATGCTTTTATATATTATATTAAATGTGTTCTACAAATTTATTTAAGAATGCAGTTAATGACCCGTTTATAAATGCCACTGTTTTATCAACATCGTTGGCGCGACAGCCCGAGTTGAACCAAGGCCTTCTGTTTCCAGGTTTCATGACCATGTTTTCAATCTATGTACATTCAGGAGTAATATGGTCAGTATTACGTCCATTTTTTAGCGTTCACAGAAAGATACCTACAGTAGATAGATATTTTTATTATTAAGGGCCGAGAGTTCCAGTTCCTAATAAACTCCCTAATAGTTATTAGACACATAATATATTTATGAAGCTAATAAATTTATTAGTGATTTCCAACTTACAAAATCCTTCTAATAGTTTATTAGCAACATAATTTTTTGTTTTTGTATTGGTATTTCTTATGAAGATAGTAACACGGTGCAAGAGGGATAGAGCTATACGTAAATTTGTAGAGCTAAAGTGAGATGAAATTTTGACACTGAATATTTTGACATTAAATATTTTGACAATAAATAGTTTGACTTTACATTCAATGACAGTACGTATATTTTTTGTGTTACTGTTAAAATGACAATTAAACGGCGTTCAACAAATTTTATCACAGAAAAAGAGGACAATATAGATAGAAGAGGAGTTAATAAAAATAGCATTTTATAATATAAAAGTGACTGAAAATAAGAAGACAGCCATATTTTGCTTTATTTTACATTCCTTAAACAATATGAATTAAACTTATCAGCAATTTTCAGCCACACATCTTTATTATTCTGCCAATAATTGCGTCTGTCTTCTTATTTTCTATCATTTTTATATAAATAGTAATGCTTAAAGTATTGTTTGTAATGTGTTGTATAAGCTGTTCACTTTTGTAAGAATAAACTAAGAGGGAATTTTGCTTTCAACAGTTTGCACCTTTGAAGCTGTATGTCATGTTGGTATTAAAAAATGTCACTTTTTTAAAATGTCGATCCATTTGACATATGTCATAATGAAAAATGATATCTTAATTATAATGATCATAACCTTATCAACCTAAAGTCGGTTTTACAGCGTAAGGAATATTTTTAATTGACATTTAAAGTCAGTAACACACCATAAAAGTAACCAAAATAACCAGATCTAGTGTGTTCTTACAAAAGTGAACAGCTTATAATCGTAATTGAAATAAATACATATATAAAAATAAAAGACAATGTTTATTTAAAAATATAGATTTATATATTGTTCTTTATATATCACATTTACAATAAATGCCCAAAATATTCTAAAAACGGTTGTCCATAATTTATAAATTCATCCAAACAGATCGTCGATTTCGTCAAAATACAACTAAAATGTATATAAAACACTAAAATCACCATTATAGAAATGTTTAAAAACTACACATTCGTATATTCTTTTAAAATTATACTGTTTTTCAATTAAAATTAAAATATTAACATATTTTGCGAACTTGTTTTTGGTTATATGTCACTTAAAATATTTTAAATTTGCATTACTAAAAATATAATTATGTTTTATTCGAATAGAATTACAATTCAATATTGTCTCCTCAAAATAACTTCCTTGGGAAGCCACACAGCGCTGGAGATGGTTCTTTCAATCCTCTTAGCAGTGCTGGAACTCGGATACTGGATTAGCTTTCAGCTGGTCAGTTACGGACGTTTGAATGTTTTTGAGTGTCCGAAAATGACGTCCCGTGAGGTGATTTTTTAATCTTGGGAAGAGGAAAAAGTCACAAGGACTCAAGTCAAGCGAATAAGGAGACTGAGGAGCCACAGGAATGTTTTTACTGGCCAGGAACTCGTTTATTGAAATTGCAGATTTTTCTCATCCTCAAGTCATTGGTAAAAATCTGATGAACGGTAGTGTGAGTCAAATTCAACTCTTCTCCGATCATTCTGACTGTCAACCGACGCTCTGAACGCACAAGATCCCAGATTCTGTCGACATTTTCATCGGTTCTTGAAGATGAAGACCTTCCGCTGCGTGATTCATCTTCAATCAACTCTCTTCCTTCTGAAAATTCCTTAAACCATCAAAAAACCTGGGTCCTTGACAACCCACTCTCTTCGTAGACTTGTTGAAGTTTTGCAAAAGTTTTCGTTGCACTTTGCCTAAGTCTGAAGCAAAACCTGATAGCACACCGTTGCTCGAAATGAATGTCAGTCAATTTTAGAACGCACTAGAAAAAACTGTTTCACGAAAAAAATCGCTACGGACAACAGAATTACTCTAGCAAGTTCTAACTCGTACTGAAGGCATATCACATGTTCATCTGCTTCCCCTCCAAATCCCGCGTCTCAAATGTTGCCAGATCAAATGCTACGTCATTAATTTACACACCTTGTACTTGGGTTTTATTTATATATTTTTTCTTGTTTAAGGATACGTTGGGAACTTTTGGTATACAGGCATAGATAACTAAAAACTGAACAGTCCCAGGATACGTCTAAGGACGAAATTGTATAATTTGAGTGAGTGATGCGGTGGTGAATCATATCCTCGCTACGCTCGGTCATCTGTTGGACGTGCGCTCACCTCTGAGCACGCTGGTTGTGGGAGTAGGGCTGAAAATAACTTGCACTGTATTTCTCAATGTTGTTGACCCTGCTGCTAGAGCAGGTTGCCAACTTAACAGATTTCCAACACGAATATTTGCGCATTACACTATTACCTACAATAAATACCATCTCCCTCTCAGTGCCAATATTCACCCAGCAACCAGTCAGTACACGTCACCCACACACGTGCCACATATCTCAAATATACTTTTGATGTCGAAAATTTGGCACCTGAAAAATGGATGTTATTCCATTGTCAATTTGAGGTTAAAAGACATTAAATTCATAACAAAATTGTTTATTTTATAAAGTTAATGAACTCGAAAAAATCTTAGATGACCAGTACCTGGTTTATCAAGCACATACTGGCCAAAAATTAACTTAACAACTAACCTTAGAACAGTGTTTCTCAACCTATTCGGTCATGGGACCCCCCGAAGTAATGTAAAATTTGTCTGCGGCCCCCCTGTATATTATATATACAGGGGGAGAGAGTACAGGGAGCGGGTGAGCCGTGACGTCAGCGTTTATATTGTGCCTGTGTCGTATTTTGAACGCTTAAAACAGGATTATATTATTTTATAAAAATACTCAAAAAACTTCGAAATAAAAGCAAGCTCGACACAAAAACACTTATAAACAAAGCAATGAAAAAATATGGCTTTTAAAAGTTCAGAAGCTCTAATTTTCATCAACAGACGGCACAAGTTAGTTTGCATTAGTAAGTTTTATAAAATGATAAATAGAATTGGTGTTTTATTGGGGTTCGGTCGACATAAAAAAGCAGTTTGCGAAATATTTAAAATTATTTTATTCCTGTTTGCTGACTAGTTTTGGTTACATTCTGAACCATTCTCAAAGCTTGCAAACTATTATGTAAAAATCCAAAAAACATAACTGAAACTCTCCAAAATAAACCTGAATTATAGGATATCAAGGATAATTTTGTTTTTTTTAATAGAACTTTTGAAAAGAAACAGGTTTTACTTAAACATTCTTTTAATAGTTTTTATGGTTGACGAAAAACTGTATTCCCTATAATGACTTGAAAGTAAAGTATTTTTATTTACAAGTATTCAAAGTGGCTTCTATTTTGATTTAAACACTTTCGCATCTTTACTCTTCTGTTATCTGTAGCTCGATACATAATAATAAAAAAATAAATAATAATAGTAATAATAAATATAGCACTTTCAAGTCGTACCTACTTGAAAGTACTTGAAGTACCTCCACGCGAACTATTATCATAGAAACGCATCAGCCGACACATATACTTGATTTGACTTTGATATAGTTTAAAATTAATTGTCAAAATAAGTATAATTTATTTTATTTCTGTAATAGAAGATATATTTTTATGAATATAAATGTAATAGGTATATTTATGAATTTAACACATTTTGAGCACATTGATCTCATTTCTATTATATTTTCATGTTTCGGTCTTATATGACTTCGCGGCCCCCCTACGAAGCTTTCACGGCCCCCCGGTTGAGAAACGCTGCCTTAGAAAACACACTCGTACGCTTGCATTTGCGACTGGAAAAATGTAATTTACGAACAAGCTCATACAGATTGAAATATACAGATCATATACAGATTGAAATAAAATAGAGGGAACACGATTTTTATCGAAATCGCGATGGTGACTTTGTTAGGAAAAATAATTGATGTGAAGTGTGAATATTCACACATTTCAGGGTTTCGCAGGTATATAATAAGTGAAGGCGGTATGCTGAGTGTGTAGGACAAATTTTACTTTGTAGTAATCACGGCAAAATGAACGATATTTTTAAAATAATTTATCGTCTGTTAATCATATAATAAGACTGGTTATTAAATTTACGCTCATAAAAATTAAATACAACATTTGTCAAAATATAACTAGAATTTTGACAAAATAATTTCAACATAATAAAAATGCAAAAAAAAAAAAACAGAAAAAATAAAATCCACCCGTACTCGAACTCGGAACCCTTCGTTTTCCAGCCAGTTCAAGAGCGCTCTAACGCATGTAGCCATCGCACGCTATGCATGTGAGTGTCTTACATTGGTATAACTTTTGTACTTTGTGAACCAAAAACCACAAAAAATGCGTTATTTTCCAAAAACATAATCTGATCAAAAATTCCTGTTGTACTATTTCGGTTCACACCAATATACATTACTTAGAATTTTTTTAGATTTTTAGTTTAAACCATCTGGGCTACAGGGTGTGGGACAAAATTTTTTTTGCACATTTTTGGCAAAAATCGCATCAAGATAATTTATTTTGCAAAAATAAAAATTTGATAGTTAATCCACGTACTAAGGGCTTTCATTTGATACCCTACTCAGAATTTAAAAAAAATATTTTTGTTTTTGATGAGCACATATTTGTTTATATTTTTAGGGGGGTATGTTTTTTAGATGTTTTAGTATTTTTCCTATGTGCGGGTCAAAGAGTTGTATAAGCATGTCAAATTTCAACTCTCTAGGTTTAGCCGTTTGGCTACAATTTTTACCGAACAGACAGACAGACAGACAGACAGACAGACAGACAGACAGACAGACAGACAGACGACAAAATGACGGTATACGGGTTTTTTGGTCATACCTACAAAACCCTAAAAATGACCACCCAAGTACGAGGTGTGTAAATTAACTAACCGGACTGGCAACATAGCGTTTGATCTGGCAACATTTGAGACGTGGGACTTGGAGAGGCGGCAGGTGAACATGTGACACGTCTTCAGTACGATTTTGAACTCGCTAGATTAATTTTGTTGTCCGTAGCGATTTTTTTCATGAAACAGTTTTTTCTAGTACGTTCTAGAAATGAGTGACATTCATTTCGAGCAACGGTGTGCTATCAGGTTTTGCTCAGGCTTGGGCACAGTGTAACGGAAACTTTTGCAAAACTTCAGCAGGCCTACGGAAACTATGTTTTGTCAAGGACCAAGATTTTTTGGTGGTTTAAGGCATTTTCAGAAGGAAGAGAGTTGACTAAAGATGAATCACGCAGTGGAAGGCCTTCATCTTCAAGAACCAATTAAAATGTTGACAGAATCCGAGATCTTGTGCGTTCAGATCGTTGACAGTCAGTTCAGTGAAGAGTTGAATTTGACTCACACTACCGTTCATCAGATTTTGACCAATGAATTGGGAAAAAAATCTGCAATTTCAATAAACGAGTTTCTGGCCAGTAAAAACATTCCTGTGGCTCCTCAGCCTCCTTATTCGCCTGACTTGGGTCCTTGTGACTTTATCCTCTTCCCAAGATTGAAAAATCACCTAAACGGGACGTCATTTTGGGACACTTAAAAACATTCAAACGTCCAAGAAGGGCTAACGAGATGGAGCCCCCCCCCAGATCAAAATACTTATAAGTATTTATAAGCGAGGACCTATGTTTCAGGTCATCACTTGTATTTTGAAAAATAAACTGCTTTCAGTCAATACCTATTGCCAAGTAATTTCTTGATTCCTACTAGAACAATTTTGTCTTCTGAGCCCCCCTCCCAAATCTGTAAAGTCAACTTGATTAATAGTATCCCAGGAGAGAAGACGTTTTTGATCTATACACGTTAATAAAAAATAAAATATAACAAACATAGTCATAAATATAACAATTAATTTATTTATAACATTTTGAAAATATATTAAATATATATCAACAAAGTCCCAATTAAAGTGACAGAAAAAAGGCGAGGTCGTTCTTAAAATAGTCGAGAAATAAGTGCCAAATATTATCTCACTGGGTAAAAAAAGAGCAATTACGAATTATCTTGTAAATATTTGAAAACATTTATTTTTATACAAAACAAACTTTCATGTCGAGTCGGGCAATGAACCAGCGACTTCCACGGATCAGCTTCACGGCGGAACTCCGCAGTCAGCGGCCAATTAGAGGAGGCACAACCTCTGAGGACCTCAATCACTTTACTCTCCCACTTCCACCCCAATAATCACCTCTTTGTTCTCTTCGCATTCTTTCATGTAGGGTTAATTTAAAAAATTTAAATATAAATTAAAAGACGTATTTTTTTTTCATATAACACAAATAATAAAATAAAAATTGATGTAAAGTGTGAATTTTCATACATTTCAGGGTTAAATAGGTATATAGTAAGGTTCAACATATTGTGGGTATATATTAAAAATAATAAATTTCGATAACTTTTGAAAAAATAATCCACGTGTATCTAAAGACTTACAAGCGTACTTAACTATGAGATTGGCTCGCATCAAGACCAAATTATGCCACGCAGTTCTGAAGCCAGTCAGATAAATATTATTTGTACGTTTCCGATAATTTTCGAAATAAATACCAGATCAAAAATTCTTGTTGTATTATTCCGGATCGTATTAATGTGTATTACAAACAAAAATTTCAGAATTTTAGATAAAACTCTCTAGGTAACAGTGTTTGGCACAAGAATAAATTTAGAACGTTTTTAACAAAAATCGTTTTAAAATAATTAAATTTTATAAAATATTTTTCTTTCCTTAATCTATGCTTAAAGAGCTATTGTTTAACCACACAATAAATTTGAAAAAGTACACATTTTTCAATATATATATATATATATATATATATTTTGTTTTTTTTTTTCGAGAAACGAGAAAAATTACTGTTTAACAATGTACATTGTATTTTATTGGACATTGGTGTCGGAAAAGAGTTTTTTGACATTTTCGTAGAAAATCATGCAAAAAGTTGATTAAACAGTTAAAAATTTTGGCGCACAGCAACGCTTGCTATTTGCGCCAAATCATGTTAAAATATTATCACAAAGGTAACTGACTTACCATTCGGTATAAAAGTTTTTGGTCATACCTACAAAATGTTGTGTGAATTTTCACATATTTAAAATATTCGTAGGTAACTGAAAGAGACGTAAGTGAAATAGACCTATTTTTGAGCAGATTCTGTTGATTGGTCGGTAACTCTGTTTGTAACGAAACTTGATTTAAATTCATCTTTACGATTTAGATTAAAACCGAGAGGTAGAGAAAATGTAATCCCACTTCTGACACCGGTGACGTCATACGGATACCGCAATATTCGGCGGTTGACATGAATGGCAGCTCGGTTGCTGTATTCATACAATGCTGTCTCAAACCTCGAGTTGTTCAACTATTTAATGACTATTATTAGCGCGAGGTTCATAGACTCAACTAACTTTGGAATAAGATCTGTTGCAGCGAGGAGGAATCATCGGTTATGCTGATCGCTCGTTGAAATGTGCTTACAAATATGGATTTGCACCAGTTATCCATCTAGTGTTTTGTTATATACTTCTAAAACCAATTTACCAAATCTATTACAGACGTTTTGCTGGTGGAATCTTTGAATATTTGCACCAGTTATCCATCTAGTGTTTTGTTATATACTTCTAAAACCAATTTACCAAATCTATTACAGACGTTTTGCTGGTGGAATCTTTGAATATTTGCACCAGTTATCCATCTAGTGTTTTGTTATATACTTCTAAAACCAATTTACCAAATCTATTACAGATGTTTTGCTGGTGGAATCTTTGAATATTTGCACCAGTTATCCATCTAGTGTTTTGTTATATACTTCTAAAACCAATTTACCAAATCTATTACAGACGTTTTGCTGGTAGAATCTTTGAATATTTGCACCAGTTATCCATCTAGTGTTTTGTTATATACTTCTAAAACCAATTTACCAAATCTATTACAGACGTTTTGCTGGTAGAATCTTTGAATATTTGCACCAGTTATCCATCTAGTGTTTTGTTATATACTTCTAAAACCAATTTACCAAATCTATTACAGATGTTTTGCTGGTGGAATCTTTGAATATTTGCACCAGTTATCCATCTAGTGTTTTGTTATATAGTTCTAAAACCAATTTACCAAATCTATTACAGATGTTTTGCTGGGGGAATCTTTGAATATTTGCACCAGTTATCCATCTAGTGTTTTGTTATATACTTCTAAAACCAATTTACCAAATCTATTACATATGTTTTGCTGGTGGAATCTTTGAATATTTGCACCAGTTATCCATCTAGTGTTTTGTTATATACTTCTAAAACCAATTTACCAAATCTATTACAGATGTTTTGCTGGTGGAATCTTTGAATATTTGCACCAGTTATCCATCTAGTGTTTTGTTATATACTTCTAAAACCAATTTACCAAATCTATTACATATGTTTTGCTGGTGGAATCTTTGAATATTTGCACCAGTTATCCATCTAGTGTTTTGTTATATACTTCTAAAACCAATTTACCAAATCTATTACATATGTTTTGCTGGTGGAATCTTTGAATATTTGCACCAGTTATCCATCTAGTGTTTTGTTATATACTTCTAAAACCAATTTACCAAATCTATGACATATGTTTTGCTGGTGGAATCTTTGAATATTTGCACCAGTTATCCATCTAGTGTTTTGTTATATACTTCTAAAACCAATTTACCAAATCTATTACATATGTTTTGCTGGTGGAATCTTTGAATATTTGCACCAGTTATCCATCTAGTGTTTTGTTATATACTTCTAAAACCAATTTACCAAATCTATTACATATGTTTTGCTGGTGAAATCTTTGAATATTTGCGCCAGTTATCCATCTAGTGTTTTGTTATATACTTCTAAAACCAATTTACCAAATCTATTACATATGTTTTGCTGGTGGAATCTTTGAATATTTGCACCAGTTATCCATCTAGTGTTTTGTTATATACTTCTAAAACCAATTTACCAAATCTATTACATATGTTTTGCTGGTGAAATCTTTGAATATTTGCGCCAGTTATCCATCTAGTGTTTTGTTATATACTTCTAAAACCAATTTACCAAATCTATTACATATGTTTTGCTGGTGAAATCTTTGAATATTTGCACCAGTTATCCATCTAGTGTTTTGTTATATACTTCTAAAACCAATTTACCAAATCTATTACATATGTTTTGCTGGTGGAATCTTTGAATATTTGCACCAGTTATCCATCTAGTGTTTTGTTATATACTTCTAAAACCAATTTACCAAATCTATTACATATGTTTTGCTGGTGGAATCTTTGAATATTTGCGCCAGTTATCCATCTAGTGTTTTGTTATATACTTCTAAAACCAATTTACCAAATCTATTACATATGTTTTGCTGGTGGAATCTTTGAATATTTGCACCAGTTATCCATCTAGTGTTTTGTTATATACTTCTAAAACCAATTTACCAAATCTATTACAGATGTTTTGCTGGTGGAATCTTTGAATACGAGGGTTACCTTTGTTTTTACAAACGACCACTAGATGGCAATATTGAAATGTGGCATTACTATATTTGTAAATTTGACATTTGTTATTGTGAAATTAGTGGCAACTTATAAATTGACCGAGTAGTTTGTTGACAGTGAGTGTTTAAAAACAAGTTTGTGAAAAATGGACATTACTCGTGAAGACTTCGTTGGATGAATTTTTACGATTTTAGTAAAGGCCTAACTCTACAACCATACATAGAGAATTTGTTTGCAGATTTTCGTCGTGTTCGTGCGTCAGTGATTAATCTCGTGAAGGTCGACCAAAATCGGTTGTGATTCAAAAAAACATCGATGCTGTGCGCAAAACGATTGAAGAAGAACGAATGTGACTTACCGTGGGATAGAGGCATCTTTTGGCATATCGCAGACTGCAATACATTCGATTTTGCATGAACATTTAGCTGTGAAAAAGATCTGTTCCCGATGGATTCCGCATAATTTCACCAAAGCTCAAAAAAAGGCTCGTGTTGATTGGTGTAAAGGAATGCTAAAAAAATTCAACCTAGGCACTGCAAAATCCTTATACAACGTCGTTACAAGTGACGAAACTTGGATTTATTGAACTGCTATGAACCGGAAACTAAGCAACAATCCACTGTTTGGGTCTTCCAAGATGAACCGAAACCCACAAAAGTTGTTTCTTTGTATAAGTAGTGTTTTGTTATATACTTCTAAAACCAATTTTACCAAACCTATTACAGATAGACGTTTTGCTGGTAGAATCTTTGAATATTTGCAGCAGTTATTCATCTAGTGTTTTGTTACATAATTCTAAAACCAATTTTACCAAATATATTACAGGTGGATGCTTTGCTGGTGGAATCTTTGAATATTTACACCAGTTATCCATCTAGTGTTTTGTTATATACTTCTAAAACCAATGTTACGAAATCCATTAGAGATGGGTATGTAGATGTCATATAAGTAGATGAGTGTTAGCCCCCGATGCGATGGGTGTACCTCGCCGGCCGATCGGTAGGTAGGTAGATGAGTGGAAAGCACGGATGAGAGCACTGGAGTGGATGGTGTTGAAGAGCGGGACAGTGTGGCGGGTCAGTGACCCCTGTGGGTCTGCACGACCTTCCCCAACATGCTCTCTCCTGGCAGCGGGCTGCACGCTAAACTCCACGCTCTGTACGACCGATGCAACTCAAACATTACTCCGGATGCACCAGAGAAAGTTATATAACTAACACGCCTTATCCACATACACTCTTGTCATTGATTCAAAAAAGTCAGTTAGTTAGTTAAATTGTCTGGCTCACAGCAACGTTGGCTATTTGCCCCAACACAGTCCATCTAAATCACTACATTATATATTAACAAGAATAAATAAAACAATAAATAGATAAATAAAAATTTGGTTGCAGTAAAGTAGTGGTTAGCTCACTCACTTCGTAAGTGTAGGACCGCGAGATCGTTCAGCAGAATGGACAGAAGATTTAAAAAAAAATCTTGGCCGTTGCAATCGTAGTCCCACTCAGCCTTCCTTAAATGATTTTCTGTATCTCTGAATTTAAATTCGGGAATATGGGGCGTGTTTCAAAAAGCTCGTAAAACCCAGCGATCTCAGTAACGTAAAAAGTAGTTAGGTAACACCAAAGAGCGCTAGTTGCGACCATAAAATTTTTGAAAACAGATAGGAACTCATCCACATACTCTTACTTAATCCTTAGCTTCTCTACTTTTCGATGTGAAGCACATAATCAGTAAAAGAAACTTTACATAGACAACCCAGCAAACATTTTTATACGGGCCAGTACTGTTGAAGCACATACTCCCCGGCATTGAAAGTAATGGGCTAGTACCCCGGTGTCCCCGTGGCCGTTAGCTGGCCCATTGGCGTATGAATTGTCGGCCCAGCAGCGGTAAAGTGCAAAATAATCGCATTAGTTGCAAGATTTATTTCTGACGGATCTGTGTTTATATTATACCCACTCTCTAGTATTCCAAATGTAACATATGTATATTTACTTTATACTTGCCCAGTATTAAAATAAATTAATGGTTAGGTGCAAAATAAATACTCATTGGCCATTTCACCATCGTTGAATAAATTTATTTCATAAATAAAAAACAATTTCGAATCGGTTTTAAACTATTAATGAAGAAATTTACGTTGCTGTCAATAGAATGATGCGATATTGTCAACTTTATTCGTTAAATAAATGTATTCAACGATGGTGAAACAAAAGTAAAATGTAACATATTATCAAAAATAAGGAGTGCTCATAAAATGCTGGTAAATTACTTCGTATAGGAGGAGTGCGAAATACAAATGTGAAGTACATTATTAATACTGGCGTTGCACAAACTTTTAGTGCCAGCAATTTACCAACAGAAAAATACGTATGCCGGCATTCAGCTGATGGTTGAATGTTTGCTGGGAAATGTTTGGTGGTATTGCTAAAATGCTTGATGATAATGGAATACTATTTAGTACACGTTATATTTATGAAAATTAAATCATTTTTATCCGCAGCACCTATATTGAGAACCGCGAAAAATTCAAAATGCCGGCAAATATAGACTACCAAATATCTATAAGCAGTTTTCACAATAGAACAAAATAGCTTTGAACACATTTATAGCATGAATCTTTAGCTATAGTTTGCCGCATTGTACGCAAATATGCGACGAATGGTTTTAAAAATGGCGTTTATAATGCAATTTGTTGGGTCTAGATGGATGTACACCAGAGTACATAGTATTAGAGGAGACGAAAGTGTACAAAATTAAAATAGAAGCTCTTAAAAGAGCAATAAGATTTGAAGAAAATATAACAAAGAACCAAGAAAAACAATTATTAAACTAATGCTGGAAGGAATTGGAAAATCCAGATAAACAGAAAAAAAAACATCAAAATGGCAGATAAAAAGAAGTAAAATGTACGAATACGGAGGCTATTCAACAGAAGAAGTAAGGAGGAAAATAGAGAGTGGACATGGAATGCAGGAGATAATAGAAAGAATGAAGGACATAAAACAACAAGAATTAAGCGAGAGAATAAACGGATCAAGGTACAATTATAAGTACAAGAAAAATTGGAGCACAAAAGACCGCTGTATCTAAAAGAAAAGGGAAACGGGAAAAAAAACAATAATTGCAAGGTTTAGATGTGGGAATGCGGAAACAAATTTTGGTTAAAAGAGGAGGATAAACGATGTAGAATGTGCAGAGAAGAAAGGGAGACGGTTGAACATATGCTGGAAGGATGTGAAGAAATGAGAAGCAAAGGAGGAACAAGAGAAGATATTTTAGACGGAAATGGCTGCGGATACACATGGATGAAAGAGGTAATAGAGAGGAGAAAGGAAATCAAAGAAAAAGAAAATAATAAGAAATAATGCAAAATAGATTTCAAGCCAACAGGCAGAAATTAAATTTATATTTTAGTTAAAATTATAATGAAGAAATATAATGCAATTTGTTTATTTACAGTTTTAATTACAGTATTAATTGACCATATTTGACCGAATCAGGGATTCGTCTTTCCGATAAACTAGGCACGAAACCTGTGGAGCACACCATTGAAGAAGGACAGTTACGGTGGTATGGTCATGTGAATAGGATGAGTAATGACAGGAAAGCAAAATAGTCATGAAAGCGAGAGCATTCAGGAGAAATTGCAGAGGAAGACCACGGAAAGTATGGAGCGAACAATTGAAGAATGCGGTTAAAAAAGAGGAATAAATTTGAAGAACGCTAATCTCAGGACGAAGGGCATAAATACATGGAAAAGTTATGGAAAAAATCACTTACTCTGGCAGGTTTGGCGGTTTATAAGATATCACCATGGTTCCGTAATACATAATTGTCGTTGTGCAGGTGCATTGGCCCTATTGTTGTGAGTGAAAGTGAAAGAGGAGTCGTTCCATTGACACCAGATCAACCCGTCATTGTCTGCGAGGAGATGATCGCAGTGATCCCACCTCCTGATAATATTATGACGACTAACAATTGCAGAAGAAAGTGTTTTTATGTTCTACAATAATGGATTTACGAGATTGCATCTTACATTAAACAATCAACTTATTACACTTATTAAATGTCTCTTTTTTAAAAGAACATTCTTTTAAAACTTCCTAACACATTTTTCATAAGTTAGGCTTTCGTAGGTAACACCATGCAACCCTTAAACCAACAAATGGCTGGAAGCTATAGGTGCTTTTCTATGTAAGCTAAAAAGAGGCGTAATACTGATCAAGTGTGCATCCAAAAAATTTTCTTAGGGGGACTTTTTTGTTGAGAAAATTGTTTTATAAGGGAAGGGATCGGGAAATACTAAGCAACAAGTGTAACAAAAAGCACTTTATTTTTCAAAATGCCAGTGTTGACCTAAAAAACAAAAGGTCCTCACTTCTAAAATACAAGTAATGACCTAGAAAGAGTTGTCATTTACAAAATATGAATGACAACCTAAAAACAAAAAAGGTCCTCACTTCCTGAATACAAGAGATATTTTTAAAAAAATCCTCGCTTCTAAAATACGAGTGAACCTTATGAGCATTAGAATTCAAGTGTAGGGTTGACTGGAGAGAGTATAGCTCCGTCGCTGGAACAGCGCAGTTCGTCATTTTGCGTCATAACTTCAATGACAAACTTAGTGGCGAAAAAATAACTAAATCGATTTTTTTGCATGTGAATTATAGACTCATATTGCTCTTTACTCTTTTATTTTACTAAAACATACCTTTTGAAGTCATATTTAGTTTGTGTTCGATAGTCATTTGGAAGATTTACAAATTTTAAAAGTGTTTATTTAATATAGGGACATTTTTATTGGTATCTCTGAATAAAACGATGTTTACATTTGTCATTTAATAATACGTCTGTTGTGTTTTGATGCTGACTTGTGTTCAAATATCTAACTTATAGTAATTTCTAAAAACCATTTTTATTTAATTTGCTGTTTATTTAGCAGTTTTGTATTATATATTAGTAGTTACCCAGCAAACATTTTTATACGTGCCAGTACTGGTAAAGCACATACTCCCCGGCATTGAAAGTAATGGGGCCAGTGCCCCGGTGTCCCCGGGGCCGTTACTGGCCCATTGATGTATCAATTGCTGGCCCAGCAACGGTAAAGTGCAAAATAATCGCATTAGTTGCAAGATTTATTTCTGATGGTTTTAAGTAAAAAGTATGAGTGAAGAAGAGTGCTTATAAAATGCTGGTAAAGTACTTCGTATAGGCGGAATGCGAAATACAAATGTGAAGTACATTATTAATACTGGCGTTGCACTTACTTTTGGTGCCAGTAATTTACCAGCATAAAAGCAGTTTGCCAGCATTCGGCCGTTAGTTGAATGTTTGCTGGGTACAGTCTGTTCCAAACGGTTAAGCGGAACTAGATTTTGCAATCTAGTTACTTTCATCGTTTAAATCGTGCCTTTCGGCCGTTTTTTTAAGCTTTGTAAATCATACTTTAAACATTTTTTGGTTAAGGTTAATATAATTTTAAAATGTCATTTTCTTTACATTTTGATTTTTTGTGTCATTCTTAATACAAATTTCCCATTTATTTATTTTTTTGTCATTAAAATATCTAAAAAAAAATATTTAATTTTGACATATGTCATTCGTTTCCATGGTTTCATTGTTGGAATTTTAAATTTTGACATCCCAACGTGAAAAATGAAATAACCCAAGCAAGGTCCCTTCTCGTGACAACCTAAAAGAACTAAATTCCCATTTAGTTCCGCTTAACCGTTTGGAACAGACTGTATATATTTTCTTATAGATTTTCTTATTTGATTTTGTGTGTACTGCATACTTTCTAGGTTATATTCAACTTATTTTTATTTTATCTTTGATCATATTTTTTGATCACATCAGTCCTTTATAGGACTATTTTGCCTATTAGAATAGTTTATTTGTTTCTATTCTGTTCTTATACTTATATTTTCATTTCATTTCGATACAAGTGACAGCGTACAAATATTACATTCGTTAAATAGATGAATGTAAACGTACTAAACCTGACGTCACATTTTTTTGTGACGTTTCAAATGACGCAACTGCATTGTTTCGCCGATTTCCCTATAGTAGCATTTTTGCTTTGAGGCCTTGCGGAATCTGTATTGTAATGTTGATATTAAATAATTCGACGTCATTAGATAGATATTATCTTTAGCTACAATATGGTAAAAAGAAAACATTTTTTTAACTTAATTTACTGAACTTTTATACTTCAATTTTTAAGTAAATTTCAACTTGTTTGTCTGTCGCCAGTTATTCCATTTTCTTTCAAAAAATGACTTTTATTTTCAATTAAATTTAATTATAACAATATAATAACTAGCTTAGTCAACTAATAAATTACCAATTACTATTAAACTGTTTGCCAACAAACATAAAATCAGTTTTTATTCGTTCGCAGGGGGATAAATTATGTGAAATGTCCCTGGGTATTTTCTGCAGATTGCAAATGATGCTCATCATCCTGCCGAGCCGCAACTTTCGTCCTAATGATAAACAAGCTGCCTTTTACTACCACCATATTTCAACATGCCTTCTTCTTTATTGCTCATTTAGATATTTTTAATTTTGTTCATTTATCGTGTTTTGGTTATAAATTAAGAAAATAATTAATAATTAAAATATGGAATGCTCTCCTAGATTGTTCCACTGAGGTCTTTAGAAATCTACTCTACAATATACAGGACGTATAAAAAAAAGAAGCTTTTGCGCAAGTTACAAATAAAAATTTGATGACCAAAGTTTACCCAAAAAATCGAATGGTAGTACAGTAATACCCCGTTACTCGACTGCCTCTTAGCTCGACGTTTTCGCCACTCGACGTAAATGTCGAGAGTGAGAGTCGACGGAGCATCGCTATCCGACGCGTGATCGAGTACTGATCACGTGATAAATATTTTGGTAAACAAAGCAAAATGAACGCATGGCCAGCAGTTCGCGCCTAGATATCTTGGCGACAACAACTCAGATTTAGTGCAGCTATGAACTATTTATTCTTTGCTAGAATAAGTGATTTATATTTATAATTATGGGTCCAAAGGATAGAAATGCAAGCATAGCTAAAAGTAAAACATATACATATATGTATTTCCTTATATGTATATGTATATGTACATATGATTCCCTTATGGAGAGTTTCTTATGGAGAAATTCGACTCGCTACTCGATGCTTTTTCAGAACGAATTAACGTCGAGTGGCGGGGTATTACTGTATTGAAATCTTCCGTAACAAACTAGAAGTACCACAAATCAAGAACAAATTTGATTCTTCAAATGAGAAAGTATTGGACCATTATAGTGGTTATCGTGTTGGATATCTTTGTACAGAGCTTTTGAAAAGAAACAACTATTACATAAATATTTTTTTTAAATATTTTTTACGGTTTACATAAAATTGTAATCTTTATATCGACTTGAAAGTAAAGAATTTGCAGTCGTCTGTAGGCGGCCACGGGCATTTCGATAAAATTTGCACGTATTGTATTTCTACATAGATTTACATATGATCCGCATTGCGAATTTAATTTCTATTATAAAAAAATACTGTTTGAATTTGTACTGTCAACATTTTATATTATAAACAAGAATACTGTATTATATCGACGTTATAAGAAGTTTATACTTATTGTTATAATAAAATTATTTATTTTAATAATGTGTTTAATAAAATACAGAGCTACAATAATTGAGATAAAATATATCGACTTACATGTTAATACAGGTGTAATATATTCTTTGAAATGAAATATCCATATTTGTTTATAATAATTCAAAATGTGCGTCTGCACAGACAGTTCAAAACTGGTAATTTCATGACGGTAACTTAAGGACAAAATTACTGTAGCTGATGACAGCACCAGAGATTTAAACATCAAGTGTGAAAGCATACCGATCTTAAACATCGGTGAACTTTAAGTTCAGGTCTTAAAGTTCTAGTATGAAAAGGGTATTAGTTAGGCGTACATTGGCTATTTGCGTCCCTTAAATTGCTAAACTGCTGCCATTATCTACTTTGGTCCAGCGTTTTTGTGTAGCCGTGTTTCGCGAGATGTATTTGGGTGCGAGAGCGGCAAGTTGCGGGCATCTCGGTCATCTCGGGCACCTCGAGTAACGGCTTGTTTACCATAACCGACAATTAGAGCATTATCCGTGAAGCGCGCTCTAAGATGGCCGCCCAAAGTCTGTTCACCCTGCCTGCCTGCCTGCCTGCACAAGAGAGAAAGTGCCACCGGTCACATCATACCATTTACTTTCACTCTCACTAACATAAACACCATCTCTCTCGATCTATGTATGCATATATGTATCTACATTTGTGTAAGCAAGAATCTATGTATATACCCTAGATGCGCCTAACTAACAACAAGTGGAGTATCCCCAATTTTAAATATTTAAAACCGAAAGTCTTCGAAAATTTAAACCTTTTCAAACTCGAAAAGTTCTGAGAACTGAATTAGAGATGGTTCGTTCGTGAACGAACCAAGGCTCACTGAGCCGGATCAATACACCAGTGGCGCAGCAGATTACACGGCGCTGCTCACGGAGTTGAAGAAAAAGTTTGTTAACCACAAGAGTAGTTAATTTTTACTTGCCCGACCTTAATATATAAGGGGCAAGTATTGTAATCGCGAAAATTTTCGATGTCGAGATTTTGACGGATGACCATGTTTCATGGTCCAGGGAATCCAAAAAACCTATTTTCGAAGTGCCGTCCGTATGTGTGTGTGACTTGTGTGTGTGTGTGTCTGTGTGTCTGTGTGTATACACGATAACTCAAAAACGGTTTAACTTAAACAGTTCGTTCTGATACCAAAAAATTATCCTAATAATTAGGAAGAAACCTATTGTTTTTTATTAATATCCGAAACCCGAAACGGAAGTTATTAAACTTTAAAATTTACAAAAATTCGTAACTGGTAAACCAAGCTTTGGACAAAAAATTGTATAGGACATAATTTGATGTATTTTTGAAGATATATCCAAATCATCTTTTAAATTTATATATATATATATATATATATATATATATATATATATATAAAATAATATATATATATATATATATATATATATATATATATATATATATATATATATATATATATATATATATATATATTTGTTTTTATTATTATTATTTTTATTGGAGGGCAAGTCTAGCGGAGGGCTCCCTTCGCCACTGGTTTAATCATTTCATTGTAAACAATATTGAATTTTTTTTTCGTATAAATAAACATTTTTTTAAGATTACCTACTCTTGATAAATCGACATTATTATTGTTCAAGTGAAAATACATTACTTTCCAAATATGCTCCAACGAATTATATGAAGGGGAGCGTTGATCCTTTTGCCCCCTGACACATCGACTAAAACATTCGCCCAGTCAAATGATGAAACTGTTTTAAACAACTAATTACTCGATTCAGATAAGATAAAGTGGAAATCTGACTTCGGTATAACCTTCAGAATGTAATTTTAAAGCGACACCTCAAACGTGAAATAGAGTAGAAATAGTAGAAATATAATAAAAAGAGTAGTTTTGGAGACAATCGCGCCCTAAAAATCGGTATTTGGTTTTATTTTGTAGATAACACTGAATATTAATACCTTCTTAGGTATTTTTGAAATTATGATGTTTTACACACAAAAAGGACTGATATAAGTTGTACTGAACAACAGTGGCGAACCAGGGGGGGAGTCAAACCCCCTCTGATGGTCCAATGAAATGAAAATTTAACAAATTTAACATAATTATTTGTTTAATTTTAATTTAATTTGTCGCACATCGGCCACCATTTTAGTACTTTTTAGGAAATTATGTTACATTTATTTAATGTAAACATTGCATATATTTTAATGTAACCGTACAATAACAAATGACAATAAGCATAGAACAGTTATTCCATAACAAGTGATGGAATGAAATACACGCAAAATGCATAAGAAGATAAGTGCTTTAGAATAACATGCCAACTCTTGTGTTAGAATATTAACTTTCTGTAGTTAAAATTGGTTTTAGAATTGGTAAATTATATGGTGGTTGTGGAGAAAAATTATAGAAAACATTTCTTGCCAGATTGAACATCCTAAAGAAATTGTTCTATTAATTCGATAATCTGACTAAATGTTCTTAAAATATACACTTATAAGTCAAAATATTTGTTTTTTTAAACATTTTTTTGCAACTTGTTATTGAACTAGTAACCTATATAATAATATCAACAAAATTCGCAAATCTTCGCTAAATTATGACTAAGTTAAAATGGGTTAAAAATGCAAAACATCACTGATCTGCCGAAAAATTTATAGTTTTTTTTTCGATCGAACAGGGCCGCATTGAAATAATTTTTATAAAAGCATGCGTATAACATAAAAATTTACTATGTTAGAAACATAAAACAGTCATAAAAACAAAAAGTAATAAATAAACGGTGCACAACAGTGCACAAACACTCACATATAGTACAATTTTATGTCAAAAATTTCAAATATTCTCCAAGGAGAATGCGTCTTTGCGGTATAACCATGAAACCCTTTTACCATGATTTTATGTGCGTTCAGAAGTGCCCCTAAAATTAAATTAAAATAAGAAAATTTGTATAGTGTGTTCAAGTATTAGAATGCAGTATTGCTCTTATAGAAAATGAGAGCGGTATTGCCAAATATTGCAAAAGTATCAAACGTATCAATGAACCCAAAATATTATGCGCAATTTTTACCGACCGTCAACATATATAAGCGAGGTATTGTGATCATACTGATTTTGACATTTCGAGATTTCGATGGATCTCCACGAATTCAGGTCCCTACATAACGTTTTGACTATTTTTAGCATGATGTCTGTCGGTGTGTCTGTCCGTCCGTCCGTCGGTCTGTCCGTCTGTCCGTCTGTCCGTCTGTCCGTCTGTCCGTCTGTCCGTCCGTCCGTCTGTCTGTCTGTGTACACGTGCAGAGCAAATTCGGCTGAAAGGATTTTTATGAAACTTCATATTTAAGCTTATGACATCAATGGCACAAGTTGATCAACTTTTGGTAAAAATCGGTTGACTAGAAATGGGAGTTTACTCGTGTCGATTTTAAGATTTTTGCGAATATTTAGCAACAGAAAAATATTTCGAAAAAATTTATTTAACAAAAGTTGCTATAAATGCAATAACTAATAACTTTCATTTGAGACGTTTTTTGATAAAACGAAAAAAATTTGAAATTTTTTTCGAAATTTTTCGAAAGTCTCAATTTTTTCATACTTATATGTAACGTTTCCATAGTCATGATAAATAATATCTCTGTTAGAATATATTAAGCCAAGTTATTTCTACTCTTCTGGTAGAATGTACTATTTTATACAAGTACTTTATGATGACGGTCAGTCCTGTGGTGGCCACAGCAGATTTTTTTTAATTTAGGTAATAACCTTAATTTCTTTATTTATCGCATAATAGCTATTTTTGCGTGAGTACAGCTAAAAATAGAGCCAATATATTTTGCCTCAGACATTCAACATAGGTCTTTTTTTATGGCTTTTACTTAATAAATTCCTACGCAACTCTGAAATGTATGAAAAATCACATTAGGTAAATTTTTAATTGTTTTATTATTTTACGTTAATTGTTCGTTATACTGATGCCGTGCCTGTCCAAGGAAGAAAAATGCGATGTAACCCTCCTTAAAGAATTACACAATTTAAAAATAAAAAAAAAAACGCGATAGCACGCAACTGCAAAATATGCGCGAATAGTCCGTCCAAAAATAGTAAGTCTTTTTTGAGTATATGGGTCAGTATGAGTGTGTGCTCGAGTCTAGACGGGCGGATTTAGACTCTGGGCACGCGTCGCTCCGGCACCCCGCCGAGTTCAACACCGTCTTCCACCAGAGGCGCACGTCACACCTCAGTGTATAGACACAGGGTGTAACACGAGGGAACAAGCCTTCCCTGATGTATTTGCAGGAACAAAAAAAAACTATTTATTTACTACTTATTAATTTTATTTTATAATTTAATTTAATGTTTTTTATTTTATTCCATTTTTTAAATAAATGTTATAAGGAGGTACAAGAGCAGGAAAGAACAGACAGAAAAGACAAATCGCGGAGTGTGAAAAGTTATATAGAGATAAGACTCAACGAAATTCCGTGATACTGGGAAAAGAGGAAGATTAAGATTAGAGTCAGGAGGATAGCGAGGTTGAGTTGCGGTAACGAAAAGAAGAACAACAAATACTGAAGGCAAAGGAGAAAAATTGACGAGACAACTGAAGGCAAGAAGGTAGGAGATCGGAGAGAGTAGTCGGAAGGAGAATAAGAAGAAAGAAAGGGACACTAGGAGAAGAAAAAAAAATTTAAAAAGTACTTATTTTGCTTGATTTGGTAAAATCTGTTTTAGAAGTATACAATAAAACCCTAGATGGATAAGTGGTGTAAATATTCAAAGATTCCACCAGCAAAACATCTGTAATAGATTTGGTAAATTGGTTTTAAAAGTATATAACAAAACACTAGATGGATAACTGGTGCAAATATTCAAAGATTCCACCAGCAAAACACCTGTAATAGATTTGGTAAATTGGTTTTAGAAGTATATAACAAAACACTAGATGGATAACTGGTGCAAATATTCAAAGATTCCACCAGCAAAACATCTGTAATAGATTTGGTAAATTGGTTTTAGAAGTATATAACAAAACACTAGATGGATAACTGGTGCAAATATTCAAAGATTCCACCAGCAAAACATCTGTAATAGATTTGGTAAATTGGTTTTAGAAGTATATAACAAAACACTAGATGGATAACTGGTGCAAATATTCAAAGATTCCCAGCAAAACATCTGTAATAGATTTGGTAAATTGGTTTTAGAAGTATATAACAAAACACTAGATGGATAACTGGTGCAAATATTCAAAGATTCTACCAGCAAAACATCTGTAATAGATTTGCAGGTATTTTTATCATCGTCTTTCAGATAGATCTTAATTTTTCTGGATGTTCGTATGAACTGTTTGTAAAAATGTTTTATTATTAATGTTGTGGTAGTGTGTGACAGTATGGAGAAGTCGAGGAGGGACTCCTGCAGAGCAGACCATTCGTGACACACGCGAACACCGCGCCATGCAGCCACTCTGCACGTCTCCTGGTGATCAGCGCATTCCAACCACGCTCTATCTCACCACTCACTATCGCACTTAACAATATTCAAATCTCTGCATTTTTATTCTTAATATTTGCACCAGAAATCCATCGAGTGATTTTTTATATATCTACTGCTAAAACCAATTTACCAAATCTATTACAGATGGATGCTTTGCTGGTAGAATCTTTGAATATTTGCACCAGTTATCCATCTAGTGTTTTGTTATATACTTCTAAAACCAATTTACCAAATCTATTACAGATGTTTTGCTGGTGGAATCTTTGAATATTTGCACCAGTTATCCATCTAGTGTTTTGTTATATACTTCTAAAACCAATTTACCAAATCTATTACAGATGTTTTGCTGGTGGAATCTTTGAATATTTGCACCAGTTATCCATCTAGTGTTTTGTTATATACTTCTAAAACCAATTTACCAAATCTATTACAGATGTTTTGCTGGTGGAATCTTTGAATATTTGCACCAGTTATCCATCTAGTGTTTTGTTATATACTTCTAAAACCAATTTACCAAATCTATTGCAGATGTTTTGCTGGTGGAATCTTTGAATATTTGCACCAGCTATCCATCTAGTGTTTTGTTATATACTTCTAAAACCAATTTACCAAATCTACTACAGATGTTTTGCTAGTGGAATCTTTGAATATTTGCACCAGTCATCCATTTAATGTTTTGTTATATACTTCCTAAACCAATTTACCAAATCTATTACAGATGTTTTGCTGGTGGAATCTTTGTATATTTGCATCAGTTATCCATCTAGTTTTTTGTTACATATCTATACTTCTAAAATCAATATTATTATACCTATTGCAGATGGATATGTGTTGTAGAATGAACTGTTAGAATGTAGTCCGGTGTGAAGGAGTAGAAGATGGGCGAGTGTTGTGGTCGCGAGTGTTATGCGGCTAGTACGGATCTGTAAGGCCGTGCGCTGAACATCAAAGGGTGGTAGGTTGACCCATTTCATGGTTGGCGAGGCGAACTCGCTAGCGAACGGACACTTGGAGTTCCTTCACCTTTCTCTCGGTCAACGCTGCCTCGCAATGCCTCCATACTATCTGCACAGTGCACTCACACAACCATCGAAGTATAATACAGAGGAAGCACCATAACATGCACTGCCTAGACACATAGACCAATTGCTGGGCTATGCCAGTCGTCCCACAACATATGAATCTCTGATTCTTAGCGAGATGCATCCAAATATAGTGCTAAACCATGGTATAATACAGAGGAAGCAGCATAACATGCACTGCCTAGACACATAGACCAATTGCTGGGCTATGCCAGTCGTCCCACAACATATGAATCTCTGATTCTTAGCGAGATGCATCCAAATACAGTGCTAAACCATGGTATAATACAGAAGAAGCAGCATAACATGCACTGCCTAGACACATAGACCAATTGCTGGGCTATGTCAGTCGTCCCACAACATATGAATCTCTGATTCTGAGCGAGATGCATCCAAATACAATGCTAAAACCATGGTATAATACAAAGGAAGCAGCATAACACGCACTGCCTAGACACATACACCAGTTGCTGGGCTATGTCAGTCATCTCAATGCATGAATATTAATTAATATTTCTAATAGAACTTTGGGAAATACATTTTAGAAATAACAAGGTTGAAACAAATATATAAGTTGTCTTCGTTGCTGACCAAATTCGTTCGTTACATTGTCAATGATTTCAGTATCCTCTTGCACTTTTTACTTATGAACGCAGAGATCTCAAATTTTTAAAATCGTATTCATTTGGATTATAAATAGTGCACACGTTAACAAATTATTTATTGAAAGAAGTCATTGACACTCATTCAATAAATACTTGGTAACTATTAACATTGCAATTGTAAAACAGACATTCTTCAACTATATATATGATTTTTTAAAAGTATTAATGAATATTTATTAGAATCCAATAAAGCATAGTCGATGTTAACTAAAACGTGATTAACTAAAACGTGATTATGTACATTGCAGAAAGTCTTTTTTTAGTACATCCTCTTCTGGGTGTTTCCCCTTCAAGTTATTCTGCCGGTGTCGATGCTAAAAGCTATAAGTAGTATTACACTGTTGTGGACCATATACTAAATCTGAATTTTTGTTTCAGATACCCAATAGTACAAAATTGTTCCTCGAATATGATATTTTACTCAGGAAAAAGTAAGTTGAATTAATTTTTATTACTTTCAGTTACGGTGGGCCCTGTGTGACATATCCAATGTGAACTAAGAGAAACCAGGGAAGTTCATAAAATCTTGAAGTAGGGGTAGGCGAAAGAAATTTAATAATAGCGGAAAAAGATAAATACAGGGTGTTTGTTTGAAACGCTGTACCTCGAATAACTCCTTAATCTTAAGAGATACAAAAAATTATTCAGAAAAAAAGTTAAACTAGATAAAAGGGCCCACTTAAAGATTATAATAAGAATTCTGCATCACTTCCGGTTTCAACGGAAATTGTTTCAACATTTTATCTACTATAGGGAATAGGTACTTTATTTTTTTTTTCTTGAAAGTGCATAAAATCAGCTTTATAATGATATCAAAATATCATACTTTAATTTTAACTATTTCAAAATGGCGACCATTTATTTACAAAATAATAAATAACATAAATAGTACAAAGTTAAACATAGCAAGCTTTGAAAATGATTTTGTTACAGAAAAAAACGAAATAAAACCTGCACATTTTCTTGCCTGTTAGTACGGGTTTGATATTAAAGGTGATAACATCAAATCGTTTGTAATTATGGCTTACGTACGTTATTCAAATGAAGAAATGACATTCGGGGAGTGTCAAATAAATTCTGTTAGGGCCCAGCATCTCTGTCAAGAAAGGTATCCTGAAGGTAAAAGTTAGAAGACTTCGAACATAGGGTAAGAACAGCCATCAGGGAAAGTCAATACCGTTCTAAAGAGTATACCGTTCTACATGTAATGGAAGAGTTTTTATTACGAATGAGAAAATGTGTGGATAACAACGGTGGTCATATTAAACATTTGTAAATTATCCTTAGTTTATTACTTACCTTAGTCATATTTTGTTTTTCCTTGTTACATAATGTTATATCTTTTTATAATTTAGTTTCTACGATTTTTGTTATTTTGTAAATAAATGGTCCTCATTGTGAAATGGTTAAAATTAAAGTATGATATTTTGACATCCTTGTAAAACGGCGTATGTACTTTCAAGAAAAAATAAATAAAATACCGATTCCCTATGTTAGATAAAAAGTTGAAACAATTTCCGCTGAAACCGGAAGTGATGCAGAATTCTTATTATAATCTTTAAGTCGGCCCTTTTGTCTAGTTTAACTTTTCTCTTGAAGAATTTTTTCTATCTCTTAAAATAAAAGAATTATTCGAGGTGCGTTGTTTCAAACAAATACCCTGTATATTAATAATAAAAGATCATCAGTCAGTTGAATCTGATTTCAAAAAAACTCTGAGCCTCAAAACAAGCACAAGGATCGCATTGGATATTTATTAAAGTTAAAATTTAAGTGTTTGAATTATTTATTTTTGTAATATGTAGAGGAGAAGTTCCTAATATGTGCTTGAACATAATATGTTATTTATTATCCTTGAAATGAAACTAAAAATGATGATGTGATCTGAGTGCGTTTCAAAGTGCGATTTGTTGAGAGTGAATTGTTTTTAAGTATTTCCCGACCAAAATAACGAATATTTGCAGCATTATTAGTCAGAGACTAACGTTGTGCATTTACTGGCATCCTTGTGTTTATTTGTGAATTCGAAACATATTTATAACTGATTCCAATCGTAAATTTATTTTAAACAGACAAATATGCATACAAGGTTACTTCAAACTATATTCACTGCCTAAATAACAATTAATAGAACTGATAAATTTATGTGATGCACTACATCTACTCTCTCTAAGTCCGTCGGGAAACATTTCAAAACAAAAAGCCATTCCCACATAAACCCTATAAAAATTAAATTAAAGAGCAACTTAAATTTCAAAATAAACTTAGAGTAAGTAATTTTGTAATTATATTAGTATTGATAAAAAACAAACTGTGTGATGTCTGCAAGTTTTCATTTAAATCTAAAGACATGAATATCATTATGTATTTGTATTAATAATATTCGTAATATTTATATTAATACAAATTTGAAGAAATTCTTTATTTTTACCGACCGCCAACATATATAAGGGAGGTATTGTGATCATACCGATTTTGACATTTCGAGATTTCGATGGATCTCCACGAATTGAGGTCCCTACATAACGTTTTGACTATTTTTAGTATGATGTCTGTCTGTCTGTCTGTCTGTCTGTCTTTCTGTCTGCCTGTCTGTATACACGTGCAAAGCAAATTCGGCTAAAAGGATTTTTATGAAACTTCATATTTAAGCTTTTGCCATCAAGGCATAAGTTGATCAACTTTTGATAAAAATCGGTTGACTAGAAATGGGAGTTTACTCGTGTCGATTTTAAGTTTTTTGCGAATATCTCACAACAGAAAAATATTTCGAAAAAAAAAAAATAAAACAAAAGTTGCTATAAAAGCAATTACTAACAACTTTTATTTGAGAAATTTTTTGATAAAATGAATTATTTTTCTATCGGTTAACTAGAAATGGGAGTTTACTCGTGTCGGTTTTAAGATTTTTGCGAAAGACAGACAGACAGACAGACATCATGCTAAAAATAGTGAAAACGTTATGTAGGGACCTCAATTCGTGGAGATCCATCGAAATCTCGAAATGTCAAAATCGGTATGATCACAATACCTCCCTTATATATGTTGGCGGTCGGTAAAAACATTTATTTGAATGGGAATTTTTAATCGAATCATGTTTTAGGAAAAATAGATTATTGTGTTGTTAAAATAATTGTTTATTTTGAAATTTAAATTTATGTGGCATAAAACAAAACTTTTAAGCGTAGATTTAAGAATAAAAAGATAATAGAAATGAACTATTTTTTAAATTAATTTTGACTAAATTTTTGCTTAGTATTGAGAATTTTATTTAATTTCCTTCATGGAAATAAAAAATAGATGTTAGGGGTTACGGGGTTGACGTAGCCGTAGAGCTATACTCCTGCAATTTTAACTAACTTACATTTTTGTATGCTCGGATTTCTTTTGTAATAAGAAAAGTTTAGAAAAAAAATTAAAAATCAGAAAGAATTAGATTAAAATAGTTTTATTATAGTCCAGATGCATACCCAGATTTTTTTCTTGGTCGAGGATTTGAACCAACATTTTTTTCTTACGGCTGCTTACAACCTATTTTTTTTTTGGGACTCCCGTTCAGTCACAAGAAAGATATGTTTCTTAAAAACGTGTTCTTTGAGCGTTTATGGGGGGGGGGGGGGGACAAAGCTATAAGCTCCAGGGGACTGGGAACTGCGCCTTTTACTGTTTAAAATACAACAGCGTTATATACCTACAAAGATGATGAGCAAGATATACCCCATATCCTTCCAATATTTATTATTTACTAGATGCATACGAAACCCTGGAAATGTGTAAAAATTCGACTACATCATTTTTTTTTATCTCACCTCATTATTAGAATGTTTATATGTACTTTTTAGTAGTTCCATTTGTTATCAATAGAGTGGCAGGTTGTTCGTTATTCCGATAGCGGGGACTTGTCAGTCGATATGTGGTAGCGGCACGTCACTCACGGTCAAACACAGCGGCTGGCCCTGTGTTTGGCGGTCGCTCTGCGACCTCAGATCCTCCGCCTCGCTTCGCTTCAAACACTTCTCTCTATCTGCCCCCCCCCCCTCCCAACCTCTGGGAATATCATGGATTATCGTGATCAAATATACAAACAACAGATATCAATCTTTTTTAATAATTTTAACAATTTTGTTTAAATATGATAAATGTTTATTGTGTGATAAGCATACGACCTTTCTAAATAAATATTTTTCATTAACAAATTCTTTATCAATTCATGTACCTTGAGAATAAACACCCACATTAGCCATACATTATACATTTCTACATATAAATGCGAGGTTTGCAGTAGTGGATTTACATATAGGCCAAGTGGACCAGGGTCTAGGTCCCAGCGAGTTTAGGCCCATTTAGGAACCTGTTTTTTTTTCATTTCAATCGTATCTCTTTTATGATTTTGTATGTATGATCACCAAATTATTATATTTCGAATGACATAATGCCTAGGTGTCAGATATTTTCAGGTTGCGTCTAGCGTCTAATCGAGACCGCCGGCTTTACATGCCCTGTGAAGCACGCCCCATATTCCCGAATATTAATTCAGAAATACAGATACTTGGTAAGATACTTAGTAAGTGTACTTGGGCCACTTCTATATATTTTATATGTAAATGACATTGCAGGGAATACTCTGAACTCAGAATTTGTAGCCTTCGCTGACGACACCACGATAATGGGCTCTGATTCTGATAGTCAGAATCTTGTTCAAAAGATTAACAATGATCTTAAAATTATGTACGATTGGCTTGTGTCAAATGATCTAATTATTAATGAAAGTAAATGTAACTTTATTACATTTACTAAACGTAAAAAAGAACGTGATACAAGTCAATAGGGGATAGGCATGATTTTTTTTTTATTTTTTATTATATTCCTCTTGTTGCATATAAACATAAAAAACAGTTTTTATTTTTTTTTGTTGTAATTTGAAGGCTTAAAAAAATCATAAATGTATGTAGCGCGCGAAAACGACGTGTGACGTCATATCCCTTCTAACTGACGTATGACACTACTAGCTTACCGGCGTACATAGTCTGTTGTGAACTTATTTGTTTGTATAACTTTCATAGGTTATGTAAAGTTAGAGTGATTTTAGTTAAAATAAAGTTTAATTCTATAAAAACAATTTATACATATTTACCGAATTAAATTTTATATTAAAATAGATAACTTATATTGCAGTATTTCAATTATGCCTCTAACGTTTTGTAACTTCATGTAAACAATGTAGTAAAATTCTGACATCTAAATTACATAAATATTTACATTTTACAGAGTTGCAGCGTTTGTTTACATAAAGTTATAGAATATAAAATAAAAATTACTTTGACACCACGTATTTCCTCAGCACTGTAGCATTCATTATTTTTCATATATTCCATGAGCATAAATGCATCAATGTTGGGTAAATTATCACTCTGAGCCCTAACAAAATCTTTATCTGCCATTTTAATAATAAATGCGTGAAAAATTGCTTAAAAACAAATACAAAACTCTCGAACAATACAATACACATACGTGTAAAGATTATGTTGTAGCTGTATCTGTGATGTGAAACCCCTATCGTTTGACGTCATACTCGGTCATTTTACTCGGCAACCTTCGCTCCGTGGTCGGCTTATTTCAAATTTACAATATTTTAATTTAAAAATTTGGCTATAATATTAATTAAAATGTAATTTTTGTTTTGTTAGGTGACATAACTAACATTAACATATCAAAATAATGTAGTTTTAAGGAAATACAAATTTTATGCGTATCCCCTATTAATTAAGATAAATAAATCGATTGAACAAGTTCAGTCTACCAAAATACTGGGAATTTATATAGACGAGTGCCTGAACTGGGATGTACATATAAATAATCTTTGCAAGAGAATATCCCAGGAATGCTGGAAAGTAAAAAACCTTGCAAAATGTTGTAGTAAAGATGTAGTCAGACCGTATTACTTTGGTCATATTTATTCCATTTTGTCATATGGTTTATTATGCTGGGGCACAAGTTCGGAGTTCAATAGATTATTTAAAATGCAGAAAAGAATCATAAGAAATATGGTTGGGTGCTGCCGTAGAACCTCTTGTGTTCCTATTTTTAGAGAACTGAATATCTTACCATTACCGTGTATGTATATATATCAGGCTAGCCTTCATGTACAAAAGAACTTATCAGTTTTCGAGAAGCGGTCCGATATACATACATATAATACTAGACAAAACAGTAATTTAGAAATTCAAACAGATAGATTTACAAAAACGGCACAAAATCCAAATATACTAATGAAAAAAATGTATAATAAACTACCTTCACACATCAAAGATAGTACAACCTTGCCGCTATTTAAGAAAAGGATAGTTAAATTTTTAATCAGTAAGTGTTTTTATAATCTAAATGAGTATCTTATGCAGCAACAATAAGTAAACACACTTTTAAGAATTGAACTGACTTATTTAATTTGTTAATTATTTATTTATTTACTTTGTTAATTATTTATTTATTTAATTTGTAAATTGACGAACATAAATATTGTAATTTATTATCTATATATTTATACTTTTATATGATTTATATTTACTATCTTATTTTTTAAATTTTGACAGTGTTAGTGATATTAATTATTGACAATTTGTAAAATGACTTATCCAATATTACTTGTATGTAATCTACTGGATCAATAAATTATTATTATTATTATTATTTTTATTATTATTATTATTATTATTATTATTATTATTATACTCATTTAAGGGAAGGCTAAATGGGCTTACGGTTAAACGGTCAAGTTTTTTTTTTTTTTAGATCTTTTGATCGTACTTGGATTTGAATTCACAATCCCACACTTACAAAGCGAATGAGCTGACCACTGCAACCACTAAAAACCCTTATAACGTCACTTATGTGTCTGTCTGTCTGTTCGGTAGAATTTGTAGCCAAGCGGCTGAACATAGAAACTTGAAATTTGGGATACTTATACAATTCTTTGACCCACATATAGGAAAAATACTGAGAGTTCAAAAAACACATCACGAGATAAATATAAAAAAAAAAATCTAACTGAAAAAATATATATAAATATATATTTTTTATTTTAAGACGTTCGCGGACAGTACGGCTATAGCCGTCGAATATTTTTCCTAGCTCAGGTCATGACGCTCTAAACCGTCCTATTTTTTTATTCAAATATACAAATGACGGCTGGGGCAGGTTTTAATTCCATTTAAGTATATGAAAACTAGTATAAACTGTCCTATCAGGAACATACCAAACACAGTCCTATATATAGTCATAAATGTCCTATTATAAACATAAATCTAAAAAAATGACATTTTGGGTACATCTCATTGTACAAAACTGTCCGCGAACGTGTTAAGTGGGCTATCAAATGAATGCGTAGATAAATAATAAAAAGTCAATTTATTTTATACATTCCGCTAAAAATACTTCAAAAACACTTTTGTACCCCATCCTATTTCCTAGAGGGATTGATCTAAAAATTTGAAAAAAAATCTCAATAATGTACATTGATGGGAACCGGAATAGTTCGATAGGAATTTTTGATCAGGTTAGTTTTTCCAAAAACAAAGAATTTTTTGTGCCGTTAAAAAAATTATTATTTTTAAAATTTATTGTTTAATGTCAATAGAAATTTTCCAAAAATGTACTAAAAACATTACTGTCCCTTATCATTTAACGCAAAGGTGTTAAACTAAAAAAAAATATTTTTTTTATTTAATCTACATTGATATAAACCGGAAACGTACGAGAGAAATATTTGATCAGCTTTCGTTTTGGAGAATTTACAGTTTTTGTGCTTATAACAAAATTAATAATTCTTTTAATTCATGGCTAATAATGTTATGTATTTTTTGTACAGCTAAGGTAGTGTGTATTTTTTTATTATATAATAATAATAGACCGGGAGCTCATGACAGTTTTTGGTCTCCGATTTCATACAGCATGCCTTTTGGAGGAGAGAATATTTACCCTGTGACAACAAAAAAGGGATGGTACTAAACCCCTGCACGCTTTCCGGTCATAGAGAAAATTGCATTTCCACTTAAACACAAATTTTTTGTGCTTTTCTCTGCTTTAATATTGCTTGCCCTTTTGTCAAAAGAAAGTTATAACAAATTTAAAGTCTTTTAAAGTCATGTGATCTTGTAATAAAAAAATATGATTTTCCGCGTTTTCATACAGCATGCCTATAATTAAAAGACTTTAAATTTGTTATAACTTTCTTTTGACAAAAGGGCAAGCAATATTAAATCAGAGAAAAACACAAAAATTTTGTGCAAGTGGAAATTCAATTTTCCCTATGACCGGAAAGCGTGCAGGGGTTTAGTACCAACCCTTTTTTGTTGTCACAGGGTAAATATTCTCTCCTCCAAAAGGCATGCTGTATGAAATCGGAGACCAAAAATGTCATGAGCTCCCGGTCTATAAGCCATTTATCACTATCAGATCAATTCTGTAAAAAATTACTCTGTAATAACGTTACTACAAAATATTATAAAAAGTATAATGACTTTCATTCATGATAGTAACTGACCTTGCTCATAGAGACAATTTTAGTTACTATTATCATAGTAACTGAGTTACAGAATTGGTATGTATATTTCTTATTAATTTAATAAAGATTTGAATACAAAGCAAATGCAGAAAAAGACGCTGGGACTTTCTAATTTAAATTTTATTGTGACGCAAATTATTTAACGTGGGTGTCATCTACTTTGACGTCAATTTGGCTTATATATGATGACGTCACTGGCCTGTTCTCGTGAGAAAAGCACTCTACCTTAATTCGAGAGCATTGTCCGACATTCGTAGTTATTCCAAATTGTAACAGATATATTTAAAAACCAATACGATTAAGATGGGAACAAGTGGGAAGATGGTTTTCTCTTTTCAAAGAGGTTGAGTATTTGAATGAAGAAGGTCAGAGGTGAGGAACTGAAGAGAGATGATTGTTGATATTTTTACAAGTGGCTGATCGTGAGCAAGGCTCTCCTCTTCGGAGAAATGGCTGCAGAGAAAGTGTTATTCTTTTGCCAGCCATTATAGACATTGCTAACAAAATCATCAACTACACTCTTAGCTAAATCAACTCAGTTACAATACCTATAGTCATTCTATGTGTTTCTTTAAATCTTAAGAAATATGTCAAACGTCTAGAGTTAGAGAGTTGAAATTTGGCATGCGTATACTAACCATAATTTATATGCAAAGGTTCCAGCAAGAACTGAGAAAGGAATCAAAACAAAATATCGATATCAACCGAATTTTTTTATACAATGGAAACGAAAACGAAAAACGAAATGATATTTTATTTTTTTCTGTCAAGAATCCATAATTTATAATATTTAATATAACTTTTAACCGGTTAACGCTTCTTTGCTTTACTGTCTGATTAATAGATTAATACGATAAGGGATCCATAAAGTTTTTTTTTTGTCTAATACCCATTTTATTTTTTTTATACGGAAATTAAAGAGACAAGAGTGGATTAAAAATTTTCTTGAACTTTATTTTCTATAATGTCAAATTAATAAAATTATTATGTTTACAACATAGGCGCCCGCAAGGGGGGGCAAGATGGGTCAGTTGCCCACCCTCTGGATTTCGGAATCAATTACAAATTCGTATCTTAGAAAAAAAATATATATTTTTTAAATATAAAATTCATAAAAAAAAAGAATTGTTTATTATTATATTTTTGCTCTAGCAACTTTGGCTATTAGCCCGGATAGTTCTTATGTAAAAATCGATGATTTGTAACTACAGTAATACCCCTCCACTCGACGTTAATTCTTTCTGAAAAAGCGTCGAGTAGCGATTACGTCGAGTGGCGAGTCGAATTTCTCCATAAGAAATAAAGGGAATCATATGTACATATATACTTATACATATAAGGAAATACATATATGTATATGTTTTCCTTTTAGCTATGCTTGCATTTCTATCCTTTGGACCCATAATTATAAATATAAATCACTTATTTTAGCAAAAAACAAAAAGTTCATAGCTGCATACGGATGTACACATTTAAAAATTAGATTGACGTGCAACGGTTGGTTACATGGATGTACACATTTAAAAATTAGATTGACGTGCCACGATTGGTTACATGGATGTACACATTTAAAAATTAGATTGACGTACCACGGTTGGTTACACGGATGTACACATTTAAAAATTAGATTGACGTGCCACGGTTGGTTACATGGATGTACACATTTAAAAATTAGATTGACGTGCAACGGCTGGTTACATGGATGTACACATTTAAAAATTAGATTGACGTGCAACGGTTGGTTACATGGATGTACACATTTAAAAATTAGATTGACGTGCCACGATTGGTTACATGGATGTACACATTTAAAAATTAGATTGACGTACCACGGTTGGTTACACGGATGTACACATTTAAAAATTAGATTGACGTGCCACGGTTGGTTACATGGATGTACACATTTAAAAATTAGATTGACGTGCAACGGTTGGTTACATGGATGTACTAATTTAAAAATTAGATTGACGTGCAACGGTTGGTTACATGGATGTACACATTTAAAAATTAGATTGACGTGCAACGGCTGGTTACATGGATGTAGACATTTAAAAATTAGATTGACGTACCACGGTTGGTTACATGGATGTACACATTTAAAAATTAGATTGACGTGCAACGGTTGGTTACATGGATGTACACATTTAAAAATTAGATTGACGTGCCACGGTTGGTTACATGGATGTACACATTTAAAAATTAGATTGACGTGCCACGGTTGGTTACATGGATGTACACATTTAAAAATTAGATTGACGTGCAACGGTTGGTTACATGGATGTACACATTTAAAAATTAGATTGACGTGCAACGGCTGGTTACATGGATGTAGACATTTAAAAATTAGATTGACGTACCACGGTTGGTTACATGGATGTACACATTTAAAAATTAGATTGACGTGCAACGGTTGGTTACATGGATGTACACATTTAAAAATTAGATTGACGTGCCACGGTTGGTTACATGGATGTACACATTTAAAAATTAGATTGACGTGCCACGGTTGGTTACATGGATGTACACATTTAAAAATTATATTGACGTGCAACGGCTGGTTACATGGATGTACACATTTAAAAATTAGATTGACGTGCAACGGTTGGTTACATGGATGTACACATTTAAAAATTAGATTGACGTGCCACGATTGGTTACATGGATGTACACATTTAAAAATTAGATTGACGTGCAACGGTTGGTTACATGGATGTACTAATTTAAAAATTAGATTGACGTGCCACGGTTGGTTACACGGATGTACACATTTAAAAATTAGATTGACGTGCAACGGTTGGTTACATGGATGTACACATTTAAAAATTAGATTGACGTGCAACGGTTGGTTACATGGATGTACACATTTAAAAATTAGATTGACGTGCAACGGTTGGTTACATGGATGTACACATTTAAAAATTAGATTGACGTGCCACGATTGGTTACATGGATGTACACATTTAAAAATTAGATTGACGTGCAACGGTTGGTTACATGGATGTACTAATTTAAAAATTAGATTGACGTGCCACGGTTGGTTACACGGATGTACACATTTAAAAATTAGATTGACGTGCAATGGTTGGTTACATGGATGTAGTACACATTTAAAAATTAGATTGACGTGCAACGATTGGCTACATGGATGTACACATTTAAAAATTAGATTGACGTGCCACGGTTGATTACACGGATGTACACATTTAAAAATTAGATTGACGTGCAATGGTTGGTTACATGGATGTACACATTTAAAAATTAGATTGACGTGCAACGATTGGTTACATGGATGTACACATTTAAAAATTAGATTGACGTGCCACGGTTGGTTACATGGATGTACACATTTAAAAATTAGATTGACGTGCCACGGTTGGTTACATGGATGTACACATTTAAAAATTATATTGACGTGCAACGGCTGGTTACATGGATGTACACATTTAAAAATTAGATTGACGTGCAACGGTTGGTTACATGGATGTACACATTTAAAAATTAGATTGACGTGCCACGATTGGTTACATGGATGTACACATTTAAAAATTAGATTGACGTGCAACGGTTGGTTACATGGATGTACTAATTTAAAAATTAGATTGACGTGCCACGGTTGGTTACACGGATGTACACATTTAAAAATTAGATTGACGTGCAACGGTTGGTTACATGGATGTACACATTTAAAAATTAGATTGACGTGCAACGGTTGGTTACATGGATGTACACATTTAAAAATTAGATTGACGTGCAACGGTTGGTTACATGGATGTACACATTTAAAAATTAGATTGACGTGCCACGATTGGTTACATGGATGTACACATTTAAAAATTAGATTGACGTGCAACGGTTGGTTACATGGATGTACTAATTTAAAAATTAGATTGACGTGCCACGGTTGGTTACACGGATGTACACATTTAAAAATTAGATTGACGTGCAATGGTTGGTTACATGGATGTAGTACACATTTAAAAATTAGATTGACGTGCAACGATTGGCTACATGGATGTACACATTTAAAAATTAGATTGACGTGCCACGGTTGATTACACGGATGTACACATTTAAAAATTAGATTGACGTGCAATGGTTGGTTACATGGATGTACACATTTAAAAATTAGATTGACGTGCAACGATTGGTTACATGGATGTACACATTTAAAAATTAGATTGACGTGCAACGGTTGGTTACATGGATGTACTAATTTAAAAATTTAATTGACGTGCCACGATTGGTTACATGGATGTACACATTTAAAAATTAGATTGACGTACCACGGTTGGTTACACGGATGTACACATTTAAAAATTAGATTGACGTGCCACGGTTGGTTACATGGATGTACACATTTAAAAATTAGATTGACGTGCCACGGTTGGTTACATGGATGTACACATTTAAAAATTAGATTGACGTGCCACGGTTGGTTACACGGATGTACACATTTAAAAATTAGATTGACGTGCAACGGTTGGTTATATGGATGTACTAATTTAAAAATTAGATTGACGTGCCACGGTTGGTTACACGGATGTACACATTTAAAAATTAGATTGACGTGCAATGGTTGGTTACATGGATGTACACATTTAAAAATAAGATTGACGTGCCACGGTTGGTTACATGGATGTACACATTTAAAAATTAGATTGACGTGCCACGGTTGATTACACGGATGTACACATTTAAAAATTAGATTGACGTGCAATGGTTGGTTACATGGATGTACACATTTAAAAATTAGATTGACGTGCCACGGTTGGTTACATGGATGTTCACATTATAATCGTGTACATCCGTGTAACCAACCGTGGCACGTCAATCTAATTTTTAATTGTGTACATCCATGTAACCAACCATTGCAAGTCAATCTAATTTTTAAATGTGTACATCCGTGTAATCAACCGTGGCACGTCAAACTAATTTTTAAATGTGTACATCCATGTAACCAACCGTGGCACGTCAATCTTATTTTTAAATGTGTACATCCATGTAACCAACCGTGACACGTCAATCTAATTTTTAAATGTGTACATCCATGTAACCAACCGTGGCACGTCAATCTAATTTTTAAATGTGTACATCCATGTAACCAACCATTGCACGTCAATCTAATTTTTAAATGTGTACATCCGTGTAATCAACCGTGGCACGTCAATCTAATTTTTAAATGTGTACATCCATGTAACCAACCGTGGCACGTCAATCTAATTTTTAAATGTGTACATCCATGTAACCAACCGTGACACGTCAATCTAATTTTTAATTGTGTACATCCATGTAACCAACCGTGGCACGTCATTCTAATTTTTAAATGTGTACATCCATGTAACCAACCGTGGCACGTCAATCTAATTTTTAAATGTGTACATCCATGTAACCAACCGTGGCACGTCAATCTAATTTTTAATTGTGTACATCCATGTAACCAACCGTGGCACGTCATTCTAATTTTTAAATGTGTACATCCATGTAACCAACCGTGGCACGTCAATCTAATTTTTAAATGTGTACATCCATGTAACCAACCGTGGCACGTCAATCTAATTTTTAAATGTGTACATCCATGTAACCAACCATTGCACGTCAATCTAATTTTTAAATGTGTACATCCGTGTAACCAACCGTGGCACGTCAATCTAAATTTTAAATGTGTACATCCATGTAACCAACCATTGCACGTCAATCTAATTTTAAAATGTGTACATCCGTGTAACCAACCGTGGCACGTCAATCTAATTTTTAAATGTGTACATCCATGTAACCAACCGTGGCACGTCAATCTAATTTTTAAATGTGTACATCCATGTAACCAACCATGGCACGTCAATCTAATTTTTAATTGTGTACATCCATGTAACCAACCGTGGCACGTCAATCTAATTTTTAAATTAGTACATCCATGTAACCAACCGTTGCACGTCAATCTAATTTTTAAATGTATACATCCGTGCAACCAACCGTGGCACGTCAATCTAATTTTTAAATGTGTACATCCATGTAACCAACCGTTGCACGTCAACCTAATTTTTAAATTAGTACATCCATGTAACCAACCGTTGCACGTCAATCTAATTTTTAAATGTGTACATCCATTTAACCAACCGTTGTACGTCAATTTAATTTTTAAATTAGTATATCCAGGTAACCAACCGTTGCACGTCAATCTAATTTTGAAATGTGTACATCCGTGTAACCAACAGTTTCACGTCAATCTAATTTTTAAATGTGTACATCCATTTAACCAACCGTTGCACGTCAATCTAATTTTTAAATGTGTACATCCATGTAACCAACCGTTGCACGTCAATCTAATTTTTAAATTAGTACATCCATGTAACCAACCGTTGCACGTCAATCTAATTTTTAAATTAGTACATCCATGTAACCAACCGTTGCACGTCAATCTAATTTTTAAATGTATACATCCGTGCAACCAACCGTGGCACGTCAATCTAATTTTTAAATGTGTACATCCATGTAACCAACTGTTGCACGGCAATCTAATTTTTAAATGTGTACGTCCCTGTAACCATCCGTTGCACGTCAATCTAATTTTTAAATGTGTACATCCGTGTAACCAACCGTTGCAAATCTGAGTTGTTGTCGTCGAGATATCTAGGCGCGAACTGCTGGCTATGCGTTCATTTTGATTTGTTTACCAAAATATGTATCACGTGATCGGTACTCGATCACGCGTCGGATAGCGATGCTTCCGTCGACTCTCACTCTCGACATTTACGTCGAGTGGCGAAACCGTCGAGCTACGAGGCAGTCGAGTAACGGGGTATTACTGTATAGAGAACACATTTTTAATTAGAAAATAAATGTTTATCCTCAGCGGGGATCGTTCTCAGACCCGCCACGTGGAAAGCATTGTTCGAATATGACATCTATATATATGTTTTGGTCTTGCCCCCCCTAGAATAAATTCTGCGGGCGCCTATGATTACAAATTATCATTTAAAAGTTTGAACTGATGTTAAAGCATAATATTTGTTTTGATTGTAGTTTATAATTAATATGTGGAAAAAGGATGTACGAGTTTCGGACATAAATAAAGTAACTAGAACTAGCTAACCAGTTTAGAAATAATTTTATTTTTTCATCAGAGCTACACAAAATATAATATATAAAGTACAAGAGGTGGTTATACTGTGTTAAAAAATATGATCTAAAAGTGTATGGTCATTGTAAAATAATTAAAATAAGTGAAAAAAATCATAGCACATTTGTATTTTCTATTTTATATTTTGTGTAGCTCAGATGAAGAAATAAAATTATTTTGAAACTGGTCAGCTAGATCTAGTTGCTTTATTTATGTTTGCAACCCGTACAACCTTTTTCCACATATACTCATTTACGGACAAGACCAACTCCACATTTATAATTACAGGTACAGGTACAGGAGCAGGAAAGAACAGTAAGAATAGACAATTCAAGGAATGTGAAAAGGTATAGAGATATAAAGATGGTAGGAATACCTAAATATTTGAAAGGGAGGAGAGGAAATGCAGGGGGCAGAGTTAGAAGGATTGCCAGATTAAGATGCGGAAATGAAGAACGGAGTAATAGGTATTGGGCAAAACCAGAGGATAGGCTATGCAGAATGTGTAGGGAGGAGGAAGAATCCTTGGAACACCTAACAAGAAGATGTGGAAAGATGACAAAATGGGAAGGAGAGATAAAGGAGCTGTTGAGTGGAGAAGGAAAGGGAGAAAGGTGGGTGAGAGTACTCGAGGAAAGAATGAAGGAATGCGGAGAGGTAAGACAGAACTGAGAACAGGAAGGAAGAGAGAGGCAAAGGAGGAGGAAAGAAAAGAGGGAAGAGAAGCGAAAAAAGAGGGGAAGAATAAATGGAGTCAAGAAGGAAGGAGACCGGAGACGGAAGCCGAAAAGAGAATAGGAAGAAAGAGAGGAACACCGGAGGAAGAATGTAGAAGAAGAAGAAAGAAGTCATAAAAATGTATTATATTATTATTTTATTATTATTATGATTTTTAAATGTACTGGTTAAAACCCTAAACGCCGCAAGGTCTATATATATATACATTTATAATTAATATGACGTGCATAGGTTTGTTGAATGAATGCTATGTGTATTATTTTGTTTAGTAAATTATTAAACAAATAAACATTGAATACGTAATGTTTCAAATAAAAAATAGCTTGAATAGCAAATTTAATGAGGCTGATTTCGCAATGGTTATTCAAAAATATTTTGAAAAATTACTACCAGTACTAACTAACCAAAATAACCTACTTACAACCAACGTGAAATTAGCATAGGCCTTCTTTTTAACGAATTAAATTCAACTACACAGATTCTAACAAAATAGAGCGAATACGATTTTTCTCAGAAGTGTTCCGAGAAACAACAAAAAAATATATAATTTAAATGAAATATGTAACATTTTTAATAAACTATACGAATCTTGATCAATATCTTGATTTTCTAGTATAAAAGGGACATATCTAGACATATAGGGATTTAACATGTAAAAACCGATATATGCGAATTCCTGCTTCCTTTTTATGAATTTAATAAATTCATAAAAACTAATTTTAATTTCATTTACCATTAAATTTCTTATATTTTTAATTTAAAAAAAAAAAGACACGCACTATCTTAACCATAAATACAAAAAATCCATAACATTACTAGCCATAATTTAGCCATGAATTAAAAAAGTTTTATAAAAATATAAAACTTGAAAAATTTTTAAAAACACAATCTCATAAAAAATTCCTCTGGTACATTTCTGCTCAGATCAATGTACATTACCTATAGTTTTTTTTAGATTTTTAGTTTAACCGCTGCGGGACAAGAACTTTTTTAGCACATTTTTGGCTAAAATTGTGTTAAAAGAAACAAATTTCAAAAAACTACTTGTTCCTTTATCTACGTTTTAAGAAATGTTTTTGCTACCCCACAAAAAATTTTTAAAAAAAATCTTATCAATGACACAAAAAGCGACATTTTTCGAAATACTTATCGGATCGAAAATTCCTGTTGAACTATTTCAGTTCCTATCAATACTCTTTATGCAGATTTTTTCAGATTTTTAAACAACCCCGGGAAATAGGGTAGGAGACAAATGTTTTTTTGGCACATTTTTGGCGAAAATCCCATAAAAAAATTGATTTGAAAATAAAAATTTGTTTGTTGATCCACGCATTAAGAGGCTTCATTTGAAATTTCACTCAAAATTTAAAAAAACTGATCATTTTTAGGATTTTGTAGGTATGACCAAAAAACCCTTATACCGTCATTTTGTTGTCTGTCTGTCTGTCTGTCCGTCTGTCTGTCTGTCTGTCTGTCTGTTCGGTAAAAATTGTAGCCAAACGGCTAAACCTAGAGAGTTGAAATTTGGCATGCTTATACAACTCTTTGACCCGCACATAGGAAAAATACTAAAACATCTAAAAAACATACCCCCCTAAAAATATAAACAAATATGTGCTCATCGAAAACAAAAATATTTTTTTTAAATTCTGAGTAATGTATATTGGTGTAAACCGAAATAGTACAACAGGAATTTTTGATCAGATTATTTTTTCGGAAAACAACGCATTTTTTGTGGTTTTTGGTTCACAAAGTACGAAAATTATACCAATGTAAGACACTCACACGCAAGGCGTGCGGTAGCGTAATGGTATAGAGCACTGGTGTCGTTAGCTAAAATTCGCTGGAAAACGATGGGTTTCGTGTACGGAGTGAATTTTATTTTTTCTGTTTTTTTTGCATTTTTATTATGTTGAAATTATTTCGTCAATATTCTAGTTATATTTTGATAAATGTTGCATTTATTTTTAAGAGCGTAAATTTAATAACCAGTCTTATTATGTGATTAACAGACGATAAATTATTTTAAAAATATCGTTCATTTTGCCGTGATTACCGATGATGTTAAAATAATCACGACGCTTGTTTTATTTTAAGAATTCGCGGCACATTTAGAAAATTTTGCGGCACACCTTTGGAAAACTTAGGAATAATAATAAATGGATTATTATTATTAAATACAATTTAAAAATATTCAGATTTAAAAATGAGATATTTTTCTAGAGAGGGGGGGGGGCATTACCCATTTGTCCTTACATAAAAGCCAGCTTTGGATCTCATAATCTATCTCCTTCAAATATTTTCAATGGGGTGCTATTAAGGATCATGTTTCATGTCCCTTATAACGTGTCCTTTTGACGATCCGTTCGATGAAAGCGCTCGAGGGACAGGGGGAGGGAATATTTGGCGGTGCGGTGCGGGGGGCGGACGAGTTGAAATGTTCGTGGGCGACCTTGCCTCGCGGATAGGAAATGCATCGCTCGCTATGACGTCACCGCCACGGTGTGACGTAACAAATGCACGCGTTATCCGTACTATGGCCTAGGATACTCGCTACTACGTTATCCTGTGCGCTCACTGCATCGCCCGCCACCGATCAATCGTGGCGCATACCGGAACTAACTATATGCAACAGGTGTACGATCTTTCTTACCTACCATTCAAAAATGCACATTTTTATTTTTCTATGATCGTATCTCGAAAATTAAAGAAGATAGAGATTTGCAGGTGGAATTTTTGGTATCCTGAGGTCGTAAATGGTGTTAGATTAAGTTAAGAAAATTCCGAATAGAAGAAATTATAATATACCAGCTGGAGTACCCGTACACCGTATGTTTTTATAATGTACATTTTTCTATGACGTAAATGATAAGTGAGATATTTCAATTTCAAGTAGAAGAGAAAATAATCGTTTGTTTATTCTGTACCACTCTTTTATATATATTTGAATCGCAAATTTCGAAAATGCCTCATCTCGGATTTTTTAAATTTTACAGGAAACATAAAAAACTGATTTTCTTTCGAAAAGTTTGAATTAAGAGAGCATTTTTTTTCTGTAACTGAAAACTATTGTGCTACATCATAATATAGTAAAAAGATTTCCTTGAATGAAAGTGTGTCGCGAAATACAGATCTAACAGTTTTCCAAGATGGGTCCTTTTCAAAATTCATCCAATGACTGAGATGGTTTTGATAATAAAACGACATTATTAAGGAACGTTTATTAATAAGAGAACATTTTTATTATTTTATTGTAGCTTTCTTCTACATTTCACAGTATTGCTATTCGCGACTATAATTACCGAAACGGCGCCACTATCGCCTTGTGAACTTTTGACACGAAAAAGGATAGTCATCTGTCAACGTATGTAAACAGTATTGGTTTATAATCAATTTTTGGTCTAATTTACGTTTTCTTGCTGTATATTTAAATTATAACTGAGTATTAAAAAAGTGTATAAATATATGTCAAACCATTTTATGATAAAATTTGCTGCTTGTAAATGAATATTTTCAGAGGTTATAATGTTGGTGCCGGCTTATACTCACAGAGAAAATAAAATGTTATACTTTGAACTTAAAACATTTATTTGAATACTTAATATCTACACATATCTCAAGAAATTTTATAGAAAGAGAACTTGTAATTTATTCTACACAAGAAAACTGTCAAATATTTGCAAACTAACACAGTTAGGGAACACTCCCATGAAATAACAAGGGGTTTTAATTATATTAACAATAATTTACACAACATTAAACGATTTTCTTGCACATGTGAGACAGGGAAAATGAAAAATTCAACGTTAAAAACTTGTTTAAAATCATCTGAACAGTATAAATTCCCTTCAATAGAAACAAAATTTTAGAATCACTGATAATCTTTCAATATAATATTCGAAGATGTTCTTCCTGTGATTGACTACCATACACACAACAAGGAGTATTTAATCTTTTTTTCTTAAATTTATCACTTTATTCGCTGTAAAAATGGAGTGAGAATGGACAGAAACAATAAAACACATGGTGAATTATACGTAAACAATGACAGTAACCTTTTTCGAAGTGTTTGCTTTTTTGCCGCTAGAGGGATACGCGTTAAGTTAAGTCACCAATGCTACAAAAAGGAAAAATCCAAAAAAAAATTAAATATTAAAAATTTTCTTCGACGTCTGCCTGTGATGTTGCATCTGTCGACCACTGCAAAATGCCTTCGTGGAAGTTTTCGTAATTTGCCGGTATGTATTGTTTCAACTTTTGAAGGTCGTTCATTTTTAAGGGATTGATTGGCACTTTTGAGGAGTAGCTCGGGAATGCTTCAAGAGAAGGAATGTTTGCACAACCTTTCGTTTTCGGCAGGACAAAAGTTTCGTTGTTCATTTCGTTGCCAATAAAGGGATGGCATAGTACTTCACCCGGCTTTTCAGGGTTAAAGATGAACTCAAAAAAACTCGGCCCTTGAAAGGAAACCTTATCCTTCTTTTTAACTTGTTTACCATAACATCTTTCCGATAATGGTTTTGCCTGGAAGTTAACTTTGCACCACGATTTGAAGCCTATGACAACGGAATATGTTATCGTTTTGACACTAAATTTCTCGCCCTTGGTGCTACTGAGTTTTAACTCCAAGTACAGCTGGTGAGTGAACAAACGATCTTCTCTTCTAATTTTACGCTTTACAGTCGCCAAATCTCTATCGCATCTCGGTGAGATGAGATCTTTTCGAAATTTATTTCAGAACGTCATGGTTTTTTTCTAGTATAAAAACTAGATATGAGACTATCTCGCTCAGAAAACATCGACCTATATGTGTACGAGGAAAAAGAGCGAAAAATTCAGTTTTGAAAAAAATCCGAGATGAGTCCTTTTCGAAATTTGCGATTCATTTCCAATGTTAAGTAAACAAGTGAGATATTTAGATTATAGGTAGGGGAAAAGCTATCTATAATCGAAATATCTCCCCCCTGGGAGTCTATTCTGTAAGGTTTTCGACAATTCTTTTTACAGTATCCTGCCGAAAGTTCCTATAGTACAGTATGCATAAAAATGATCTTGACAGTGTAAAAGTGACTGTCGACCAGTTAGAAAAGACTCTCTAGGGGTCTATTCTGTAAGTTTTTCGACAAGCGTTTCTACGGTATCCTGAAAGTTTCGATTTTCAACACCTCGTGTTAGTATTCTATAACTCATCCATAGTGCGCTTTTAACAGTGTTCGCTCTTGAGATGCGACCTAGGAACGTGTCCTCTTTGAAAATTGATATTGTTTTTTGACATTTATACTTGTTGCTTACATACGTTTGAATATATTTGTAAGTTAGTGTGATTTAAAAAGTGTATTTTATATGGAAATATATATTTTTGTTGCTTTTTACGTAAATTTTTTTAGTTATGGCGCAGGGATATATATTTTATGTATTTTTAAGGCCCGGTCTTTCCACCTTCAGATAAAGTCCCAGGTAACTATCTGACAGATAAGGTAATTTGTAACTTCAATGCTGAATAAATGTCAATACCAGTCAGTGAATCCAATACGTCAGTCTGATTATCCGTTAGATAACTATCCGATAGATACATTTGTATAGAAAGAAGGGATGACATTTACTCAGCAGATGAAGTTAAAAATAACCTTATCTGTCAGATAGTTACCTGGGACTTTATCTGAAGGTGGAAAGACCGGGCCTAAATGTACTTGAAGTGTAGAAGACAATACAGCTCGGTAATTTAATGAGAATATCAATTATTTTTTATAATTGTTTCTGTGTTATTTAACTTATTTATGTTAAATATAAGATACTTTTAATAAAATTTAATTAATCTAAATAAGCTGTTTTGAACAATTGCTCCAATGGTACCTGCAATCCTCTCCATTGATCCCAGTGAAGATGTTGTCTTACAGTCAATATTCTTTAAAGGAATTCGATATATTACTGGAATTATTATTAATATTTTGTAATCATAGGTGACAGGACAGTGTGAAAGTGACTGTCAACAAGTTACAGAATAGACCTCCTGGTCAGAAACTCTAAAAGAAGAGTGTTGTGGCTGTGGTTGATGACATCGAGATTTGTGCTTGATATTGTTCAGAGCATTTTGTCCGTCCTATCACAGATTGAGATATTGTAATTCCGGGAAGGCTTAAACGATAGCTGGTGGTTTGATAATAGATTTCCAATATTGGACATAAACAGAGCAGAGTGTTTGTTTACTGGTAACAAATGAATTAAGTAAGTAAAAAGTCTCCTTGATCTGTGTGTTAAGACAGACAAGGTTGTCGATGCGTGTGGAATTATTGACGAGCGAGTCGTGTCGCAACAGCACTGATAAAACAATGAGCATGACGAAACACCACTACACTGACAGCCTTGCCCTCCCTTACAGCCTCACACTCACTGATACACATTCAAAAAGAATCAAATTCACATTTATTTATATCAAATCCTTGAAGATAGTTACATTTTTATGTAATTATATCACTTTTGACATTGTCAACATAACTTCTTATACAATTTTTTATCGATTTATTAGAACTTATTTAGAATTTCATCAGTAGCGGCGTCACATCTTTCATTAAAGACGAAAGTGTGGTATAGAACAGTGTTTTTAATTGCCCGACCTTAATATATAAGGGGCAAGTATTGTAATCGCGAAAATTTTCGATGTCGAGATTTTGACGGATGACCACGTTTCATGGTCCAGGGAATCCAAAAAACCTATTTTCGAAGTGCCGTCCGTATGTGTGAGTGTGTGTGTGTGTGTGTATGTGTCTGTCCGTGTGTCTGTGTGTATACACGATAACTCAAAAACGGTTTAACTTAAAGAGTTCGTTCTGATACTAAAAAATTCTCCTATTAAATGGGAAGAACCCTATTGTTTTTTATGAAAATCGGTTGACTAGAAATGGGAGTTTACTCGTGTCGATTTTAATATTTTTGCGAATATTTAGCAACAGAAAAATATTTCGAAAAAATTTATTGAACAAAAGTTACTATAAATGCATTAACTAATAACTTTTATTTGAGACGTTTTTTGATAAAACGAAAAATTTTCAGCGTTACCTCAAGAAACTCATAAACTAACGAAATATTGTTGGTTTTTTTGTTTTAGATGATCCAGTCATTAGTTATGTGTCTCACCGCAAATCAACTCTTTGTCCTGAACGAAAATTTCAAATTCATGTCACGAGCTTAATTTTCGATATTTTTCAATAAAAATTTTTTTGGATACTCTTCAAAGGTTGTTCTTTACTGTAGGTATTATCCCAATCAAGTTACTATTAACAGTTTTCTAAAAAAAATCTTGAAAATGGGTATAAAATGTGCTGCTCTGACCATACCCCCCCCCCCTTAAGTCATTTTAATTTCGTCCTCATTTTTCAATTGCCTACCCCCAAAAACTCTGTGAGATGGGGGAATAGATAATAATCACTTGGAGCAAGATTGGCACTATATGATGGATGAGAAAAAAGTCCTAGTAAAATTTATCAAATTGTACTGAAATTCCAAAATCTGTGCTATTTCTTTATTCTAATAATATCTATTAATTTAATTTAATGTTAGCCCAGTTTCCCGTTGCACGCCAATGATATAAATAATAAATTATTAATAAATTTACTGATAATAAAGTAAATGAAAAAATGTATGCAGCTTATAAAAAATCAATTAAAAATTATTGATAATAACAAAATTGATAGCTATGTTCAATTTAGTATTCACTCGAAAACTAAATAATGTAAATTGTTTAAAATAAATTGAACAAACATAAATTTTTCCTAAAATCGCCTTACTTTAAATTAACTCTAAAATTAAATATTTTAATTTTCAACGAAAGAAACTCAACCATCTCGACCATTTGCCATTGTATTGCTAGAAGAGGATTTACTTGACCGATGCCCGAAAAAGAGTATGGTTCAATCTAGAGTAGGGTGACCATTTTCTTGGAGCCGGCAATGCGGGACGGAGCAAAAAAAAGGTCGTCACTTCCGAAATATAAGTGAAGAGCTAACAAAAAAATGTCCTCACCTCCCAAATATAAGTAAATAGCAAAAAAAAAGGTATTCACCTCTCAAATATAAGTACAGAGCAAAATTCGGCCCTGGGGACACCAAATCAAAATGCGGGACGAATGGTCACCCTAATCTAGAGCAGCGTTTTTTCATGGCGGATCGGCAAGTTTAGAAAGTAATGTGTATCGCAAAAGTTTTATATTCTTTATTGCACTGATTACAAGCACAGAAAAAAATAACAAATAAAAAATCACATAAGTATAATTAATGAAGAAAGAAACAAATTATTACTTAAGCAATTAACAGATTAAAGACCGAGATTTTCATCTCAAAATAAAGTGGGTTTTAACTTATTAGGCGAATAGTTGACCAGTGGAAAACACTGATCTAGAGGATCAAAATTAAGCGATGCTATGCGTTCGGATGTTAAGGACACAACAAAAATAGATATCTTTCGAAATAATAATAATAAAATTCCTGTTGAACTTTTTAATCATTAGTATACATTATTTTTACCAACCCCTCTGGAAAATAGAGTAGGGGGCAAAGTTTTATGACACATTTTTATCAAAAATTCCATAAAAATATATTCCATAATAATTTATCAAAAGAAATATATTTTTTTAAGAGATTCTGTGGCTTTGGTTTATTATCTACCGAAATTGTGCAGTCTGAGGTTGAGCAAAGTATTTAATAAAATGAGCACCTATTTATACGGGGATAATAGGACCGGTCGAAACGTCACACTGACCACGTGGCTTTCATATATATGGCCGGAGGTCTAGTAACTTATCTTATCTGAAACCCTACTCAAAATTTAAAAAATATTAATTTAATAAAAGAAAATATTTCGTTACGCTCGATTTCTCGGAACGACTCCCCATGACGTATTCTACGTAAAAAAATCTAAACACAATATGTTTGCCTGCCTGTGATATCTGACTTGTCTTTGATCCGCTATGGAAAAAAAGTTGAGAAACACTGATGTAAGTTTCAAATCTGATGATTCTTTTAAATTTTAATATAATTTCTCGCTTGATTTAACATCAAATTTCCAAAAAAAATTCCCAGTAATTATAGAAAAACTAAAATCTTTTGTAACCTTGTAGAAAACCGCAGATATAAATTCATAGATAAAATAACTTCCGAAGTGATCTGTCCTCGCTGTAGGAGGCACGCTAGTAGCCCTCAATGGTGGTTAGACACCCTGAAGGACGAAAAAATCACAAGGAAAAAATTAATAAGTAAAGATATTTTATAAAATTAAGAATTCAAAAATTTGTAATTTCAAGGATTATTTAATTCATTATCATATTCAGTCGAGATAATACGTATAGTGCAATAATTACTAACATTGCATGTGTAGGAGGCAAGGCCCCTCGCATATATACACACACATGGACATACGTTCAAAATTATTAGTAGGCAGACCCCCCAAAGCATTTTTTTAATTTCTAGATGACCTTTGCAACTGGGGCAATTAGCCAGGACAATTGTAATTTTTTGTGTTGAAAATTCTATGCCTGAACAGGATTCGAACCCGAGACCTTAGTAACTCAGGGCACGTGTGTTCCCACTATGCTACGCCAGTAGACCCCAAGAATAATTAAAAAACGTTTTTTGTTCGACTGTTTTCACATCGCTAAATACGAACATTCGCCATCCTTCAAAGATGCATTTTCAGCCCGCTTTCATCTTTTCATTTTGAAAATTTCGTGTTTTTAAGTGTTTTTAAGAAGAAAAAAAAATGTTTGCTTTCTAAGCCCCCCTAAGAATAAATTCTGGATACGCACCTGGGCAGACCTTAATCCAGGACTGTGCAGTCCGTGTCGAGGAGTCTGTCACTTTTTGGTGTAGTCGGAGTTGGATTCGATACAAACTGGTAAACTCCCGGCTTCAATTTTGATATTTATGCTTAAGTCTTATACCAGTATACGATTACAACTGAGTATTGATTTTATATGTAAATCAATTTTAAAATGTATCCGTCAGACACTACTGGGTTGTTTCGGGTTAAGCTAACAAAAATATATTATTTATCTCTGATTTAAACTTTTTCAAACCTATTTTAAAATGCAATAGATGTTTTTTTTCATCGAATTGTTACATTTATTTTATTTTAGATAAGTAAATTTTCTGTAATGGGCGCTAATAGCCACAGATGCTTGGCGCAAAATTAATTAACTAACTAAGTCATTTACTTTTTGACGCCGTGTGAATAATTATGAATTTGTAGGTAAATCTAAGCAAAATAAGTGGATAAGTACTTATTAATTTATTTATATTTATATTATTCAGTTGCAGTCGGAGTTGGATTCGGGAGTAGAAGTCGGTAGTCTGAGTCGGGATTGATTCCACCGCCCAGTCTTACAGAGTGATAAATTTCATAAAAATAATCTATGTGCAGTACTTTACTTGTTTTAAGATATTTAAATCAGCCCCTATGATAAATAGAGGCGACAAAATAAAATATTACACAAACTAAAACATTAAACAAGATTCTTGAAATATAACCTTAAACAAATTAATCTATTAAAAATCAGCTGTGGCCAATCGGAAGGTCAGGACTGACCGCCATCGCAAAGTACTTGTTTAATTTATGCTGCTTTTTCAAAAAATGTCTTTAATAAAAGTTGTTAGTTATTGCTTTTATAGCAATTTTTGTTAAATAATTTTTTTCGAAATATTTCTCTGTTGTGAAATATTTGAAGCCGACACGAGTAAACTCCCATTTCTAGTTAATTGATTTTTACCAAAAATTGATCAACTCGTGCCATTGATGTCAAAAGCTTAAATATGAAGTTTCGACGGACCGACAGAGAGACCGACAGACAGACAGACAGACAGATCGACACACATCATGATAAAAATAGTCAAAACGTTATGTAGGGACCTCACTTCGTGGAGATCCATCGTAATCTCGAAATGTCAAAATCGGTATGATCACAAACCTCCCTTATATATGTTGGCGGTCGGTAAAAAATTTATTAAGCAGATTTTCAGATAAATTTTTATTATTTTGATCTCTGAATTTTCTTCCCTTCTCTTTTTCTCTTTCTCACTCTTTCTCTTTCCCTCCTTTTTCTCTCTTTCTCTTTCTTCCTTTATCTCTACTTCTATCGCTTTTTTCTTTCATTATTCGTCTCTATCTCTTCTTGCATTTGCTCTTACACTCTATTATTAGGTCCATCGTTTTGTAGGTCTTTTACCAGCTATTCCCTTTACCTTTTACCAGCTCTTTTATTAACTGTATATTTCATATTTTCCTCCTTCATATTCAACCCTCGAAAATTATGTCCATTATCCATTCGAAATTTATTATAACTCGCCAGACTACTAACTAAAAAAAGGACGACAGATGGAAAAAAAAAGAAGACGAATCCGAAAGAGGACTAAATGGATGAAAAAATTAAAAGAGTCTGTGATAGCTTATTCGTAAATGGTATCTTCGCTTTTTGGCGAGTGGAATTTTCGAGGGTTGTCCATTAGACCGGGAGCTCATGACAGTTTTTGGTCTCCGATTTCATACAGCATGCCTTTTGGAGGAGAGAATATTTACCCTGTGACAACAAAAAAGGGATGGTACTAAACCCCTGCACGCTTTCCGGTCATAGGGTAAATTGCATTTCCACTTGCACAAAATTTTTGTGTTTTTCTCTGATTTAATATTGGTTGCCCTTTTGTCAAAAGAAAGTTATAACAATATTTAAAGTCTTTTTAATATATGCATGCGATTCGGAGGGTCCCAAAGGGCTCAAACGGTCATGTGATCTTGTAATAAAAAAATATGATTTTCCGCGTTTTCATACAGCATGCCTATAATTAAATGACTTTAAATTTGTTATAACTTTCTTTTGACAAAAGGGCAAGCAATATTAAATCAGAGAAAAACACAAAAATTTTGTGCAAGTGGAAATGCAATTTACCCTATGACCGGAAAGCGTGCAGGGGTTTAGTACCATCCCTTTTTTGTTGTCACAGGGTAAATATTCTCTCCTCCAAAAGGCATGCTGTATGAAATCGGAGACCAAAAATGTCATGAGCTCCCGGTCTACATGTCTTCCATCAGTTCATTCCTTCATCTTTTTACTAAAATTTCTGCTAGTTCATCTTCCATCTATTGTCAAATCTTCCATCAGCCAACCCCGTCATAATCAAGATCTTCCCACTGGTAGACAGATGTTCAATATATCAGAAATTATCCTTCCTAAAACTAATTTAAATTTAAAAATAAAAAACCAAATATTCAACCATAAAAAAATAACCAAATAATAAGTTAGAAAACAAGATAAAAATAATAAAAGAACATTATAAAATTGAAGACAAATTAAAAAAAAAGTGAACAGTAAACAAATCTGTACATTTAAACTAGTAAAATTGTCTTAGTAATACGTAAAGCATAGAGTTCATTGACACTGACATAACTCCACATCTAAACAAACCGAAACAAGCCACTTTGATCATCGCCCAAACCCCACAAAAACCCTCCAAAAAACCCACCAACAAACCCTGAGATAATACTAATCATGATTTAATCTTGATTAAATATAATTCGAATTATAATATTCGTGTTAGAATCGTGTCTAGTCGTATAGAAAGGCTAAGCTAGCTTAAGCTAGTCGTACCACGAGTTGACTTAGTAGCTTAGCGGACACCGAGAGAGTAACACTCTCCGCAACAACACTTAACCGCGAACTCTCAAAATTACGTGTTAGTGAATGTGTACAGTGACAGTGAAGTGATTATTTTGATTGTTTAGTGATAGTTTAGTGACTCTTTTGGGATTATTTTATTATTTTTAAGGTAATTGTAAATATATATATATTAAAAAAAATTGAAAAAAAATTATTGACACTTTATAATTCATCATCATCATCATCATCTGATAAATTCGTTCAGAGCAGAACTTATAATTCATCATCATCATTTGACGAATTCGTTGCTGAACTGTTTTTGGGTTGCACCGATTCATCGGTTGAAAATCGGTAAACTACCATTTTGCCGATTGGTATCCGTAGAGAAATTTGAAAACATTGGATTCAACGTGTAATCTACAGTGTTTCTCAACCAGAAACGCACCGCGGACCAGTATAATATATAATTTTATAAAGCGGACCACTGATAATTCAGTGGGTGGCCAAATTATTAGGGACAGTGCAGATTTTCTGTAATTTTCAAATAAATTTAAGGAAATGAGGAAATAAGTGGTTTTGGGTCTCGTATTTATTTTTATTCATTAGAGTGCTTTATTCAGAATATAAAACGACATAATTGCTTATTCATAATCATTTATTTTTGTTTAAAAAGTGTTAATTTAACATATTAAGTAAAATCGTAATATTTTGTAATGCCACCCTTTGCTGCGATTGCGGCTTCCAGGCGTTTGGGCATGCTTTCTATGCAGACTTTTGCGTTATGTCGGAGATTGGGGTTGTGATGCCACTCTCTGATAAGGGTTTCTATAAATTACCGCTTGGTGGTTATGATTTCTTTGGCGATCTCCCGCTTTTTAAAATAATATTGATACCAGCAACAAGAATATAGAAGAAAAATGATTTAAAAACAATTTATTTTCTCACAAAATGCATTTAAACTTGAAAATTACAGGGGGGTGTGCTGTACCTAATAATTTGGCCACCCACTGTAATTGTTGGTCCTTTTTTTGCAAGAAAACAAATATATTTAATGTGTTACTAAATACATTTATTTTATTTGTAGAACATCATAAGTTTACAGAAAATAACCAAAATTTTAATTATTTGTATAAAAAATGTACTAAAAAATAACAAAAAAAAAATGCAAAAAACTCATACAAGAATTTTCGCGGACCATTAAAAATTCTGCGGACCACTGGTGGTCCACAGAAAAGCCACTGGTGGCGCAAAAAGTAGATCTTTCTTTCAAAATTTTATTTTTATTCTAGTTGTACATTTCGTTCACCACGTGAACATCATCAGTAGACTCATAAATAAAATTTTGAAGGAAAGATCTTTTTTCTTAATTTCAAACTTTTCAATTTTAATTTAATATTTTCGGTTTCTATGATTTAAGAGGAATTTTTAAATCTAATATTTATCGATTGAATGAAGCTTTTGTTTAGCAAAAGCTCACTTCAATAATTAAAAAGTTAGCTCTGTTTGTACAAAAAAAAATGTATTTTGGCTTTGGTAACTTTAATATGCATAGACCATTTTGATCATTTTTAGAATTTTTGCCTGTGTGTCTGAAATTTGTTTGAAATTTTGTATATATGGTTATAATATTGGCACGATGATAGGCTACTTTTTATACATGTAACTCGGTTGACTGATTCCCGCTTTAATGAACTATTTTGTAAATCTGCTATTAAAAAAACAATATCCATCTGTATGTCCATTAATTTGTTTCTTCTGTCTTATTGAAGACCCAATAGAGGTTTCTTATTATGTGCGTTCATCGATTAACGAATTCCCGCTTTAATAAAATATTTTGTAAATCTGCTATTAAACAACAACCATCTGTACTTTGTTTCTCTCCTATGTAAAACCCAATCGATGTTACATTTTATGTGCGTACCTCGGTTAACGAAGTCCCGCTTTAAAGAAATATTTGGTAAATCTGCTCTTAAAAACCAATATCCATCTGTATGTCCATCACTTTGATTCTCTTTTATGCAAGATCAATTTGAGGCTACTTTTCATGGGCGTACCTCGATTAACGAATTCCCGCTTTAATGAACTATTTTGTAAATCTGTTATTAAACAACCATTATCAATCTGTATGTCCATCACTTTGATTCTCTTTTATGCGAGATCGAATTGAGGCTACTTTTTATAGACGTACATCGATTAACGAATTTCCGCTTTAATGAAATATTTTGTTAATCAGCTATTAAACAACCAATGTCCATCTGTATAGATGGACATTTACAACCATTACTTTCTGTCTTATGCAAGATCTAATCGAGGTTACTTTTTATGTTCGTACATCGGTTAACGAATTCTCGCTTTAACGAACTATTTTATAAATCTGCTATGAAACAACCAATATTCATCTGTATGTCTATCACTTTGATTCTTTCTTATGCAAGAACCAATTAAGGTTACTTTTTATGTACGTATGTCGGTTAACGAATTCCCGCTTTAAAGGAAAATTTGTTAGAGCCAACAGAAACTACTATTCTAAAAAAAATTGATGTGAAGTGTGAATATTCACACATTTCAGGGTTTCGCAGGTATATAATAAGTGAAGGCGGTATGCTGAGTGTGTAGGACAAATTTTACTTTGTAGTAATCACGGCAAAATGAACGATATTTTTAAAATAATTTATCGTCTGTTAATCATATAATAAGACTGGTTATTAAATTTACGCTCTTAAAAATTAAATACAACATTTGTCAAAATATAACTAGAATTTTGACAAAATAATTTCAACATAATAAAAATGCAAAAAAAAAACAGAAAAAATAAAATTCACTCCGTACTCGAACTCGTACTCGAACTCTAACCCATTAAGCTATCGCACGCCTTGCATGTGAGTGTCTTACATTGGTATAACTTTTGTACTTTGTGAACCAAAAACCACAAAAAATGCGTTATTTTCCGAAAACATAATCTGATCAAAAATTCCTGTTGTACTATTTCGGTTCACACCAATATACATTACTTAGAATTTTTTTAGATTTTTAGTTTAAACCATCTGGGCTGTGTGGGACAAATTTTTTTTTGCACAATTTTGGCAAAAATCGCATCAAAATAATTTATTTTGCAAAAATAAAAATTTGATCGTTAATCCACGTACTAAGGGCTTTCATTTGATACCCTACTCAGAATTAAAAAAAAAAAAAATGTTTTCGATGAGCACATATTTGTTTATATTTTTAGGGGGGTATGTTTTTTAGATGTTTTAGTATTTTTCCTATGTGCGGGTCAAAGAGTTGTATAAGCATGCCAAATTTCAACTCTCTAGGTTTAGCCGTTTGGCTACAATTTTTACCGAACAGACAGACAGACAGACAGACAGACGACAAAATGACGGTATAAGGATTTTTTGGTCATACCTACAAAACCCTAAAAATGAAGGTGCAGGTTGTTAAATTAAGTTTTATCAAAAATTCCTTTAAATGGAACCATACTTCCATCTTCTTCGTCTTTGGGCACTGTCTATTGAGTTGACTTTTGGCCTCACACACGTAAGTCCTCCATCTTGATCTGTTCATTGGCAGGTCTTTGCACGTATCCTGTATACCAATACTAGTTAGATATTCGGTTATCTGATCTCTCCAACTCTTGCGAAGTCTTCCCACTGGTCGGGTATTCAATCTTCCTTCCCATATCCTCCATTCTGTCCTCCCTTATCTTCATCACGTGTCCTATCCACTGTAATCGTCTACCTCTCAGTTCTTATGTGATACTCGGCCTTGCGTACAATTTCTCGGATATCTTTGTTCTTATGGATTCTCCATTAATTATTAATTTGAATGGGACCAAAGATTCAATTGGTCTTCCTATATATTTAGTATATCAATATTTGTTAGTTTTCGATTAGTTGTTTTCTCGAACTTTTGCGTGATTTTCTCACCGGTGAACCGACGTTCAATCCTTTTTCTTAGGATTCTGTACATTTTAATCGCATGTCCTATCTACTGCAATCGTTTGTCTTTCATTTCTTATGTGATACTTGATATAGTTCTCTGGTGTATATCTTCTTCTGGTTATATTTATCATTATTTAGACATGTTCAAATATTCAGTGTAAAAATTTGTTTTTAAAAAATAAGAGTTGTCATGAAAAAACTGCTAATTTATTAACTAAAGGAACCACTTTTGAGAGAGTTTATACTTTCAAATATTTGAGCACCATGATAAATCAGGTGAATCTGATACAGTAGAAAATCACGAATAGAATTCAAGCTGCTAATGTATCTTATTTTGCATTTGGTCCTTTCTTCAAAACGAAATTCCTTTCTAGAAATGCCAAGATCATGTTCTACCACACTATAGTACGCCCCAGACGTATGTATAACCCCGAAATATTAACATAAACAAAGCGAAAAAACAAAATTTTTGGTTCCAAATTTATGAAAAATGGTGAATTCGCAAGAAAGATTTCTGAAAACTGTTCTCAAGCCAAGATACTTAACAGACCAGGGGTAGCCGATTACAGTGGCTAAGACACGTGATGAACATCAAAGACCGAATGGAAAGGGAAGAATGAATTTGAGAAGTAAAATTGAATGGTCGTCGACCAGTGAGAAGATCTTGCAAGAGATGGAGAGAACAAGGAACCGGTAGAACCTACGATTGGAAAAAAATACAAATTGCAAGAAGAAATGTGGTCCGCCAAAAAAATCTATAGTAAAAAATATTACTGGATGCGGCCCACGACGTATAAAGATTGCTTGCTCCTGCTCTGCATGGAAGCACGAGGCTTATTATTTTAAAATTTATGAATTTTCATATTATGTATTTACAATTTTTTACCACTTACTAAATACCTACAACATCCTGAAATTAGTGAAAATTTACACTTTACATCAATTTTTACCGACCCCCAACATATATAAGGGAGGTATTGTGATCATACCGATTTTCACATTTCGAGATTTCGATGGATCTCCACGAATTGAGGTCCCTACATAACGTTTTGACTATTTTTAGCATAATGTCTATCGGTCCGTCTGTCCGTCTGTCCGTCTGCCCGTCTGCCCGTCTGCCCGTCCGTCCGTCCGTCCGTCCGTCCGTCTGTCTGTGTACACGTGCAGAGCAAATTCGGCTAAAAGGATTTTTATGAAACTGCATATTTACATCAATGGCACGAGTTGATCAACTTTTGGTAAAAATCGGTTGACTAGAAATGGGAGTTTACTCGTGTCGATTTTAAGATTTTTGCGAATATATAGCAACAGAAAAATATTTAGAAAAAATTTATTTAACAAAAGTTGCTATAAATGCAATAACTAATAACTTTTATTTGAGACGTTTTTTGATAAAACGAAAAATTTCTGTAAAATTTTTCGACATTTTCGAAAAAGGTCTCAATTTTTTCCACTGACATGTAACGTTTCCATGGTCATGATAAATAATATCTCTGTTAGAAAATATTTGGTCAAGTTATTTCTACTCTGCTGCTAGAATGTATTTTATACAAGTACTTTATGATGGCGGTCGGTCCTGTGGTGGCCACAGCTGATTTTTACCACTTACTAAATACCTACAAAATCGTGAAATTAGTGAAAATTTACACTTGACATCAATTTTTAATAACATATTAGATATTTGTATAACCTCCACGGCTGAAAGATTTTCTCAATTGGAAAATCACATACCACTGCATATACTAAATTTTAGTCATACATAAGTATAGGACGTCCTATAGTTTGGTACAACTTTTACTCTCAACACCATATTTCATTAAGTTTATAATTATTATTTTGAAATGAATGGTTTTAAATACAATATGTTAAGTATGCGGCAAAAACTGGTACGAGTAAAGCTGATAAATTATTACTATAATATTACAAAAAGTAATGCGCTGTAATTATAGATTAAACAATAAATAAATCTATTTAACGTAATGCTAGGAAGTCGCATTTAATGAATAACTGAATTTTATTTTTCTTTTAAAATTATGCAAAAAAACTCTAACATAAGTGTTCACTTTCTCCTGGAAAGAAAGTTATGTACGAGAAAATCTTCATTTCGCTTTTTTCTAACGTTACACACAACCGTTACTCTCAACCGATTCTAAATATTATGACATTTATAATTCACTTCTCTCTTATTTTCAAAACGTTTAAAAAGCAACTAACAATGAATGGGGAAATTATAGAATTTGTTAATGAAATTAAGTACTTAGGACTCATGTTAGACTGTTGCTTAACTTTCAAGAGTTATTTTCAATATTACATAAAAAAATCTCAAAAAAATTGTATTTCTTTTCTCGCGTTTCAAAACATCTTACATGTTGGGCCAAGTCCATAACTTATAAATCAATCATACAACTACATTTTGATTATTGTGCTACTATTTCATTTCTCTTTGACAATACGAGTATACAGGCTCTCCAAAAACTTCAAAATAAAGGCATGAGAGTAATTTTGAGGTGTGGTAGATTAACTCCTATTCGCCTAATGCTTGACACTTTGGGTTGGTTAAATGTTAAAAACAAAATCAAAATTCTAACTTTTATTTTTATTTTCAAAATTATTCATGGAGAGCAAAACTATCTGACTAATTTTATTACTTATAATCATGAAATTCATAGTTATAACACGCGAACTAGTGGTAATATTTATGTATATAAAAAAACAAACCTTAATGTATCTACGAATTCATTATTTATCAAGGGTTGTAAAGAATACAATTCCTTACCTGAAGATGTTAAATTGTCCAATAATTTAAAAGAATTTAAACGTAATATTTACAATTACTATTATTCGATTACTTAATCATAGTTTATTTTACTTAATTCAAATCTGAATACTGTAATATTATTTGCTTAAGTTAATGTATTAAAAATATAAATATAAAACTAATTGTACTTTTTGTAAAACTTTTCTATTTAATTTAATTGCTGATAAATTAAAATTTTGGTGTTAAAAAAAAAAAAAAAATGTAAAAATAATGCACACTTTTGTTAAAAATGTCTCTTTTTTCTGTACGATTTAAATTTAATTTTAATTACTGTAAAATGTATTATCCTCGTGATATTTCTCAATAAATATTATTATTATTAGCATATAGTATCTTCTTCTTTAGGCCCTGTCAGTCGGGTTGATTTTTGGCCTCACTCACATTAGTTCTCCAACTTGATTTGTAAATTGCCAAGTCTTTCCATGTGTTTTTAATTTTTCAATACCACATATCCTAAAAAAATATTATAGATTGGTTTTCGAAGGCTGCAACAGCTTCTTTAGGTAAAAATCGCTGTCCACGCATTTTCTCTTTGACATTGGGGAACAAAAAAAAAGTCGTTAGGGTATAAATCAGATGAATACGGTCAATGAGACATTAATTCGATGTTTTTCTTCTTCAAATAATCAATTGATTGACGTGCTATGTGAGAGCTTGCATTGTCATGATGAAGTATGATGCGACGTTTTTGGTTGTTTTTCCTGATTTTGTGGATGACTTCTGGCAAACAAATTGTTGTATACCATTCAGCATTAATTGTTCTCCGATCCTATAAAGGAATGATTGTAACATGTCCAGTACAACCGAAGAAACAAACGATAATTTTCTTGGAAGTGCTTCGTGAACGAACAATTTTTGTGGGTTTCGGTTCATCCTGGAAAACCCAGCAGTGGATTGTTGCTTAGTTTCCGGTTCATATAAATAAATCCAAGTTTCATCACCTGTAACGATGCTGTATACGGATTTTGCAGTGCCTAGGTTGAATTTTTTTAGCATTCCCTTACACCAATCAACACGAGCCTTTTTTTGAGCTTCGGTCAAATTATGCGGAATCCATCGGGAACAGATCTTTTTCACAGCTAAATGTTCATGCAAAATCAAACGTATTGCAATCTTCCCGAGATTCATCATTGACGGACGCACGACCACGAGGAAATTCTGTAAACCAATTGTAAACAGTCTTTTCTGATGGTGCTTCATTACCAAAAGTTGAACAAAGCGAATCTATGCATTGTTGTTGAGTTAAGCCTTTACTAAAATCGTAAAAAGTCATCCAGCGAAAAAACCTTCACGAGTAATATCCATATTTCCACAAACTGGTTTTTTAAACGATCACTGTCAAAAAACGACTCAATCAATTTATATAAGTTGCCACTGATTTCACAATAACAATGACACATTTCATAATTGCCATCTAGTGGTCGTAAAAGGTAACCCTCAACGGATCAATTAAGTACGTAGAAAATCAGACTAGTTTTTGGCCGTTAATATTTCGAATATATTAGTCAGCTTCTTCACCAGTTCCATCCATCTTGTGTCGGGTCTTGAATCACTGAGTATCTGTACAGCTGATTTGGGGTTTCTTAGGTCCTCTGTACAGTCTCTAGTCAGATGTTCCAACGTTTCTTCTCCTCTTTCACATATTCTGCACTTGTTCTCTTGATCTTCTTTCCAGTACATATTGCCATTTTCTTCATTTCCTACTCTATAGCTAGCTATCAGCTTTGTATTTTTGTCATTTTTCATTATGTATTCTGCCGTTTCCATGGATACTGAAAACTTGTATCTTTTATTGTAATTGGAGTAGTGGATTAGTTACCTTCTGGTGTGTATTTCGATATCTTTTTCCATTAAAGTTATTTCCTCCTGTATGCTGTATCAATGGGCCGTATGAATAAAAATAAGCATAACCTTTTACTTGCAAATTATGAAATAATCCTCCCAACAATATGAATAAAAATGCAAGCAAAACCTTCTACTTATGAGTAAGAAGTAAATGCTTTTTTGTTGATCTTTTGCTCAAGACAGAAGTAAATGGTTATGAATAAAACAGACCTTTTACTTTAAATTATAAGCAAATGCTTCGAAAAACATGCATCTATATATTGATATACTCACTGGTGAAAGAGTGTTGTAGTGAACTAATTGCCATGGCGGATATTGTACATTTAAGAAATATGAAACATTATAGGCATCGTTCTTCATCACGTCGTATTGACATAAAAGTTAGTTTTGTTTTGAACAGCAGAACATGGAGTGTTAAGCTAATAATTTTTAGGTAACTTTTTTTTGTTGAGATATCTAGCTGATCTTGGATTTCAAAGAAGTATCGGTGTGGAACTTGTTGTGGAGTAATCCACAGTATCACTGACTGTCAGCAGTGTTGTTGATCAAATAGTTGCACAAGCTGGCAACTGGATTAAATTTCTTACTTTCCAAAATTTATTAGTGGAGGCGAAAAAAATGTGGCAAAGAAAATACCGTTTTCCAACCGCAGTTGGTGTCATTGACTGTACACATATAGGGATAGAAAAACCGAAGATTCATGAAGATGAATATGTCAATCGTAAAGGAAAACCTATGCTAAATGTATAGGCAATTTGTGATGCCAGTGAAATGTTCACAAGTGTAGGTGTAAAGTGCCCTGAATCTGCACATGACTTTACACCAATAAAAATAAACTGATATGTCAAACATGGAACTCAGTACAGCACTAGTACAGTTTTGATAGTCTTTATAGACTAATTTCAAGTTGACAGCAATCAAAAAGAAGTAGTACGATTTTGATAAATACTGATTTTCAGGTTTCAATGACTTGACCTTTCACTCAACGATAGAAGCATTGACTTGTAAGTAAAAGGTAATCATTATTCATATGAAAAGAAGCAAATGCTTTTACTCCGACCTTTTACTCGAAGCAAATGCTTTAACTTCTACCTTCTACTTATGAGCATTTACTTCAACTTTATTCATACGGCTGCTTATCTTCATCTATTTTCTACTTCCACCATCCAGTAGCTCTTCGTTTCGTAGAAACTCGCGCGTTTTTCCCCATTTGCATTTTGCTGTCTACTTAATTCTTTTCTTTGTATTTCTTGCCAACTATTGAGTGCAAGTTCCAAGGAATCAGTCTCATCTTTTATTCGTAGCTGACACCTCTTCTTCCAGCCTCTAAATATATAAATAAATAAATAAACAAATTATTTACACTGATTTCGAAAATTATAGATTGTTTGTATTATTAAAAAAAGCACTCAAAGATTAAGTAACAAAAACAAGTTCGTAAATATATGTTTAATTTATAATTTCTTTTCATAATTTTTTATTTTTTCATCGTTTTGTGATCTCCAAAGACAGAAACAGATTGTTGAGCAGTTTCCGAAACGTCCGAATTTTTTATTTTATGAAGTATTATATTTCTTTAATACTAATACTCATTATATTAGCCTCTTCTAGGCTAGCACTAACAGCAATGGCAAACATCCAAATTAATGCCCGTATATTTATTATATAATATATTTATTATGACACGATTTTTGCCAAATATATTACCAAAAAATTTTGGTTGATTTAAGTTTTTATTTGAGAACCACTGTCTTAAACTAAAGTTACAAATCAATTAGGAAATGATGTCACAAACAATTCTATATTTTTTTCATTTTAAACGGACATATCCTGTAAGCCAGAGTCCTGAAATTGTCAATATTCAAGAGATCTGAATATATTTTAATTTGTAAGATTTATTATAAAGGCTTATTTACATTCACTTTAAAAACAGAAAGAACAAATATAATAACAAACTATTAGCAAAATTTAATTAAGAATTAAAAAAGTCAGAGCAACCTGCTTATTAAATAAATGAAACTAACGGTTAAATAACTAAAAATACTTATTAGTTGTAATGAAAAATAACAAGTTACAAAAAGTAATAATACATTATTACAAAAAAAAAAATCGAAAGTAATATTAATTAGAAGTGTAAACTAGATAGATTTTTTTACACATTGTTTCATTGATAAATACTGTAATATATGCGTAATCATATGCAGATGCATTGTAATGTATTTGGATGCATCTCGCTCAGAATCAGAGATTCATATGTTGTGGGTAGGGATGCAACTCTTTCAAATATCGATAATTATATCGATCTACTAAAATTCATCAGATGCTAAGGTTTACACAGATGAAGTTAGTAGCACTTGCTTGGGCTTGGAATGCACGAAATACCAACCTTCAATTGAAGATTTCGCCAATGCAAATCAAAAACAAAAAGTCACCAGTGTAAAGAATTATTTTTTTCCTTTTTAACAAATAAATAGGTATATCAGAAATATAACTATATTTTTACTAGGGCTGTAAATATAAAAAAATAATGGATATTTCTAGACGTGACACCCGAGTTAAACTAGTTTTTTTTTTCGAATTATAACACACCAAGTTCAAAACGTTTGTCATCACTGGTCTATGTGTCTAGGCAGTGCATGTTATGCTGCTTCCTCTGTATTATACATGGTTTAGCACTGTATTTGGATGCATCTCGCTCAGAATCAGAGATTCATATGTTGTGGGACGACTGACATAGCCCAGCAATTGGTCTATGTATCTAGGCAGTGCATGTTATGCTGCTTCCTCTGTATTATACCATGGTTCAGCACTGTATTTGGATGCATCTCGCTCAGAATCAGAGATTCATATGTTGTGGGACGACTGACATAGCCCAGCAATTGGTCTATGTATCTAGGCAGTGCATGTTATGCTGCTTCCTCTGTATTATACCATGGTTCAGCACTGTATTTGGATGCATCTCGCTCAGAATCAGAGATTCATATGTTGTGGGACGACTGACATAGCCCAGCAATTGGTCTATGTATCTAGGCAGTGCATGTTATGCTGCTTCCTCTGTATTATACATGGTTTAGCACTGTATTTGGATGCATCTCGCTCAGAATCAGAGATTCATATGTTGTGGGACGACTGACATAGTCCAGCAATTGGTCTATGTGTCTAGGCAGTGCATGTTATGCTGCTTCCTCTGTATTATACATGGTTTAGCACTGTATTTGGATGCATCTCGCTCAGAATCAGAGATTCATATGTTGTGGGACGACTGACATAGCCCAGCCATTGGTGTATGTGTCTAGGCAGTGCATGTTATGCTGTTTCCTCTGTATTATACCATGGTTCAGCACTGGTAATGCACCTCGCAGTGGACGGCAGTTTGAGAGCCACTGCCCTGGTAGTTTATCGAGTTAATAGAAGTGCCTGCATCATCATATTGAAGCAGAATAGTCAGAGGCTCCTTGATATTTATATTACAAGGTTACTACATATTAAATAGTGCGAATTACTATAACTTGTGACAAGTCCACATCCCGCTATTAATAGGAAGAACGCTTTTTCTGTTGTTTTATGCAAAGTCAACAAGGTCACTATCAAATATTTAACACCAACTCAATGGCTGAACTACAAAATAACCCGAATATTTCATTTAATTTATATCCTTTTCACTTTTACTCAAATGTCAATTAATAGTTTTGCAACATTTATTTTACTAATTATGTGTATATAATTTTATTTATTTAGTTTTGTTAGATGTGCGCCTAAAATTTTTAACATCTAACAATTAATAGTTTTATTAGATCAAATATTATTGAAGACAATCAACTTGAGCAATTTCAAAATGAATTGGTCGTTCATCCAATATTAAAGCAGGTAAATAGAGATTCATTAAGCTTTTTTGACAGTTTTTACCGACCGCCAACATATATAAGGGAGGTATTGTGATCATACCGATGTTGACATTTCGAGATTTCGATGGATCTCCACGAATTGAGGTCCCTACATAACGTTTTGACTATTTTTAGCATGATGTCTGTCGGTCTGTCTGTCTGTCTGTCTGTCTGTCTGTCTGTCTGTCTGTCTGTCTGTCTGTCCGTCCGTCTGTCTGTGTACACGTGCAGAGTAAATTCGGCTAAAAGGATTTCATATTTAACTTCATATTTAAGCTTTTGACATCAGTGGCACGTGTTGATCAACTTTTGGTAGAAATCGGTTAACTAGAAATGGGAGTTTGCTCGTGTCGGTTTTAAGATTTTTGCGAATATTTCACAACAAAGAAATATTTCGAAAAAAATTTTTAAACAAAAGTTGCTATAAAAGCAATCATTAACAACTTTTATTTGAGACATTTTTTGATAAAGCAGCATAAATTAAACAAGTACTTTGTGATGGTGGTCAGTCCTGTGGTAGCCACAGCTGATTTTTTATAATTAGTTATTAAGAATAACTTTTAAATAAATTAAATTTTTAACATTTAATTTATTTTACCGAAATACATGGCTATAAAATATGGAGATTATATTTGTTTTACTTGGGATATACTTGTTTAATCAAATATTCATAACTTTTTTGATACTGTGTTTAGAACCATAGTGACCTTATAATTTGTTAAATAAAAATAAATTTTCTAAACGACAGTAAAAACATACAGTGTCTCTTATTTTAACTAGATTGTTTATTTTTCCTTTAAATGTTTTTCAAAATTAATAATATTATTCATAGAGTAAAATACTCAATACTTAATACACTCGATTATTACTAATTTTATTTCAGATTGTTATTTTTGTATAAACTTCTAATCTCCGAGGGTTATTCATAAGACTCTTTTCATTGACATCACAGGAATCTTTCTCAAGAATTGTTCTCTATTTTTCGCTAAACCATCTTGCCTTTAAATGCTGTTTTTTCTGTTGGTATTAATAAACAATTTAAAATGTAATTATTTACAAATTACCTATTATTTTTTACACAGTTGTTTTATATTGTTTTTATTGTTCGATTTAAGCCAAGCAAATATTTTAAAAACAACGTTTCACAATTACAAACTTTCCGAATTGGTATCCTCTTGAGCAGCATTCCGCAACCATTGGGGCTCGACCCAATTTTGGGTCGTGGAAATTTAAAAATGGGTCGTAATTTACGACCACTTATGCATATGGAAAAAAAATATATATATAGATATCGACTTCAAAGCATTGACACAACGTTGAGGATTGGATTAACTAAATCAACTGAAGCAAGAATAGGCAATTTGGTGAACGAGAATCAGGAGCAGAAGAGCCATTAGTATGTACTGGTATAAAATTATTGTATGTTTATAAAATAAAATTATTGTCCTGCACTTGCATCATTTTTTTCTAACGCACATGGTCGCCTTATTATTTTGTTATTATTTTTTGGTCGATAGACACCAAAGGTTGTGGAATGTTGCTCTTGAAGATCCCTATTTATTTATATGCAACTCTTTTGATCATGAACTTAAGCCAACATTGCTATAAAGGGTACTTGGAAAGACCAGACATTTAACAGAACAAAATGGAGGAGTTGTGTGAGTGAAACCAAAAGTAAACCCAATGACACTGTCCACCAAGAGAGACATTGGTTTAGATATATGTGTGAAATTGTATGAATGAAGGAAGAACTGATAGTGACAAATCCAAAGATTTGTTAGAGATACAAATATGTTTGTTAATAGTATATATTAATTAGAGAAGTGTAATGGCTGTAATGGCTTGTTCAAACACTTACACATATCCATCCAAGACTGTTATCTGACAGATGGTAATGCTTCTGTTAACAGGGACACATTCAGAACTATTTTTCATTCAATATAAAACTGCAACTCAATTATTTAGTATTATATAGTAGTTATAGTGCCGTATTATCACAGAGTATTACAAATATTTGCTACATGGCTTCCTCTTGTTCAAGTATGATACCAGTAAATATCAATGCGCAAGATGCAGGCCTTCTGATACAAATAAGAAAATGTCTTTGGTTGTGGCTAATACCCTTTTCACACTAGATCTTTAAGACGAGTGAACTTAAAGTTCACCGATGTTCAACATCGGTATGCTTTCACACTTGATGTTTAAATCTCTGGTGCTGTCATCAGCTACAGTAATTTTGTCCTTAAGTTACCGTCATGAAATTACCAGTTTTGAACTGTCTGCGCAGACGCACATTTTGAATTATTATAAACAATTAAGGATATTTTATTTCATTCTACAATAAAGGCACTACAATAAAGAATATATTACACCTGTATTAACATGTAAGTCGATACATTTTATCTCAATTATTGTAGCTCTGTATTTTATTAAACACATTATTAAAATAAATAATTTTATTATAACAATAAGTATAAACTTCTTATAACGTCGATATAATACAGTATTCTTGTTTATGATAATATAAAATGTTGACAGCACAAATTCAAGGAGTATTTTTTTATAATAGAAATTAAGTTGGTAATGCGGACGAAGTTTAAGACGCAGATCTCTGTCTTAAACATCGCTTGTATTTAACCGAGGCCATACGGTTTCACATTAGCGTTTAAAGATACATTCACTTTAACATCCGATCTTAAAGATCTAGTGTGAAAAGGGTATAAGCCATGTGGACGTGAGTCCATGTATTACTGTACGTATAGTGTTTCAGATTTCTCGACATTTTTCATTTCTCGAGAAATGAAAAATAAGACTTATTTTTTCGAGAAAAATAATTATCAGAATATATATCTTTTTTTAATGTTGAAAATATTGTAAAGGATAAAAACATGTTAAAACTATAGTCAACTTTAAAGTACTAAAGTATTCATTTAAATAACATTAGAACAAATGGATAACGGGGCTTTAAAATGATTACGAAACGGCACGTAATTGCATATTAATTGAAAATACATATGTATAGAGAAATTTTCAAAAAATTAAGAAATTAATAATAATAGTAATAATTATTTTATTCAAGTTGTAGGTAATTTTTTACATAACAGTTTTAAACTGAACAAAAAATGAAATGTAATTGCAACATCCCTGAGTTCTCCATTATATACTTTGGCCTTTAAATATCCCCAATAAAAAAAATCATTGGGTGCCAAATTAGGAGATCTCGCTGGCCAATTAATCGACCGTCCTCTTCCAATCCAGCTATTGGGGAAAGTTCTATGTAAATATTCTTTAACTATTCTAGAATAATGGACCTGTGCGCCATCATGTTGAAACCATACTTGTCCATTAATATTCAGGTTTCGTAACGTAATATTTGGTTATGCAAAAGGGCTAGATATTTTGCGGCATTAAGGTTACCGTCAATAAAAAAGGCCCTATAATATTGGTTCCTATTATCCCTGCCCAAACATTTAATTTTTGTGGCCTTTCAGTTCGGGAGGAATGAAACAAATGTAAATTTTCTCGACTCCAGGGCCTAAAATTTTGTCTGTTCACTTCACCATTTAGAGTAAACGTTACTTCGTTTAAATAAAATTCTTTAAAGCATTGTTGGGTCGGAATTTTTTCAAACATTTCAAAACAAAAATCCGTACGTACTGCTGCGTCCCTTTCTAACAATTCTTGATGATTTTGAAATTTGTATGAACGAAACTTTTCTTTTTTTAAGAAGTTAAAAACAGATCCAGTACTGACACCAACATTTTGTGCAATTAATTTTCAAGTATTTTGATTGTTTTCTCCCACTTGTAATAATATTTCCAACTGCTTCTCTTTTGTAAGCACGTGGGATTTTGTTCTTTTTTTATTATGTTTTGACTTAAGACATCCTTCGCGATTAAATTTATTAACTAGTCTTGAAATTGTAGAGTGATTTGGTATTGGCCGATCTGGATAAGTTGCACTAAATACAGCAGAAACTTCTCTTAAACTCATTTGGGAATTATACCAAGTTACCATCATTACTTTTTCTTCATCTGTATACATGTTGATTAATTAATCAGCAATGAGCAAAAGTATACACACTAATTGTCTATGTTGCAAATAAACATGAACACGATTTATATTACTGTCAAAAACTGTATCCATGGTAATGACATAGTACATGTTGCATTAAAAAATAAATTCACTGTATATCTTTCGTTTCCCGTATTGTAAATATATAGAAATTAGTGTCAAATGTGTGAGACGTGATGCTGTACATCGTTTCTCGTACTGTACAAAGAATGTTTTCATTCTGAAATGCAAATGCGGCAGTCAGTCAGGTAGGCAGGTAGGCAGGCGGGCAAACAGGTAGTTTAAGTAAGCAAGTAATTCTCTAATGTGAATTGCTGTTTATTTAAATGTCATGTATTGAATAAATTCAGTGTAAATCGTGTCATTAGCATTTATGATAAATTAACAATTTTCTTTTTGCACCAGTTAGTTGTACTACACAAATTAATTACAATATCAACAGAATGCCCCCGGGCCGTTCTGTGCCCGACCATGTTAAACACTCCGCTGCACATTCATCATTATTTGTTCAATTAATAAATACATTCATTATTTCATGTTCAAATACGAACACATCAAAAACATTTTATTTTTTAGTTACTGAGGAAAGTAGTCAACGGAGTGGTCGGGATCGTTAAATCGTGAAGTTCTAAGTGGTTAAAACAGTCTGAATTGGAGGTTGCTATTTAAAGATTTTAATTTTAAGGTGAAAAGTATGTAAAACAAACAAGATTTGTTACAAACAATTTTTGTTACATACATTTTTCTATTAAGTCAATAATAAGAGAGATATTTCAAAAGTTTAGATTTAGGGTGTCCTCCGTAACTACCCAAATATTCACCTAAATGAAAAATTCAGCTGTGACCACCACAGGACCGACCGCCATCATAAAGTACTTATATAAAATACATTCTAGCAGCAGAGTAGAAATAACTTGGCCTAATATTTTCTAACAGAGATATTATTTATCATGACCATGGAAACGTTACATATAAGTATGAAAAAATTGAGAATTGAAATTTCGAAAAATTTTACAGAAATTATTCAAAATTTTTCGTTTTATCAAAACCGTCTCAAATAAAAGTTATTAGTTAATGCTTTTATAGCAACTTTTGTTCAATAAATTTTTTCGAAATATTTTTCTGTTGTGAAATATTCACAAAAATCTTAAAATTGACACGAGTAAACTCCCATTTTTAGTCAACCCATTTTTACCAAAATTTGATCAACTTTTACCAATTTTTACAAAAAGTGCCACTGATGGCAGAAGATTAAATATGAAGTTTCATAAAAATCGTTTCAGCCGAATTTGCTCTGCACGTGTACACAGACGGACGGACAGGTTATGGTACACAGACAGACGGACGGACAGACAGACAGACGGACGGACGGACAGAAGGACAGACAGACCGACAGACATCATGCTAAAAATAGTCAAAACGTTACGTAGGGACCTCAATTCGTGGAGATCCATCGAAATCTCGAAATGTCAAAATCGGTATGATCACAATACCTCCCTTATATATGTTGGCGGTCGGTAAAAATGCGTAGTAATAAAAGATTTATTTTCATATTGCAAACTATTTTTGTCATATATGATTTTGCTAAGTCAATATTAAGGGAGATATATGTAGAATTTAGTCTTAGCGTGCCATTAATCTAACTGAAAAAATACAGTTTACAAAAAACAAAACTGTTTTCTTACTGCAAATAATTTTTGTTATATATATATTTTTCTATTATGTTAATAATAAATAAGTATCTACCTGCTATTTGTCCGCTAAGCAAGGGCGCGGATGTGAGTTCAATTTCTGCTTATGTCAAATAATTTGTGTAAAAATATTTATACAAATTACATGTACTGCTTAGCCGTTCGCAACCGGCTTAAACTGTAGGTTCTGTGTACGCTAAAAATGGACGTACTACTGACCATATTACTCCTGAATGTACACAGACTGAAAACATGATTATGAATAATAAGTGAGACATTTTAAGTTTTATAATATAATTTTAACCCCGAAACAGCCCCCTAGAATAAAAATTTTGAAATACCTTATAGCCTATGTTCGAATCCTGGTTGTTTCTATCATCATTAGGGTGACCATTCGTCCCGCATTTTAACATTTTGTCCCGCATTAAGATGCGTTCCGCAAAAGTCCCACATTTTAACATTTTGTCCCGCATTTGGATTTGGGAGGTGAGGACCTTTTTTTTTGCTCTTCACTTGGATTTTGGGAGATGAGGACCTTTTTTTTGCTCTTCACTTGGATTTTGGGAGATGAGGACCTTTTTTTTGCTCTTCACTTGGATTTTGGGAGATGAGGACCTTTTTTTTGCTCTTCACTTGGATTTTGGGAGATGAGGACCTTTTTTTTGCTCTTCACTTGGATTTTGGGAGGTGAGGACCTTTTTTTTTGCTCTTCACTTGGATTTTGGGAGATGAGGACCTTTTTTTTGCTCTTCACTTGGATTTTGGGAGATGAGGACCTTTTTTTTGCTCTTCACTTGGATTTTGGGAGGTGAGGACCTTTTTTTTTGCTCTTCACTTGGATTTTGGGAGATGAGGACCTTTTTTTTGCTCTTCACTTGGATTTTGGGAGATGAGGACCTTTTTTTTGCTCTTCACTTGGATTTTGGGAGATGAGGACCTTTTTTTTGCTCTTCACTTGGATTTTGGGAGATGAGGACCTTTTTTTTGCTCTTCACTTGGATTTTGGGAGATGAGGACCTTTTTTTTGCTCTTCACTTGGATTTTGGGAGATGAGGACCTTTTTTTTGCTCTTCACTTGGATTTTGGGAGATGAGGACCTTTTTTTTGCTCTTCACTTGGATTTTGGGAGATGAGGACCTTTTTTTTGCTCTTCACTTGGATTTTGGGAGGTGAGGACCTTTTTTTTTGCTCTTCACTTGGATTTTGGGAGATGAGGACCTTTTTTTTGCTCTTCACTTGGATTTTGGGAGATGAGGACCTTTTTTTTGCTCTTCACTTGGATTTTGGGAGATGAGGACCTTTTTTTTGCTCTTCACTTGGATTTTGGGAGATGAGGACCTTTTTTTTGCTCTTCACTTGGATTTTGGGAGATGAGGACCTTTTTTTTGCTCTTCACTTGGATTTTGGGAGATGAGGACCTTTTTTTTGCTCTTCACTTGGATTTTGGGAGATGAGGACCTTTTTTTTGCTCTTCACTTGGATTTTGGGAGGTGAGGACCTTTTTTTTTGCTCTTCACTTGGATTTTGGGAGATGAGGACCTTTTTTTTGCTCTTCACTTGGATTTTGGGAGATGAGGACCTTTTTTTTGCTCTTCACTTGGATTTTGGGAGATGAGGACCTTTTTTTTGCTCTTCACTTGGATTTTGGGAGATGAGGACCTTTTTTTTGCTCTTCACTTGGATTTTGGGAGATGAGGACCTTTTTTTTGCTCTTCACTTGGATTTTGGGAGATGAGGACCTTTTTTTTGCTCTTCACTTGGATTTTGGGAGATGAGGACCTTTTTTTTGCTCTTCACTTGGATTTTGGGAGATGAGGACCTTTTTTTTGCTCTTCACTTGGATTTTGGGAGATGAGGACCTTTTTTTTGCTCTTCACTTGGATTTTGGGAGATGAGGACCTTTTTTTTGCTCTTCACTTGGATTTTGGGAGATGAGGACCTTTTTTTTGCTCTTCACTTGGATTTTGGGAGGTGAGGACCTTTTTTTTTGCTCTTCACTTGGATTTTGGGAGATGAGGACCTTTTTTTTGCTCTTCACTTGGATTTTGGGAGATGAGGACCTTTTTTTTGCTCTTCACTTGGATTTTGGGAGGTGAGGACCTTTTTTTTTGCTCTTCACTTGGATTTTGGGAGATGAGGACCTTTTTTTTGCTCTTCACTTGGATTTTGGGAGATGAGGACCTTTTTTTTGCTCTTCACTTGAATTTTGGGAGATGAGGACCTTTTTTTTGCTCTTCACTTGGATTTTGGGAGATGAGGACCTTTTTTTTGCTCTTCACTTGGATTTTGGGAGATGAGGACCTTTTTTTTGCTCTTCACTTGGATTTTGGGAGATGAGGACCTTTTTTTTGCTCTTCACTTGGATTTTGGGAGATGAGGACCTTTTTTTTGCTCTTCACTTGGATTTGGGAGGTGAGGCCCTTTTCTTTTGCTCTTCACTTGGATTTGGGAGATGAGGACCTTTTTTTTGCTCTTCACTTGGATTTTGGGAGATGAGGACCTTTTTTTTGCTCTTCACTTGGATTTTGGGAGATGAGGACCTTTTTTTTGCTCTTCACTTGGATTTGGGAGGTGAGGCCCTTTTCTTTTGCTCTTCACTTGGATTTGGGAGATGAGGACCTTTTTTTTGCTCTTCACTTGGATTTTGGGAGATGAGGACCTTTTTTTTGCTCTTCACTTGGATTTTGGGAGATGAGGACCTTTTTTTTGCTCTTCACTTGGATTTTGGGAGATGAGGACCTTTTTTTTGCTCTTCACTTGGATTTTGGGAGATGAGGACCTTTTTTTTGCTCTTCACTTGGATTTTGGGAGATGAGGACCTTTTTTTGCTCTTCACTTGGATTTTGGGAGATGAGGACCTTTTTTTTGCTCTTCACTTGGATTTTGGGAGATGAGGACCTTTTTTTTGCTCTTCACTTGGATTTTGGGAGATGAGGACCTTTTTTTGCTCTTCACTTGGATTTTGGGAGATGAGGACCTTTTTTTGCTCTTCACTTGGATTTTGGGAGATGAGGACCTTTTTTTTGCTCTTCACTTGGATTTTGGGAGATGAGGACCTTTTTTTTGCTCTTCACTTGGATTTGGGAGATGAGGACCTTTTTTTTGCTCTTCACTTGGATTTTGGGAGATGAGGACCTTTTTTTTGCTCTTCACTTGGATTTGGGAGGTGAGGCCCTTTTCTTTTGCTCTTCACTTGGATTTGGGAGATGAGGACCTTTTTTTTGCTGTTCACTTGGATTTTGGGAGATGAGGACCTTTTTTTTGCTCTTCACTTGGATTTTGGGAGATGAGGACCTTTTTTTTGCTCTTCACTTGGATTTTGGGAGATGAGGACCTTTTTTTTGCTCTTCACTTGGATTTTGGGAGATGAGGACCTTTTTTTTGCTCTTCACTTGGATTTTGGGAGATGAGGACCTTTTTTTGCTCTTCACTTGGATTTTGGGAGATGAGGACCTTTTTTTTGCTCTTCACTTGGATTTTGGGAGATGAGGACCTTTTTTTTGCTCTTCACTTGGATTTTGGGAGATGAGGACCTTTTTTTTGCTCTTCACTTGGATTTTGGGAGATGAGGACCTTTTTTTTGCTCTTCACTTGGATTTGGGAGGTGAGGCCCTTTTCTTTTGCTCTTCACTTGGATTTGGGAGATGAGGACCTTTTTTTTGCTCTTCACTTGGATTTTGGGAGATGAGGACCTTTTTTTTGCTCTTCACTTGGATTTTGGGAGATGAGGACCTTTTTTTTGCTCTTCACTTGGATTTTGGGAGATGAGGACCTTTTTTTTGCTCTTCACTTGGATTTTGGGAGATGAGGACCTTTTTTTTGCTCTTCACTTGGATTTTGGGAGATGAGGACCTTTTTTTGCTCTTCACTTGGATTTTGGGAGATGAGGACCTTTTTTTTGCTCTTCACTTGGATTTTGGGAGATGAGGACCTTTTTTTTGCTCTTCACTTGGATTTTGGGAGATGAGGACCTTTTTTTGCTCTTCACTTGGATTTTGGGAGATGAGGACCTTTTTTTGCTCTTCACTTGGATTTTGGGAGATGAGGACCTTTTTTTTGCTCTTCACTTGGATTTTGGGAGATGAGGACCTTTTTTTTGCTCTTCACTTGGATTTGGGAGATGAGGACCTTTTTTTTGCTCTTCACTTGGATTTTGGGAGATGAGGACCTTTTTTTTGCTCTTCACTTGGATTTGGGAGGTGAGGCCCTTTTCTTTTGCTCTTCACTTGGATTTGGGAGATGAGGACCTTTTTTTTGCTGTTCACTTGGATTTTGGGAGATGAGGACCTTTTTTTTGCTCTTCACTTGGATTTTGGGAGATGAGGACCTTTTTTTTGCTCTTCACTTGGATTTTGGGAGATGAGGACCTTTTTTTTGCTCTTCACTTGGATTTTGGGAGATGAGGACCTTTTTTTTGCTCTTCACTTGGATTTTGGGAGATGAGGACCTTTTTTTGCTCTTCACTTGGATTTTGGGAGATGAGGACCTTTTTTTTGCTCTTCACTTGGATTTTGGGAGATGAGGACCTTTTTTTGCTCTTCACTTGGATTTTGGGAGATGAGGACCTTTTTTTGCTCTTCACTTGGATTTTGGGAGATGAGGACCTTTTTTTTGCTCTTCACTTGGATTTTGGGAGATGAGGACCTTTTTTTTGCTCTTCACTTGGATTTGGGAGGTGAGGCCCTTTTCTTTTGCTCTTCACTTGGATTTGGGAGATGAGGACCTTTTTTTGCTCTTCACTTGGATTTTGGGAGATGAGGACCTTTTTTTTGCTCTTCACTTGGATTTGGGAGGTGAGGCCCTTTTCTTTTGCTCTTCACTTGGATTTGGGAGATGAGGACCTTGCTCCGTCCCGCATTGCCTTCTTAAGAAAATGGTCACCCTAATCATCATACCAAATCAAACAAAAATATGTCCAGCCATTTTTGCGGGAATCTCGGATAGACAGACGGACGGATAAAGAAACAGACGAATAGACGGGCGGACAGATGGACGGACGGATGGCCAGACAGACATACGAACAGACAATCAGACAGACAGCCAAAAATAGTTTTTTACTTATAATCATCTGAAACGAGTAGAAACTAAATATGAGGCAGAAAAAATAAAAAATTAGATACAGCCTCCGATTTTATCAACATATATTTGTTGTAATGATATAAATTTAGCAAATCAGATATAATAAATAGTATTAAGAGTTGTTGGTTTGAGTTGAGATGTTGGAGAACAATATGAATGATGAAATTTATGAAAATGTATTTAGTAATTTACGAGGCGACAACGATATGTGTAATGCCTGTCGTAAAACCACTCGCATATAAACTGAATCTTTTATTATTTATTCATTACTGCCGGCAATTCCACATTTAATTCCCAACAATAACACGCGCAACGCCTTATTTATATTGCATTGCATTTATTCCCTCCCTCGCTCACTCACTCTTTGCATTTCTTTAAATAAAAAACAAATTATGTTATCACATCCAGAGTAGATTTAATCGCTAGTAGTAATGGTTCTTTAACGCTACATGTAATACCCCCACGGATTACAAGTTTCTTATATTAACTAAACTAACAATCTCAAGTCAAGCTAGTAACAATCTATACATCCAAATTTGCACCGAACTGCAATCTGTCTAATAGGATATTTTAAATTATAAAAAAAAAAAACTGTATTTGTAAATAAACAAATTGGATTATAGACTCCATATTGCAAACAAGGTGACCAGGGTTTGTAGTTCGAAGGTGTTTCTTCTTGTTTCTTCTAGTTCCTTTTTTTTGCTCATCACTTATATTTTGGAGGTGAAGACTTTTTTTTTGCTCATCACTTGTATTGTTTGGAGGCAGTGGCGGCGCTAGCTCTTAAAATCTGGGGGGGGGCAATTTTTTTTTAGTAAAATTGGGGGGGGCAGGATTTTTTTGTTTATCGTTTACATATGAAAATATAAGTAATGACCTAAAAAAAGGTCCTCACTTCCAAAATATATTTTTTTGCAAGCAATTCTAGGGGGCCAGAGCAATTTTTAGGGGGGCCCGGGCCTCTGGACCTCCAGCTAGCGCCGCCACTGTTTGGAGGTGAGCAAAATTGAATAAAATATACTGAATTTCAATTTTTTTTTCAATCTTAGTGTTTTCCTCAAATAAAATCTGGTCACTCTGATTCCAAAACACAGGACGCATATTTGCGTACGATGCGGCAAATTGTAGGTAAAGCTTTATTCTATAAATTTTATAGCTTTTTTGTTGTATTGAAACTACTTATAGTTGAGGGTTGCTTTTTATATTTCGGGATTTGAGATCAAAAACAATTATTTACAATAAAAGTGGCTTTATTGTTTTTCAAAATATCCTCCATAAAGAACAATACTTCTTAGGCCTGGTCTTTCCACCTTTAGATAAAGTCCCAGGTAACTATCTGACAGATAAGGTTATTTTTAACTTCATCTGCTGAGTAAATGTCATCCCTTCTTTCTATACAAATGTATCTATCGGATAGTTATCTAACGGATAATGAGACTGACGTATTGGATTCACTGACTGGTATTGACATTTACTCAGCAGATGAAGTTACAAATAACCTTATCTGTCAGATAGTTACCTGGGACTTTATCTGAAGGTGGAAAGACCGGGCCTTAGGGATTTCTTAAGGATATTTCTGCTTTAAATCCAATTAATATAAACACTGATAATATACGTTATGGAGAATCAGAAGTAACGAGAATTTGTAGACGATTTAATATCGATGAGCTAGAAGCCCTTATAGGATTAAGAGACTTTATAGAAAATACAGAATCTGTGCTGAAGAAATTTAAACCTCTTTTAACAGCAGTATCCACTTTACCTTTCAGCGGTTTCAGCTTAATGAATAATATCATAACTAGCTTGCGAGCGTTTCTGCTTATTTCATTAATGCTAATGGACCTCCAGTAAAAAAGATTTATCCAAAAAAATATGTACGATCTTGGTTAGTAAACCACCGCTCAACAACAGACGCAGTCGAAAGTCGAGTGAGACTAGTGCTGATTCATCTCGCCAAGCCCTTTGGGATATATTTCAAGAAATATAACAGTTATAACACTATGTTCTACGTTTTAATTCAAATTAAATTTTGGCCATTTTTCAACCGCCCACCCCCCGTTTATAGCGTATACCTGCTGATTTTTACGATTAATAGACCGTATACTTTCTGCTGATTTTACCAATACAGCACTGATCCTTTCTCATAATTAGAAAAATGAGATAGAAGCAAGCTGGATGTGGCCCTCTTCCATCTTTAATGAACGGGTAGCGGGTAATGGTATCGGGAACCAGGTTCCAGAAAATTGTCACTCTTTTCATTCCTAGTTCCCATTTATTAAAGCAGATAAGAACTTTAAAAGGATTTATTTGAGGATGAAGACATGAGATGATCCACTGGTGAGCTATGTGCCGAGGAAGGCAGTGTATGCGATGTCGATTGCTCTGGGTGTGACAGTTCCATGGCAGTGACTGTACCTAATCAGTTTTTTGCATAGCTGTTGCGCTGGTGTTAAAGTAATACCAGCATAGATGCGGACAGATAATACACCCGCAGCTTCGATAACACCGCCACATCTACAGCCCGCCACAGACTCACCAATATTGCAGTATTACCACTATACCAGTGGTTCCCAAACTTATTTTGTCGCGGAACCCCTATGAGCTGTTCACAAAATTACAGAACCCTTTTATTGGAAACATTTTTGATACTACTTTAAATACAAAAAAAACTACATATCTGCAAACTCTTTCCTTTTATAAATATGATAGAAAAGTAAGACTTTATAAAGTAGTAGTCATTTTCATTGTATTCCTAAAAACTACAACAATAAAAGTAAAAAAAGTAAAAAAATTCATGAAATAAACGAGCTAGATTTGCCTTTATTTTATATTTATATTTTTCATATAAAGTGCGAGACTCTTTGATAATACAGCTAGGTTTAATGAGAAGCATGCTTTTGTATTTTGGATTCTAATATCCTTTCAAAATTTGGTATAATATTGGATAATCGAATTCGCATATCTGGTGCAGCATTTGGATTGCTGCGATATTTCGTTTTTGTATCAGAAAATCCAACTTCACACATGTACACAGTTGGAAATGGTAAAAAAACCGAATAGCCCTTTTTGATAAATGAGGATATTTGCCATATATATCAGACCAGAAAGTTGTTTTTTCTGGTCTTTTTTGTATCATTTTTGATGAGAAATGGTGCATGTGATGAAGTCATCACTTCTCGTGATCGCTGAAGACGGGAACAGATTGTTGAGCAGTTTCCAAAACGTCCGAAAATATTTTATATACTCACGAACTATTATATCTTTTTGATACTAATACTCAATATATTGTACTATTCTATAGTCTATCTCAGAAAGAGCGATAGTAATAAATCTTTTTGTTAGGCAGTTACCAGTGGCGTGCACATTTTAAACACGTTTAAATTGGTTTTCTGTATTTCTTTATTACTATTTATCATTTTATTAAACGCACGCCTTTGACCATATTTATCATATCATTAAACGCACCCCTGTGACCATATTTTTCTTCAAAATTTTAGGGTAAAATTTTTATGATCTATTGTGTTTAACCCTAGTTCTTATTCCCATATAAGATGTGCGGCACACTCGGTTGTTTCTTAACAATATTTCGTTTCAAACTATTCATATTTTGTGTGCCGCTTCTGTGTGAAAAAAACAATAATTTTTTACAAATAATACATTTTATTACTATCGCTCTTTCTGAGATAGACTGTAGTCTATCAGCAATGGCAAACGTCCAAAATAACGGTGTCCGCATTAATATTGGGCCATTGAAAAATAATTTCAAAGATATTAATTTATTAAAATCTTTTTTTTTTCACCAAAGCAGATCTTTTATATAGACTTTTATCCGGCTTAGATTTAATCACACCTTCTCTCCATATCATCTGCATAGAATTAACATGGTTTCGTCTCCTTTCTGTCCGTGTGATAATTTGTCTGTCAGCGATTTGAACAACTTAAACTTACTTATACAAAATTTAGCTGTCCAAAAAATATCCTTACCTACCAATATTCAAACGCTTCTTGCTAATAACTCTCTAGGTATTTATGAAATTATTTATAACTATATAAATCAGAAAATATCAAATTATAAACGTAATTTTAAAAACTTTAATCTCTTCCTTTATTATCTGGCTAATAGCCAAAGCTGCTAAAGCCAGCAAACAAAAGGAAAAAAAATAAATATTAATTATGATTCATCAATGAATCCGAGACATTTTGAGAAAAGTGTAATGCATCAATTTATCGTGGTTCAATTGTTCTTCAAAAATTTCAACAATCAATTTGAAATGAGGCACATCATTAATATGGCCCGTAACAGGTTCAATCCGTTTCTAATAGAACTTCTGCTTAATTCCACATGTGCAGATTTCAGAAGGTTTGGAGTGCCAAAGGATCAGTTTGGATTTAAGATTTACAAAAGGATGAATTTTTTTCCTCAGTGTTACTAATGAGTAAAGATTTTTCATCACTGTTTTTAAATAGTATAAATATGTGTCTATATGTAGCTTTACATAGTAAGGCTAGAATCATGAACATTGGCGGGAAGGTCTATCTAGGCGGAACCTTGTGTTCGCAAGGCCGGTGTGAGCCGGGCAATTCCCTGCGATATGCGCCAGTGCCGTGTCGCTCGCCGTCAACCTCCGCGGCAGCGCCTGTTCTCTGTGACACACGCGGTTCACACTCCGGTGACGCAATGGTTAAGGTCGTTACAGGGATAACCGCGAATTTATGGAGGTTAACACTAGGTTACAACTAAATTAGAATTTTAATATTTTTAAAAAATTTGAATTTTTAAAAATTTACATCAGATGGGATTTTTTGGATGCTCAGTTGCGCCAGGATTCCTCGAATTTTAAGAATTCCTTAAATAGTAAAAATACATCAATACATTGCGTTTTTGTTATTTATTCCAGATTTTATGACCATATTATGCCCCGTCTAGATCATCTTGCAGATACCTTTTTTCTGTTTTGTCTATAATAACTCTTCCATCTGTTTATAACGGGTGTTTTTTTTAGAGGTATAGAACTTTAAATTGCAATAAAACAACGATGGATTATACGATTGACATCAATTTTTTTTTATTCGAAAGATAATCTTGTGGCATTACATTAAATCATACCAACAAGACGGCGCAACATGTCACACAGCTCGTGCCACAATCGATTTATTGAAAGACACGTTTGGTGACCGCCTAATTTCACTTTTTGGACCTGTGAATTGGCCTCCAAGATCTTGTGATTTAACACCGCTGGACTACTTTCTGTGGGGCTATGTAAAGTCATTGGTCTATGCGGATAAGCCACAAACGCTTGACCATTTGGAAGACAACATTCGCCGTGTTATTGCCGATATACGGCCACAAATGTTGGAAAAAGTCATCGAAAATTGGACGTCCAGATTGGACTACATCCGAGCCAGCCGTGGCGGTCATATGCCAGAAATCATATTTAAAATGTAATGCCACAAGATTATCTTTCGAATAAAAAAAAAATCATGTCAATCGAATAATCCATCGTTGTTTTATTGCAATTTAAAGTTCTATACCTCTAAAAAAAACACCCATTATATTAGAAGTCGTAATGTTTGTTAAAAATAATCCGCACCTTTTCGTTGCCAATTCTGAAGAGCATTTAGACATTTTTTATTATCCAACTGTTTCTATAGTATACAGGAATATTTACACCATAAAGGATAATATTTTGTTTATGTAATCTCTTAACTGTACTAATTGTTAAATTTATATGTATTGTTTAACTCATGTGATTTCAATTTATATTATATGTGTCATCTTGACTAAAACACAACATTTATGTAATGTGTTATTGGTTGAATAAATTTATTATTATTATTTTCAATCTGTGTGCGTGCATAAAGGTGTTGGTCTAAAAATATGAAACAAACTTAGAGTAAAACATACTGATATGAATCAAAATGGTCAGATATTATAAAATAGTAAATTTTTGGTTAGATCAAGAAATATCGAAATCCATGTATTTTTTAAAAATCATCATTGGCGCGACAGCCCGAGTTGAGCCTGTGCCTCCTGTTTCCAGGTTTCATGACCATGTTTTCAATCTATGTACATTCAGGAGTAATATGGTCAGTATTACGTCCATTTTTTAGCGTACACAGAAAGGCACCTACAGTTTAAAGCCGGTTGCGAACGGCTAAGCAGAACCTGTAACTTGTATAAATATTTTTACACAAATTATTTGTCATGAGCAGGAATTGAAACTTTTAAAAAATAAATCTTTTTAAATTTCATGTACACTATAAATATGCATTTTGTATACCATTACATATTAATTTTTATTAATGAAATCTTTAGTTTTACATGAATAGTATGAAAATCATCTTCCACTAAACTGTAAAAAAAAAAACAATTATCTTATGATTGGTTTTGTGTGAGTATTCGATGTATTGTCACCAGTTGCTTATACCCTTTTCACACTAGATCTTTAAGACAAGTGAACTTAAAGTTCACCGATGTTTAAGATCAGTATGCTTTCACACTTGATGTTTAAATCTCCGGTGCTGTCATCAGCTACAGTAATTTTGTCCTTAAGTGACCGTCATGAAATTACCAGTTTTGAACTATCTGCGCAGACGCACATTTTGAATTATTATAAACAATTAAGGATATTTCATTTCATTCTACAATAAAGGCACTACAATAAAGAATATATTACACCTGTATTAACATGTAAGTCGATACATTTTATCTCAATTATTGTAGCTCTGTATTTTATTAAACACATTATTAAAATAAATAATTTTATTATAACAATAAGTATAAACTTCTTATAACGTCGATATAATACAGTATTCTTGTTTATGATAATATAAAATGTTGACAGCACAAATTCAAGGAGTATTTTTTTATAATAGAAATTAAGTTGGTAATGCGGACGAAGTTTAAGACGCAGATCTCTGTCTTAAACATCGCTTGTATTTAACCGAGGCCATACGGTTTCACATTAGCGTTTAAAGATACATTCACTTTAACATCCGATCTTAAAGATCTAGTGTGAAAAGGGTATTAGATTTAGCTCGCGCTCAGTTAAGCTCTGGTGCAGTACTCTGCATTAAGCCTGTTTCTAGTACTAGGGAAAAAATAAAAAATAAAGTATAATGTAAAACAGGCTTCAGTTCATTTGAAAAGAAAAGCAACACAGTTCGCATCTCGAGTCTGGTTTCGTAAATAGCGGTCAAAATGGGATATGAAAAAAGTTCGAATCTCGAAGAATTCGAACACTAGTGTTTCACGGAACACTGGCTAAAAACTACCGGCATAGGATGATGATATATGTAGTGGTCTATTTTAAAAGTTCCTTATGTCAATAGTGAACGTGTGACTGAAATGTTTTCTGTTTATATCCGTAGTGGCGATGGTGTAGCATCAGTATCTGTAAGATATGCAAATGGAGGAACGGGAAATCCAAGGCACAGTTGTAGAATTTATAGTAATTTTTTTGAATCAGTCAGTTAACCTTGACTTGCTTTCAAAAAACTGTTACTCTCATCGGGGAATCGAAATCATGGGCCATTCTACAAAATACTATCAACAAATTTTAATTCAATGTAATAAATTTGGATTACAATTTAGAAAAAAATTCAATTTCTCTATTTTTAGTGTGTCTACTTCAGCATATTCGTTATGCATTCGAAACTTGCAGTGGCGATTTAAGGGGGCGTATGCCCCCTTAAAGTCCTACGGAATGAAAATATAATAAATTACTAATAATTGTGCTGCAAAATCATTTCTTCATTTTACAATATATAGGTTTTTTTATAATGATCAGTACTCAAATTAATGTAAAATGCATATTGCTACGTTTTCTGTCAGTTTTAGGGTTTTATAGGTATGACCAAGATGCTAACATATAGGCTATTCAAAACGTTTAAGCGAAACTAAATGGAATTTTTACTTTTTTAAGTTGTCACGAGCTCACTATTGAATGATTGAAGGGAGATTTTGCAAAACAAAAGGATCAAAAGCTTCATTAAATTTTTAAAAGTTAAAAAGTTACTCGAAAGAAACGCTCTATTTGAATGCTGTTTGTTTTAAAAATATTAAAAATTTTAAAAATATTTAAAAAAATCAGCTGTGGCCACCACAGGACTGACCGCCATCATAAATTACTTGTATAAAATACATTCTAGCAGCAGAGTAGAAATAACTTGGCCTAATATTTTCTAACAGAGATATTATTTATCATGACCATGGAAACGTTACATATAAGTATGAAAAAATTGAGAAAAATTTCGAAAAATTTTTAGAAATTTTTAATTTTATCAAAAAACCTGTCAGATAAAAGTTATTAGTTATTGCATTTATAGCAACTTTTGTTAAATAAATTTTTTCTAAATATTTTTGTGTTGCTAAATATTCGCAAAAATCTTAAAATCAACACAAGTAAACTCCCATTTCTAGTTAACAGATTTTTACCAAAACTTGATCAACTCGTGCCATTGATGTCAAAAGCTTAAATATGCAGTTTCATAAATATCCTTTTAGCCGAATTTGCTCTGCACGTGTACACAGACAGACAGACGGACGAACGGACAGACGGACGGACAGATAGACCGACAGACATCATGCTAAAAATAGTCAAAACGTTATGTAGGGACCTCAATTCGTGGAGATCCATCGAAATCTCGAAATGTCAAAATCGGTATGATCACAATACCTCCCTTATATATATGTTGGCGGTCGGTAAAAATAGATTAGATCTTAATTTGGATGTCTAATAATAATAATTAGCCTAAAACTATCCCAATTTTTGGGCAAAGGACTCCTCCATGTCCTTCCATTTTATCCTGTCTTGACTAGGGTGACCATTTTCTTAAGAAGGAAATGCGGGACGGAGCAAAAAAAAGGTCCTCATCTCCCAAAATCCAAGTGAAGAGCAAAAAAAAGGTCTTCACCTCCCAAATCCAAGTGAAGAGCAAAAAAAAGGTCCTCACCTCCAAAATGTTAAAATGCGGGACAGTCCCGCAAAATGGGGGACGAATGGTCACCCTAGTCTTGAGTAATCCTGGGCCAGAGAGCACCGACTGTTTTAATGTCCCTCCATCTTATTTTTATCTTCCTCGTGATATCGTCAGATGTCTTGGCGACCAAAAAATTGATTTCTTCGTCCACCGATTGTCATTTAGGCGTACTAGGTGTACTAGCCATATCCATTTCAACCTTCTGCAGAATTCTATAATATCTCTGGCTGCAGTTTTTCTTACGGATTTCTCTACTTGGTACTTTTTTACTCTGAGTATGGATCTTTAAATTTTTCTTTGAGTAACTGCCAGTTTTTCTTAATTTTTTTTAGACCTAGTTTGGCATCCCTAAGTAATTTGGATGTCTAAATGAGTCTTGAATCCAGAGAGTTGAAATTTGGTATACATATACAGTTACACATGCATATGACAAAAAACTACTTCGCGCGAAATTTGTATGAAGACTTCAGGGAAAAAAATCAACAGCCAATACCCGTCACTGAAGTCGTAACAGACCAGTAAATTAGAGGTTCAATTAGAGTAATTGCAGTTAGAAACTGACACATCTGGTGACTGATACTAAACAAATGAAAGTGTTTTTAAATATTTTTAATTATAAACATTGATTGGTTTCGATTACTTAGGAAAAAAAAAGAAAAGATATAGAAAGTTTGAATCAACATGACAACATATGCTGTATAAGAACATTTGATAGTGAAAATTCACTTTCATTTTTCCAACATATTTCACTTTATCACAAGTTTGATCTTAAGAAGCAAGATCCTAGATAAGCAAGTTTTTAATAAAATATGTTTTCTAGGTTATTGACTAGATGAAAGAGGTTTACAAAATATTATATTTTCCCCCTTTGATTCTGATTATGGATTTCTACGTTAAACCTGCTATTATTAGCGTAATTTGATACCTTGTATATGAATATGATGGGAGAGGGAATGAATGTGTAAAGGATAAAGAATTTTGTCGATATCGGTAACCTATTGAATAGTGTTTCTGATTTCTCGACATTTTTCATTTCTCGAAAAATGAAGAATTAGACTTATTTTCTCGAGAAAAATAATTATTAGAATATATGTGTTTTTTTATTGTTGAAAATATTGTAGAGGATAAAAACATGTTAAAATTATAGTCAACTTTAAAGTACTAAAGTATTAATTTAAATAGCATTAGAACAAATGCATAACGGGGCTTTAAAAATGATTACGAAAACGGCACGTAATTGCATATTGATTGAAAATATATATGTATACAGAAATTTTCAAAAAATTAAGATATTAATAATAATAGTAATAATTATTTTATTTAACTAGTAGGTAATCTTTTACATAACAGTTTTAAACTGACCAAAAAATGAAATGTAATTGATTATAATAAATAATACATTAAATTAAAATAAAATATTGTAACAATAAATGCTAATTAGCTAAATATTATAAATCGCTTCTTAACTGTTGCCACAGTTGCGTCGCGGGAGACAGAAGACAAATTTTATCAAAATTAAATTATAATCAGTGACTCACTAAACATTATATATTTTTTTAAATAGTTTTTTAAAAGCACAATGCGTTTAACATGCCGTCGAGAAAAAATTACAGTTCTCCAGAAAAAATAATTAGCAGAATATACATCTTTTTTTAATGTTGAAAATATGGTAGAGGATAAAAACATGTTAAAAGTATAGTCAACTTGAAAGTACTAAAGCAGGGGTTGCACTGCAAATTATTTATGTAAAACATATTATAATAAGATCTATTTTGACCAATATTTGACCAAGAAATGTTTGTATGAATGTAACGTATTATAATTTGTAACTTTATTAATTCTTTTACTACTATTTTTATACATTTTATGTTTTTTATTCTATATGCTAATAAAAATGTTCATCTCTATAAATGCGTAAGACCATTTACTAAAATAACCAGCGATACATTTTTACCAATGTTTATTATAACGTAGTGCCTATGTGATTATTAAGTCAGAAATTAAGTCTTTAAAACGACGTAAAATGCCTAGGGTTGGGATGGGGTCCGCAAAAAGAATGTTGTTCAAGAGGGGGTCCTCGGACTACATAAGTTTAAGAACCCCTGCTTTAGTACTTTCAAGTTGACTATACTTTTAACATGTTTTTATCCTCTACCATATTTTCAACATTAAAAAAAGATATATATTTTAATAATTATTTTTTTCGAGATTTTTCGAGAATTCTCGAGAATAGATGTCTAATTTTTCATTTCTCGAAAAATGAAAAATGTCGAGAAATCAGAAACACTAACCATAAATATATTATACCTGTAAACAATGTAACATGTAACCCTATAAGTAACAATATGTAACCTGAGTACTCTGGTGCTAATAACATAGCTGTTGATGCACCTAAAAAAAATTTAAAAAAAGTTTATTCCAAAAATATTTTCATTTTTCTTTTTGTCCAAACTAATTTTCAATTTTTCTCGAGAACCATGGTCATAGATTTCCCAAATTTAAGATTAGGTATTTAGAAAACACTACCATATTGCGTATAAAAAATATTACCCTGTCTTAAAAATTTAGGTCCTATAAAGGATTTTAGTGTTTTTCTCAAAATCTGCTTATTTGGAAATGTCTCACTTTCTTTAGGCCTCATATGTACTACCAGCGTATTAGCCTATTTGTGGTACATCTAATTTTGTTCTTAACCAAGACTTCATACAGGGTAGTAAACAAAAGCTTCCGATAGTTAGATTAATGCAGAAAATGAATTTCTTTATTTTAATGGTATTTCACAATAATATTATCCAATACAGTAATACCCCGTTACTCGACTGCCTCTTAGTTCGACGTTTTCGCCACTCGACGTAAATGTCGAGAGTGAGAGTCGACGGAGCATCGCTATCCGACGCGTGATCGAGTACCGATCACGTGATACATATTTTGGTAAACAAAGCAAAATGAACGCATGGCCAGCAGTTCACGCCTAGATATCTTGACGACAACTCAGATTTAGTGCAGCTATGAACTTTTTGTTTTTTGTTAAAATAAGTGATTTATATTTATAATTATGGATCCAAAGGATAGAAATGCAAGCATAGCTAAAAGGAAAACATATACATATATGTATTTCCTTATAAGTATATATGTACATATGATTCCCTTTATTTCTTATGGAGAAATTCGACTCGCCACTCGACGTAATCGCTACTCGACGCTTTTTCAGAACGAATTAACGTCGAGTAGCGGGGTATTACTGTACTAAATACCTACAAAACGCTGAAAATATAAAAATTCACATTGAACAAGAATTTTCTTTGTCTAATCTAACATAATTTCCTTATAACATCTTGAATTGTAGAAAAACATTTATTAATTTGCAAGAAATTAGCTATCGACCTTAGATTCGATGGTTATACGCGCATACATACACACACAGACACACACACACACAGACAGACACGATATGCAAATGTTACTAAATGTCTATTAGCAACCTCGACTAGAAGGATACTTGAATTATTTAATAAAATTAACTATTATGTTTCTTTTATAGGTGCATCACAACTGACTACAATTCTGCACAATATAAAGGATTATACATTTTTTGGTAAGTTACAAAAAATATATTTATAAAAAAAAAACTTCCGAGGTTACATTTTTGACAACTTAAGGCCTATCTTTTTTTTTATTGTTTATATATTGTAACCGATAACAATATTTTAATTTGAAGGTTGTAACTATCAATTATGTTGTAAATATAAGAATTATTTTAGATAAAAATAGTTTTAATAATATATTGGAGCTGTTAAGAAGGTTCAACAACATTTTTAATCAGTTGATTTAACACTGTTATGGCTGTAAGCTAGGACATAAATAAGGTCTAGTTTCTCTAAACCCTTCGTGAGCTAACAATATCAATATCTGACAGTTATATATTACTGGTGGGTGTACCCGTACTTTGCTACGGCATTTCACTACATTAATTCCGAAACAGTGGAATATAACGATAATAAAGTTAAATTTATAAAACAGTAGGTATAGTAATTTTAACTATCGTTAGGCAGTGGAGAATGAATAACATCCAGCACCACCATTTATTGACAAATTCCACAACTCTCAACCAATCCGCATTTCGGAGTTGTCGACGCTGTCTGTATGTCTGTCTGTCTGTACGGTAGAAATTGTAGCCAAACGGCTAAACATAGAAAGTTGAAATTTGGCATGCTTATACAACTCTGAACCACATATAGGAAAACTATATAGAGTTCAAAAATACACATTACGAAATAAATATAAACAAATACATATGTATTAACAAAAAATAAATATTTGTTTTAAAATTTTGAGTGGAAACTTTTAAGACGTGGAAATGCAAACACATTATTTTTGACTGTTTTTTTTTATATGACTGTTACGTTTTGTTATAGAAATCCTTGATAAAGTTTATGAAGAATAAACAAAATATTGGATCAATTATGAAATAATTGCATTATCCTTCGCTTCTTTTCTTTTTCCCAAATAATTTTCTATATATATATGGGATTATTCGCCAAAAATATGTTAAAAAACTTTTGTTCCTCACCCTATATCCCAAAGGAGTTAATCTACAAATTTGAAAAAAAAAAATGCAATACTGTACTTTGATGGGAACCGGAATAGTTCAACAGGAATTTTTTATTAGATTAATTTTTCTAAATATATAGAATCTTTTATTGTTGAAAAAAAAATAATTACTTTTTAAAAATGTATTGTTTGGTATCAAAAGAAAGAATTTCTATATTTTCACACGATTTTTCAAAAGTGTACAAAAAAAAAATACTATCAGGCATCTTTTAACGCAAATGAGTTAAAATCTGAAAAATTCTAAGTAAAGTATGTTGATCTAAACCGGAAACGTATAAGAGGAATTTTTTTATCAGATTTCGAATTTGTAAAATATTGTAGTTTTTGTGTTTTTCACTTAATTAATTATTTTTTTAATTCATGGCTAAATTAAAACTAATAATATTATGGATTGTTTGTATTTATAGCTAAGGTAGTGTATGTAATTGAATAAATATTAAACCATTTATCAATATACATATTTCCTATTAATTTAATGACGACTTTGATACGAAGCAAATGCAGAAAAAATCACTGAGGCTTTTTAATTTAAATTTTATTATGACGAAATTTTCGTAAATTGTTTAAATTAAGTAAAAAAAAATCAGCTGCGGCCACCACAACTGATGAGAAATAACTTGGCTTAATATTTTTTAACAGAGATATTATTTATCATGACCATGGAAACATTACATATAAGTACGTCTCAAATAAAAGTTATTATAATAATTATTGCATTTATAGCAACTTTTGTTAAATAAATTTTTTCGAAATATTTTTCTGTTGCTAAATATTCGCAAATATCTTAAAATCGACACGGGTAAACTCCCTTCTAGTCAACCGATTTTTACCAAAAGTTGATTAACTCGTGCCATTGATATCTAAAGCTTAAATATGCAGTTTCATAAAAATCCTTTTAGCTGAATTTGCTAATGCACGTGTACATAGACAGACAGACAGACAGACAGACTGACAGACAGACAGACAGACAGACAGACGGACGGACAGACGGACAGACAGACCGACAGACATCATGCTAAAAATAGTGAAAACGTTAAGTAGGGAGCTCAATTCGTGGAAATTCGTCAAAATCGGTATGATCACAATACCTCCTTTATATATGTTGGCGGTCGGTGATAAATAAAAAGGAAGCTCTTAATATTCAAATAACGAATAAAAATCATCAGCAAAAAACTGATATCTGAAATCTGATGTTGATTTTGATGTGATTATAGAACAAATATTTTCCTAGGCATATAGCATTCTATTGACTTTTTACACTTATTAAATACCTACAAAATTCTGAAATGTGTGAAAATTCACACTTTACATAATTTTTTAATGTAAGCTGAACGATTAACGACCAAAAATTATTAAAATCTTTTGTATGGTACGATTGTTGACAAAAAGTGACAAAAATTTTGTCCCTTACCGTAATATCCAGAGTGGTTGGTCTAAAGTTCTGAAAAAAATGGGAATAATACATATTGATATAAATTACAGTACGGTCGTAATTTTGTATCAGCCATTTCAGCATTCGGACCTTTGTGGATCTACTTACAACATACCTACGAAACCCTGAAATGTTTAACACACTACACTTAAATATTATATACTTTTTGTACTGCTCCAGAAAATCCAATAAAACCAACATTGTTTCGAAGTTGGCGTCCAACTCGATGACGTCAATCTTATTAGTGGCGCCATAACCTATCCTAACCTACCCTGAATTCCACACCTGAGTGAGGTAATTAGGGAGACCTCACCTGGCTTCTAACCTTACCTTACTTTAATGACAGAGCGCTATCTAGCGCCGAGCGAGCGAGTACCGCGCGGTATATTCGCCGATAGAAGAACTTTCTCGGCCGCGGGTGAAAGTTTAGTTTTTAATCTGGCGGTTTTAATGATTCTAATTGAAATTTGGAGCTATTTTTTGGTTGAGTGTTTTTGGGAACTTTCATTTAGTTTTTGTGATGAAATTTTTACTTTTCTATTACAACGAAAGTATTAATAATTAGGGTAACATTTAGAGATTTCATCTAGAATAGAAAATTTATTAAACATATATATATATAGTTTTATAAAAAGATTATTTATTAAATTAATAATTAATATATACATTTAACGCATAATTTTTATATTTTGACGTATGTCTGTAGAGTAGTGGCCAGTCTTGTTGGATATGGAAGGCATAAATCGCATAGGGTATAATACAAAATCAGCTAGCCACAAGCAAAAAAATCAGCTCAAAAATTGTGACTATAAAAACGCAAATCCTGTTGCCTTTCGAGCTGTAGCTTCAGAGATTCACAACCACATCGCGAGCCGTAGTTGATCATCGTTGAATATACGAGAGGTTCAAATTGATATATATATATATATATATATATATATTTTTCTGAATCTAATTAAAGAGCTGCAAAGAGGTTTCGTATCATAGTAGTCATGTTAGCTAATGCCATAAATAATTACAACTTGACTGTATCAATACTGTCAATTTTATTAATGATGACGTCCAACAAAGTTTCAAATTCAGTTGCACAACGTGTAATTATTAAATTTCTTTTCAATGAATATCTAAAAGCAACCACGATTAATCAGAGTCCCCAAATATAGTTTGTTTACTTTATAGTTAGCAATAATTAAATACTTTTGTAATTAATTACTAATTAAATTACTTTGTCCCACAAAACAATTTGTAATTGAATTACTTTGTAAAAAAAGTAGTTGTATTCAATTACTTTTCAAATTTTGAAAAATAATTGATAAAGTAATTGTTTTGGGTAATTTAATTACTTCAAGTATTTGAAATTACTTCAAGTAATTTAAATACTTCAAATTTAAAAGATTCTTTTAAGGAGACATAATTATTGCACCTAGGAGAATACGCAAAAGTTTTACAACCGATTGCAAAAACACTTAATTTTTTACAAAGCGAAAAAAATATTATTTATGGATTTCTATTACCCAGTATTATATCTTTAAAAGTAAAACTTGAAAAAATTATAGAAAATGATGAAAATGATAAATATAACTGGAAAATTTGTTTTAAATAGTCTGGTTGGAAGGTCTTCATATATTTTTTCAATAAATGAAGAGTCTGAGGATGCTATAAAAGCTGCAGCTGTCACACAAGCTTAAATATGAAGTTTCATAAAAATCCTTTTAGTCGAATTTTGCTCTGCACGTGTACACGGACAGACAGACGAACGGACAGACAGACAATATATAGATATAGTTATATAGGGACCTCAATTCGTGGAGATCCATCGAAATCTCGAAATGTCAAAATCGGTATGATCACAATACCTCCCTTATATATGTTGGCGGTCGGTAAAAACAAAAGGGGTGAAAAAGTCCTCTCCTCTACTATTATCCAAGACAAGCTTAAATTTAGTAAAGTTAGTGTCAGATTCTAAAACAACTTCGCGAAGCAAAATTGCTTGCTTCAACCAAAAGAATTATTTTCGACGTAAATACGGAATGTAGTGGAACGATGGGACAAGTGTATTTTAAAGAAGAATTATTAGTACATAATTTGTATCGACCAAAAAAAATGTCAAATTTGATCCTCCTTCGTATGTCCGTACGTATGTATGTTTGTATATATACCGGGTGAATTATTTAAGGAGCAACATACATGTTTCACATATAATGTTAATGAAGTGAGTTATTTCAAAAGCAACATAGTAAATTATGAAAGCAAGCTCATATCCATGGCAACAGATATGCAATGGTGATTAGATATAATAGTTATTTGACATGATAAAGTTCCTAGACGGCTAAAAAATAGTAAATTAGAAACAATAAATGAATTTTTATTAGTTTGTTTATATTTACATACAAATGTCCTTAGTAGCTAAGTCCAAAAAATATTTTAAAATAATAATATTTTGTGTTTTATATGGATACGATAAGCATTTGTTTTATGGCTATGTTGCTTTTGAAATAACTCACTTCATTAACATTATATGTGAAACATGTATGTTGCTCCTTAAATAATTCACCCTGCATGTATATATGTTTGTGTGTATAAGTATATATTTAATTGAGCGTATAATCCAGCATTAAAAAATACGAAATGACCAAAACACGGCGGCGACACTCAATAAACCTGTCATAAAGTTTAATTGTCAGTTTTATTGTCGAGTACCGAGACAAAGACGACATCTTCCCCGCGCAGTAACAACTGCGGAACATGTCTCTCGCACCGCTCGCTCTTCTTGTTCAGCCTCGTTATCTGAATGGGGGGAGGGGTGATCCTCTTGTTCTTCACACCACCCTCCTTCACCACCAGCTCACCTGTCAACAAAAAAACAACAACTATGTATAGAACAGTGTTTCTCAACCGGTGGTCCGCGGACCACTGGTGGTCTTTAGTAAAATTTTAGTGGTCCGCAAAAGGCTTATTAAATTATTATTTTTGAGATTTTTTGTTAGTTTTTTTATGATCTTTTGTTCATTTTCTGTTTATTTTGTTATTTTTTCAGTGATTTTTCGATTTTTTTTTTTTTTATCCCTTATACCCCCATTTTGTCGTCTGTCTGTTCGGGAAAATTGTATCCAAACGGCTAAACCTAGAAAGTTGAAATTTGGCATGCTTATACATCTCTTTGACCCGCACATAGGAAAAATACTAAAACATCTAAAAAACATATCCCCCTAAAAATATAAAATATGTGCTCACCAAAAAAAAAAAAAAACATTTTTTTAAAATTCTGTGTAGAGTATCAAATGAGAGCCCTCAGTACGTGGATTAACGATCAAAATAAGGAATAAATTGTTCTTCTAAATTATAGTAGAAAATAAATTACTAATACTTTTTAATAATAAATTATTTGGTTATAGTTAACTAGGCTTTCAGAAACCAGCCCTTAATGTCTGGATAAAGAAATTTTTAATTTTGGTAAAAAACTATTTTTTTAAAGTAATTTTCGCGAAAAATGTTTCAATTGTCCCTTAGCCCAGTGTTTCTCAACCAAAAACGCACAGCGGACCAGTATAATATATAATTATCTATCGCGGACCACTAATAATAATTTTTGGTTCATATTTTGCAAGAAAAATATATTTAATGCGCTACTAAATACATTTATTTTATTTGTAGAAAATCCGAGTTTACAGAAAATAAACAAAATATAAATTATTTACTTAAAAAATGTGCATAAAAAATTTAAAAAAACTACAAAAAACACAAAAACTTTCGCGGACCACTAATATTTCTGGAGACCACTGGTGGTCCGCGGACCACCTGTTGAGTAACACTGCCTTAGCCTATTTTACAGAGGGGTTGATCTAATCTGTTTGACTGCCAATATAATCGCCAACTCTACACATGACGGTATTAGTATTTCTTGGTTATAGCTACGAAAACCTAAAGTCAGATGCAATTTTAGAATAAATCTCGTAATGGCAGTGTTTTGTAATCCTAATGAAGAAATGTAGCGTAGTATTTGTTTATTGTAATTAGTGGATAAAAGTATGTTTTCTAATAATCAGCTTTGAGGTGAGCTCCAATCAGCGACACATTAACACTTCCGCGCTCTGTTTCTCTCCTAACACCTTACACCTAACACCTCGCCAATATCTACTTCATTTGCAATATTAATGGCCGGTGCTTTTCGCGAAATTAACTATAAAAACTACAATCAACATTTACTTTTTATACTTTACTATAACACCACAATTGGACTAAATATTACCAACAGAATTGCTTTCCTCAATACTTCCTTACTAATACAATTTCAAAATATTGATGTGAAGTGTGAACATTTCGGGGTTTGGTCCGTATTTAGTAGGTATACAGGGTGTTTGTTTGAAACGAGGCACCCCGAAAATCTTTATTTGTAAAGATACAAAAAATCTTCAAAACAAAAGTTAAACTAGACAAAAAAGGCCCATCTAAAGGTTACTATAAGAATTCTGAGGCACTTCCGGTTTCACCTGAAATGATGTCAATTTTTGATCTAGCATAGGGAATCGATAATTTTATATTTTTTCCTAAAAGTACATTAAATTAGCTTTACAATGACACCAAAAAATCATATTTTTATGTTAACCATTTCAAAATGGCGACCATTTATTTACAAAATAATAATCAACATAAGTTTTACAAAGTTGAACGTAGCAAGCTTTGAAAACAATAAAAAAAGAAACAAAATATCTTTAAAATAAACTATTTGACTATTTAGAAAAAAAAAAAAAAAAAAACTATTACTTTTTACAATTAAACTCTTGTTATTTATAAAACATTTAATTGAAAAATTAAAATTTAAGTTATTTCATGTTATTTCATATAATAACTAGTTAATCATAGCCTCTTACAATTACCCTGAGTCTGTTAAATTTTTCGAACAGACCTATAATCCTATTTATTTGTGTTTGTCGGTGTAAGATTTCTTTTATTGAGTAAGCGTATTTTTATTGATTTTAATTACTTATTTATTTATTGTTTAATTTATTGATTTTAATATGTAGTGTTGTTACATTTTAAGTAATGTACATTGGTGTGAACCGGAATAGTACAAGAGGAATTTTTGATCAAATTATGTTTTCGGAAAATAACGCATTTTTTGTGTTTTTAACTAAAATATGTTAAATATTTAATTCGCTATGTAACACAGTAAATAAGTAAGCGCTCGTAGCGTAGTGCGTTGTGTCGTCGCTTTGTAATTTGCAAACTAGAGTTCGATTCCTGTCAATTTTAATTTATCTGTTTTTTTTTGCATTTTTATTTTGTTTAAATTATTTTGTCAAAATTCTAGTTATATTTTGGTAAATGTTGCATTTAATTTTTAAAAGCGTAAATTCAATAACCAGTGGGAAGTGTTGAAATTATAATTTAATTCTATGTTTGAATGTATACGAAATCAGAGGGCTTATGATTTAAGCAACCAATGGAAGCCATAGGCGCAATTTTCAAAATCTTAATGAACCTTGCTATATAAAAAGAATACTGCACATATTTAGAAACTTAAATAATGGTATTAGGCATTCGAATTAAAATTCATAAAAAAATATTTTGACATAAAATTTGTTTTGGCATCCCTAATAATCATCATTCAATTACTAAATCCCTGCGAAACCCTGAAATGTGTGAAAATCACACTTCACATCAATTTTTAACACTTTATAAAAGTAAAGAGATGTTCTAAACGACAATAAGTATCTCGTGGTGATACGGTTGTTTTTAGAGTGGAGTGGTATAATTAGCGGGGAGGTAATTAGCCGGCGATGACGGTGGTTGATGCGACACGCGGTGTTTCCTCGAGTGAAAGTGAGGTCGGCGCCCTCTCCCTCTCCCTCTCCACGACCGCTCCACTCTCGCTACTTCTCACGACCAGAAGCGCAGCTAATTGTATCAAAACAACCACAATTAAAACAAACAACGATTATGCATTTCAGCTAGAACTTTCTTTGTCATTGTTACCTTTCAATTAAGACCGCAGTTCAATCACCCGCACCCTCTGCTCTGTACATCATGCACCACCAACAACAATTACAAGTCACTTAAGGCCGGTTTCTGAAAACTTAGTTAACTATAACCAAATAGTTAAAATAAGGTTGCTACAGTTACTTATGGGATTGTTATTGGAGAGTTTAACCAAAAGATTAAACTCAGCTAAGCTTTCAGAAATCGGCCTTTAGATAGGGTGACCATTTTCTTAAGAAGGCAAATCCAAGTGAACTGCAAAAAAAAGGTCCTCACCTCCCAAAATCCAAATGAAGAGCAAAAAAAAGTTCTCCACCTCCCAAATCCAAGAGAAGAGCAAAAAAAAGGTCCTCACCTCCAAAATGTTAAAATACGGGACAATTTGGGACAAAATGTTAAAATGCGGGACTGTCCCGCAAAATGGGGGACGAATGGTCACCTTACCCTTAGGATACGATCATACAAAAAGATTATTTCCGGCGCCGAGAAACATGCGTTTGTTGATGCCGGTTGATACACACCTAGAAATATTGTTACGAGGGTTGCCTCTTATATTTCGGGATTGCGCTAAACTAGTGCTGCCATCTGGCAACTGACGCTTCTATCGTAAATCTTGACATTTTAATGGTATACGTACTCAGAACGTTTTGACGTACGAGCGCTAAAAATGGAATTAAATCATGAACACTTTCTAGCGGTTATTTTTTACAACTTTCGACGTGGATTAACCCAACAACCAGTGGCGGCTCGTGACTTTTTGGGACTCAGAGCTGCAAATTATAATACAAGGATAAGTTTAGGTGTTTAACCACGACGTTTTATCATATAAGACTCTGTTGAATTGCCTCTTATAATTATAATTTTTGCTTTTTGCACTTTCCGAAATATTTAAATTTGGTGTGTGTCGCCGCAATTTTTTTTTCTAATGTTCGTCTGTTAAATGGAATTTCCAAAAATGATTTGACAGTATTCATTTTTTAAACCTATTGTTTTATAATCTAAAATACGAAACGTATTTATTAAGCTAAGATACTTACATATATAAATTTAAATGAAAAAGTTAGAAAATACTAATTATTAATACCTACCCAAGCAATAAATTTTTAGAGATAATATAGGTATAGCGATTTCAGTTACGACTTGAGTAAATACATTAAATAATTTCTTAGTACTGTGATCACTGTTATTGTGACGCTAACAGCATTCTAGCTCCGATCCCCACCAGTTTAACACTACTGGCCACGCACCGCTACCCCTTTACAAGCCTACATTTGCACTTTCCTTGACGCTAGGATATAAGCAGCGCGACGTAGACTTATTCAAAGGAAACTTGTAAATATTTATGAAACAATAGCATTCAATGTTCAAAATATATTTAAAAAAAACATTTTCAAACCACAATTACTATGTTAAATGAACTTTGAGTTCAAAAAAAGATTTTTTTTTATTATTATTTTCAAGTAAGAGCTGCAGCTCCGCAGCGCGTACTCAGAAGCCGTCACTGTCAACAACAGTGCATCGATGAACTTAATTCGACTTTTGGCGATGAAGCACCATCAAGGACTACTGTTTATCGATGGATTGCCAACTTCAACCGTGGTCGTAGTTCGCTTAAGGACGAATTTCGTGAAGGTCGTCCTAAATCGGTTGTTGTTCCGGAAAACATTGATTCTGTGAGTGAAGTGATACTGTAAGATCGTCAAAAATCGTCTTGTGGCTTATCGTGAGATTGTGGTATCCAGTAGGTAGCGGAATTTGCAGTTCAACGATAGCTCTGAATTTATTGAGAAAGGACAACTAGAAGATACGACCTTTTCTTTCAAAAATTCGAAAGTGACTGCTTTTAATCGAATGAAGAACACCTAGCAATCGACAAGCAAATAATACGGAATAATTTTCTTTTATAACATAATGTAGAATCATAATGTTCCATGTATGGCACAAACCCTATTTTCATAAAAATAATAATTAATATTTTAAATATATTTTTTTAATCAATAAGAACGAATTCCTAAAGCCCATGAATTATTTCAGCAAAAAATAAAAATTCATGCAGTAAAGGGTTAAAATGAAGCCCTAATTTAAATGTGCCTACCTAGTGCTGGTACTTTTCTTGTGCTTTTTCTTGTCCAGATCTCGGTCACGTCTTCGAGAGCCATATTCCAGTGCTTGTCAAACGCCACTACAAAGGCCAAACAATGTCCTCTGATAGTGTAAGCGTTCCTCGTGAAAACCTGCAACAAATAAAAATAAAATTACATTCAAAATTAGAATTAGTGAAGTATAATTTTTTTCTCGAATCATTTTTCAGGATTTCGTATCTATTAAGAGGGTTACTATATATACTTTATACTTTAAATATTTTTATATATATGAATATACTATAACTATTACAAATGTGGTATTTGGAATGACATTATTTCCGTCAGAAAAATTTTTATGTGTAAATTCATATAGTCTCCTTTCTTCAGTCTTTTTATTCAATGGGTGACGATGACCATAGGTCTGTACTTTCCATAAGAAAGCACTGGGACACTGCCCAAAGCTGAGTAATTATGACACAAGTGCTGCATTTTGTTTAGAACGTGCCAATTACTGAAATGTGAATAATTTCACAGTATTTATAGAATATAAAAGTATGCTCACGCAGTGCATCAGAGGGTATTTGCGTCTACACAGCCTAATAAATATCATATGGCTGATCTGAACAATTTTCATAATGAAAACAAAACAGTAGAACTGGCTTTTCTATTTTTTCATTTAAACTTTGATTGCCCCTCCCATTGATTAGACCTAGAGTCGCAACAGAAACTGAAGATCTTTTGTTTGTTATTTGCCAAATAAACATATACGGAGATTGGAAGACTGACCAAAATTCAGCCAAATTCTAACAGACAGCTTATAAAATTATAAATTTCAAAAACAAAAACTGTCTTATATAAAATAGTTCGACCCCCAGCGAGGTTATTATTAATTATATTTTTATTTTGACAACAGAACCTTCGAACTCTCATGAATATATTTAGAAACAAATATATAAATAAATTATAATAAAATAGTATTTTAATAGAGAATAGGCGAGCTGGTGTCTGTCTAGTTTCTAATTCTAGCGCTAAGAGACTAGAAGCCATCATATATTTATAGTCGGAATTAGTAAATAGACGAACAAAACACTGTCTAACTAATTCGAGTCTAGTGGAACACAGGGCTCTATCATAACTTGTTTGCAGAAGACTGTACATAGTCTTGCCATAAATATTGTTTTCAATGCAGTTCCAAAATATAGGTACTTAAAGATATTTAAATTTTCTTTTAGTACATAATACATAGATGAATGAACAAGAAACACCAGTGAGTTTTCAAAATAACTACCTCTGGCCATTACACAGTTCTTAAGTCTCTACAGCCACACGCCAGTAGAACTACGGAGGGTTTCTACAGAAAAACCCTCCGTTGTCTACATCAGGGAGTGCTTCAGACTAGCGATTTAGGTGTCCTCTTCTTGCAAGCCTTGTCCTGAAGCACGGACAAAAATTTGTGGTCCAAGGGGTTGGAGGACAGAGCTGCTAGACGGCCAATCAGCAGGATAAATAAAGTCCAGTACATTGCATTCAAGCCACTGCTATTCAGCCTTCGCATTATAGGCTGGCTTTGAATTTTGCTGGAAGCTTTAGTGGTGAACAGCGAAAAGGGAATTGTTCAGTTCAACTATCGACTTAAAAACGGTTTTCTAGTAGACTTTGACGGACGTTTTTTTTTTTTGAAAAAATGAAGCTTAGTAGTATCGTCATAGCTCCCGCCCCATAAAACCATAAAACAGGATAATGGTCCCTCTGAATCGTTACTTTCTCACAAACTTGTCGTGAACTTGTAACATACATCATGTTGTTCTGAAAAAATAAATATTCTGAAAAAATAAATATTTTTATAATTTTGAGTGAACTATCAAATGAAACCTTTTAATGAGTGGATAAAACTACAAGTTTTTATTTTTGATAAATCACATTTTTTTATGGAATTTTTCCTAAAAATATCAACAAACCTTTTTATTTTTTGGTAAAACTTTATTTATTAACCGGAACCTCAAATTTACATCCAATTACAGTACTGTTTATTGCCTGTAACGTTAAACATAAAACAGGGTTTAGTCCAGGATACTTTTGAAGTGTAATTCGAGCCGCTCGGGTTCTTCAGTACTGGATTCTTTACTATCAAAACATAACCTAACGTTCTTATAATATGGAACTACAGCTAATAGGTTGTTAAGTAAAATTGATCCAATTGCGTTTTTTATTATGGTTGATATTTCTTTAAAATTCGTCTACTCTATTGTATAAAAGTTTATTAGTATATTTCTTTTTACATAATTTTTATTATTTAAACTGAGTTTTATTGATTGACTTTTTATTGTTATTTTGTAAATTCAGAATATTTTATGTTTAATTTTTTATTTGTGAATATCTTCTAAATTAGACAAGTCTACGAAAGTTTTCCTGGGCCGTTTTAATTTGCTAGTTTGCCAATGCCTATATCGGCCTTTCTAGATTTCTAAGCCGTACAAATTTACAAATCTATAATTTAGTTTAACAATTTAATTCAAAAGAAATAGCAATGACAAATTAACGTTCAATTAATTCGCCAAATAACTTATTGGTAGTAACGTAAGTAGAAAGATCTGACTCATAAGTTTCGTAATAATTTTTGGAATCAGGAAGTAACGAATAACCTTGTCGATTAGTGTCAGCTTTACTAGGTCAATAATTCTGGTGTTGCAATCGACATACTACACTTGAAATTTTAAAACAATACCACCTGTAGGACATGGCCAACGTACTTCACAAATTAGTCTATATATCTTGGAATTGCTAGCTCTGAACTAGTCCAGTAGTTGGTCTATGTGTCTAGGCAGTGTACGTTATTCAGCTACCTCTGTATTATAACCATGGTTTAGCACTGTATTTGGATGCATCTCGCTCAGAATCAGAGATTCATATGTTGTGGGACGACTGACATAGCCCAGCAATTGGTCTATGTGTCTAGGCAGTGCATGTTATGCTGCTTCCTCTGTATTATACCATGGTTCAACACTGTATTTGGATGCATCTCGCTCAGAATCAGAGATTCATATGTTGTGGGACGACTGACATAGACCAGCAATTAGTGTATGTGTCTAGGCAATGCCTGTTATGCTACTTCCTCTGTATTATACCATGGTTTAGCACTGTATTTGGATGCATCTCGCTCAGAATCATAGATTCATATGTTGTGGGACGACTGACAGCCCAGCAATTGGTCTATGTGTCTAGGCAGTGCATGTTATGCTGCTTCCTCTGTATTATACGATGGTTCAGCACTGTATTTGGATGAATCTCGCGAGTGATATGGCTGTGCAATTATTGATACGGGCTCGTGTTGCGTTATGCGGCAGGTATGACGGTAGTGGCCGAGAGTTTGGGTGCGTCTCGGCCTAGACTTTCGCGGGCCTTGCAGTCGAGGTCCCACGGCCTGAGGTCACATCCACGCAAGGTCTCTCAAACATCTCACCTTCGGATATTCCGTTAGAATCGACCTACTCACACTACTATACTCGCTAAAAAGAACGTACTATTCATTATGACGTTATCAAACAATTTTAACAAATTTAAAATTATCAAACTTAAAAGAGGATTATCATTTCAATAGTTGTCCGTATCAATACTACATTGATACAAAGTAATACCGTCTACTTCAGTGGTTCCCAACCTTTTTTAACTGCCTACCCTTTGAAAGCCCATCTTAAATTGTACCCCTCATATTAAAAAAATCTGTAATTTATATAGTTGCTAGTTTCTTCTTTAACTTAAGATATCAAATGTTAAACATATTTTAGTAAAATAATTCCAGGCCTGGGAAGACAATAATTTTGACGCACCCCCCCCCCCCCCCCCCCCAACACTAGGCGTAGATGGAAATTGTATTTTATTTTTTCTGTAATATCTACAAAATCGTTGATGACTTAAAATAGCAATCTAATGATAAGGTTATTTTCGATAAATCTTTATATAAAAAAGTAATTCTTTGAAATAGCTTGTTGAAGTGTAAATTGGTTTTCGGTTTTGTTTACGACATTTGTTGATAAACATAACTGATTGTTCTTAAATACCAAATTACTAATTATTTCATACAAAGGAAATCATTAACTTCAACAACTATTATTACTATTTTTACACATCATTTCAAAAAATTATACTCTTAAAAATTGAACGTTTATGGAGAATTTTATAAGAAAATCAATGCAATATATGGTTTACTAGCTGTAGTTCCCAAACTTCGTATAGTTTGTGTAATGTACATTTTTCTTGTAACCTAAATGATAAGTTATATATTTCAGTTTCAAGAGGCACTACGTTATAATAAATATTGGTAAAAATGTATCGCTGGTTATTTTAATAAATGGTCTTGCGCATTTATAGAGATGAACATTTTTATAAGCATTACGAATAAAAACATAAAATGAATAAAAACACTAGTAAAAAGAATTAGAAAAATTACAAATTATAATACCTTAAGCTCACACAAACATTTCTTGGTCAAATATTGGTCAAAATAGATCTTATAATATTTTTTCTGTAAATAAATTGCAGTTGAATAAATATAATTAATTTTTTCCTAATTATTGTTTAGTTATGTCAATAACTAGTTAACAACAAATACAAAAAGTCTTAACCATGTAGGATTTTTATTAAATGAGTTATTTGAATAAAAACGAAAAGTTGGGGGATGTAAAGTTAATGTCAAAATTGTTTCGCGAACCCCCGGTAATGTCTACGCGGACCCTTAGGGGTCCCCGGACCACAATTTAAGAACCACTGTTCTAAACTATAAATAATCGAATCGAAAAAAAATGTTGATATACTATTTGAACATTTCTACACAAAAATATATAAATATAAAAGTTAATTGAAACCCACAAAGAGATTTAAAAAATTATAGAACAATATCACTGATGTCTATTTAAAAAAAATAAATAAATCTTTTAATTTAAAAATATATAGTATGGAGTAGTGTTTCTCAACCAAAAACTTATGCGGATCGGTAAAATATTTAATCTTCTTGTAATAAAATTTAATAAATCTATTAAAAAAATTGTTGTATTGAAAAATACAGTACCGGTACGTGTTATGGTCCGAAAAATATAGGTAGTGTTCCCCTAAACCCCCTAAATATTAATTTTATTAAAAACATCTATTTACATTAGGGTGACCATTCGTCCCGCATTTTAACATTTTGTCCCGCATTAAGATGTGTCCCGCAAAAGTCCCGCATTTTAACATATTGGATGAGGACCTTTTCTGCTCTTCACTTGGATTTGGGAGATGAGGACTTTTTTTTGCTCTTCACTTGGATTTTGGGAGATGAGGACCTTTTTTTGCTCTTCACTTGGATTTGGGAGATGAGGACCTTTTTTTGCTCCGTCCCGCATTGCCTTCTTAAGGAAATTGTCATCCTAATTTACATGAATTTAAAATGATGCAAAGAAGAATAACTGTAAAAAGTGAATTCGTAAATGATTTAATTTGTGCGTTTAAAGAAACTTTCTATAAAGAAAGTGAACGTGGGAGTCCACTAATATTTTTCTAGAATAATCAGTGTTTTTTAATAAAGCAATCGTTGCGTTTGCGCAACAATTTTTCATGAAGGTTTTAAAAACGTTTACTTTCAACATTTTATCATTTCTAATAACTTTCCCTCTCAGATTATCTTACATATCTGGATTAGAAAATCATAATAATTTCTAATTATGTTAATGTCTTTCATAATTAACACTAGGGTTCATGGACTTGCAATATGCACATTTCTACCACTTAATAAGAACATAAAACTAGTAGAAATAGAAAAAAAAAAAAAAAAACAACAATAATATGTGAAACTTAAAAATTACTGTAATCGCTTTATCAAAAAATGTCTCAAATAAAAGTTGTTATTTATTGCTTTTATAGCAACTTTTGTTAAATAAATTTTTTTTAAATATTTTTCTCTTATGAAATATTCACAAAAATCTTAAAATGGACACGAGTGAACTCCCATATTTCTAGTCAACCTATTTTTACCAAAAGTTGATCAACTCGTGCCATTGATGTCAAAAGCTTAAATATGAAGTTTCATAAAAATCCTTTTAGCTGAATTTGCTCTGCACGTGTACACGGACCGACCGACAAAAAATAGTGAAAACGTTATGTAGGGACCTCAATTCGTGGAGATCCATCGAAATCTCGAAATGTCAAAATCGGTATGATCACAATACCTCCCTTATACAGGGTGTTTGTTTGAAACGGGGCACCCCGAAAATCTCCTTTATTAGTAAAGATACAAAAAATCTTCAGAACAAAAGTTAAACTAGACAAAAAGGCCCATCTAAAGGTTACTATAAGAATTCTGAGGCACTTCCGGTTTCACCGGAAATGATGTCAACTTTTGATCTAGCATAGGGAATCGATAATTTTATATTTTTTTCCTAAAAGTACATTAAATTAGCTTTACAATGACACCAAAAAATCATATTTTTATGTTAACCATTTCAAAATGGCGACCATTTATTTACAAAATAATAATCAACATAAGTTTAACAAAGTTGAACGTAGCAAGCTTTGAAAACAATAAAAAAAGAAACAAAATATCTCTAAAATAAACTATTTGACTATTTAGAAAAGAAAAAAAACTATTACTTTTTACAATTATTTTACAAAAAAAAAAAAAAATAATACAAATGTTCGATCAAACTACCATTATTGTCCACACATTTTCTCATTCTTAATAAAAACTCTTCCATCGCCTTTATAAGAGTACACATATTTTTATGTTAACTATTTCAAAATGGCGACCATTTATTTACAAAATAATAATCAACATAAGTTTTACAAAGTGGTGGTTTGATCGAACATTTGTATTTATTTTTTTTGTAAAATAATTGTAAAAAGTAATAGTTTTTTTTTCTAAATAGTCAAATAGTTTATTTTAGAGATATTTTGTTTGTTCAACTTTGTAAAACTTATGTTGATTATTATTTTGTATAATAATCATGATAATTTTGTAAACATCGAGTTACTGAGTTAAGTAGGATTGTATTGGCTACATTACGGTCTTAATATGTAGTACTAAGAATTTTTTCAGTTTTTTATATCCACCATTCTGGGTTGTAGTATGCGATACGATTTTTTTTTTGTACTAACAAAAAAAAATCACTTTTCAGCTTTACGTCTTAAAATGCATGACCTCATACTGTAGCATAGTTGGTATATACACGGTTATATTCTAAGTGTCTGAGTCAGTGAATAAAATGTATAATTTATATGTTAGAAAGTACTATCACTTTTCACTTTAAACAATTTTCTTATGTCACCATAAATCATTTTCTAACAACGCTCGATGCATTATTCCCGATATGGCGATGGGAATCGGCCCACGGTCCGGCCCTGCGCTCAGGGTGAGCCCAGGGCCGGACCGTGAAAGTTGACAACCTCTCTACGACCAGCGACCTTTAGCTTAAGGCTGGAATTCACGGTCTGTCACGTATAGATAACGGTCCACAACACTGTACATATTTTTTTATTGAGTATGTGTATAAGATTTTATTTATTTATTTATTGTTTTATTGATTCTTTTTAATATATACTCTAGTCATTTAGTTGGGCTGTGTTAACACGTTAAGAAACTAGCAAGCAATTAGAAAATAATTGAAGTCTCTGAAGTTGATAAAACATTATTTTCTGCCAGCCCTAAGCTTGCAAAATTTAAAAATCCATTGTTATAAAATAATTATGTACGTAATTTAATATTATCTATTAATTTAATTCCAAATAATATGCGTTACTATTAAATATCAGTGAACATTTCTATGGTACTACTATTAACAAATGAGGGGATTATATAGAGCTTTCATTGATAGAAGCAGGTAACTTTAACCTCTCTCTGCCACTATTACCCAAAAGGGCAATTATACAAAAATGCTCCGACATCAATTATTCAGAGTAAAAATGTATTTATATTTAAATATTATATGCAAACCGCTTCAATGAAAATTAACAAGGACAGAGACATGAGTGACGTTATAAGGTTTTTTTTTTTTTTGGTCATACCAACAAAACCCTAAAAAAGATCAAAAAATCACAAAACACTGATTTATAAGCTTTTCGCGGACCAGTAAAATTTTGCTACAGACCAGTGGTTTGCAGATCACCGGTTGAAAAACACTGGTACAGATAATATAAATGTCATCACAAAAATGTATGGTGTATTCTGACTATTTTACCACCATGCTCGATGTGCCGTCAATTAAAAAAGGTTGAAAACCACTATCTATAAACTAAGAGTGAAGCCTGTAGACATGTGATTTAATGAATGAAGTGTTAAATACTCTAAGGCAGCGCGTTAGGCAATATGTGATAGTGGGTAGGTCAGCAGACGGAAGACACAGTACCAAAGTATACCTGATAACGAGGAGCACGTGGGGGAACACGTGTGACCCCGCGGGTCACAGTTGCGAAACTCATATTGTCATATGACTCAGTCGCAGCTCGTCTTAGAACAATACTCAAGAATGTGAGCAGTTCGCAGTTGCAGCGTTATCTAGGTCCACGAACTAGGTTATTTTGTGTAGGCCGCCCAAACCAACCATCATACAGAATCTAGCACTGTGGTTCTTAATCTTTTTTAGAAGACGACACCAGTGGCAGCTGGTATATAAGAACAGCAAAACTTCAGTACCTCCAAAATTAAATTAATTTAAACATTACTACGTTTGTGATATTTTTCACCCTCTTTATCTCTAAAGTTACTTAATTTTTGATTAAAATCCCTCACTATTGTTATGCATCATGCGTGAAACAAATAGTTTTAGAAGTTACTATGTAAATTGTGCTGCAGACACTGGCAGCTCGGATTGTTATGGTAACGCGGCGATTGGAATTGAGTCGAGGTAACGACTTCTTATACACTTTCGAGCTGCAGTCGTTTGCAGTTAAAAGCTTACGAAGTGTACGTTTGATTACCAGTCCAAGAAATACGTAGTTTTCGAATGAAAGTTTTGGAAATTGGTGCGATTAATAGGTCTTGAGATGCTGTTATCGACGTCACATTTTGTGACTCAAATTTTTTGCCAGAACTTAAAACAAAAAAACCAAAAAAAAACTCCAAAAATATGGAAAAAATGTGTTTTTATAAATATCTCCGTTCCATTGTAAAATTCGAAAATAAAATATTTCTACACTGAAATAAGAAGTCTATAATATAGATGTTTAGAAGTTTTTTTGTGGGATGAGCTCTTTCGACCTAGAGCTCCGCAAAATTGGTAAATTTTTCGAATTCATGAAAAATGTGCTTTTATACGTAATTTTAATAACTGCAGTACAGTCGAACTTATTACGTATATTTTAGTGTTGAATTTTTGTTACACCGTCGACAGAAGTTGTGAAAAACTATAAAAGCAGAACAAATTGTAGTGTTTTTGGTAGGCATCTTAGTTGATTACGTTTCCTAAGAAAATTGGAGGGAAAGTTAATATTAAAGTCAAATTTCACGAGATAATTCTGTTCTCTATACATGTGTAGCGCTAAAAAAATCAAAAATGTCGCAAATACTTATTTTCATTTTAAGAAATTAAAAATATATTGTTCTTAAATTAATCAGTTCATAATGTGAAATTGACGGTTAAGTATATATAATATTTCCTTCAATCGCTATTGGTAATGTCAATTATGGTTCACATAATATGAATTTTTAACTACCCTGTTTTTTTTTTTGCTTTTTAAACCACTGCCTCTTAGAAATAGGATAGGGATGGAAAAATTTGACATTTTTATCTATTAATTTCGAACTTTTGGTCATTTTGTTTAAGCTTTGTAAATCATACTCACATTCCAAATGCTAGATTTAATTGATTATCATTATAAAATATCCTTTTTATTTCATTTTATTTTTTTGTCATTATTAATAAAAATTTCCCTTTATTTTTTTGTCTTCAAAATGTGTGAAAATGAATTCAAATTTTTAATAAATGTCATTCGTTTCTATGGTTTCACTGTTGGAATATTAAATTTTCATATATCAACATCAAAAATGAAATAACCCAAGCAAGGTCCCTTCTGGTGACAACTTAAAAGAACAAAATTCCCATTTAGTTCCGCCTAAACGTTTGGAACAGCCTGATTATATTTTTACAAAAATAATCCTGTAATACTGTCCTTAAAGGACAGTCTCCAGTTTTGGGTTAAGTTGAAGCTAGCAGTTAAAAAGTTACATTTGATAATAATGAATTGAAAATAATAATATAATTCGTTCCGTCAGCTCAGTGCCGGGCGTGATTTGATAATAGGCGTGCCATTTCCATTAGGATTTATTGGCGTTCACTCGCCTTACCGTGTAATACACAATAAACTGTTTCATTTTACACATATTAACTTATTCCCACAAATACACCACCAGAATATATCGGTATAACAAAACACTAAGTGGCTAAGACTTCACCCTAAGACTTCACCCGACAATAATAAAACATTTGTGAAAAATATAGGTTTTGAAAAATATTAGTTACTATTTGGTGTGCCTGTTATCTCTTCCAACCTTCATTTCTCTCACTGCCTCTCTGCATCCCGTGTCTATCAACACAGTGCCTACAAAGTGTTTTTTAGTTTGCTTATAAAATTTAAGGCATAAAAAAGAGGCTTCTGCCTGAGGAATGATTATCTGAACACTTTAGTACAAACGGATGAGGACGGTGTATTTCAGTATGCCTAATACACAGCGTCTGTACAGGTTGCTATGTTAAATAACAAATATCAATATCATACCCTAATAAGAATACAATACCCGAAGTCATTCCGAAGACTTTCCTGGGATAATTAGGTACATAATTATCTTAACATTTATATTTTTAGGAAATTTATTAGCATATACATATATTTTAAGGTTTCTTGGTTTAGATTATTTTAAACAATTCAGGGATCCTGAAAATCATAAAAACGGACCTATTTTACTATAAACAATATCAAAAACACGCTGTTTTTTTTTTTTTTAATTGATCCAGTTGTTTTTTAGTTTTGAGCCAACGGAGTGGTCAGGCGCATTAAATCGTGCAGTTTGGACTACCGAAAACAGTTTGTATTGTAAGGTTGATGGTTCGATTCTCCGTCGATGATATTATTCGGGCGAGAATAATATGTTTACATTACTCTCATTTCACAATGATTCACCCCTCATCCAGGTGTAGGAGCTCGCCCCCTGGCATCGGCGATTAGCCTCGTTGCAGAAATAGGCCGATGTAAAATAAATAAATTTCTTAGTTTTGATGTAATATAACATATATAAATACGGAAAAGCAAATTAATTTATGTATATTCGAATAGATATAGATATGGTGACGAGTGTTTCTGATTTCTCGACATTTTTCATTTCTCGAGAAATGAAAAATTAGACTTATATTCTCGAGAAATCTCGAAAAAAATAATTATTAGAATATATCTTTTTTTAATGTTGAAAATATTGCAGAGGATAAAAACATGTTAAAATTATAGTCAACTTTAAAGTACTAAAGTATTCATTTAAATAACATTAGAACAAATGGATAACGGGGCTTTAAAAATGATTACGAAAACGACTAATTGCATATTAATTGAAAATAAATATGTATAGAGAAATTTTCAAAAAATTAAGAAATTAATAATAATAGTAATAATTATTTAATTTAACTTATAGGTAATCTTTTACATAACAGTTTTAAACTGAACAAAAAATGAAATGTAATTGGTTATAATAAATAATACACTAAATTAAAATAAAATATTGTAACAATAAATGCTAATTAGCTAAATATTATAAATCGCTTCTTATCTGTTGCTACAGTTGCGTTGCGGGAGAAAGAAGACAAATTTTATCAAAATTAAATTATAATCAGCGACTCACTAAACATTATATTTTTTTAAAAGCACAATGCGTTTAACGTGGTGTCGAGAAAAATTTACATTTCCCGAGAAAAAATGTTTAATTTCTCGAGAAATGCAAAATGAGAATTATATGATAACTTCTTCTCAAGAAATTCTCGAGAAAGAATTCTCAAGAAGAAACAATAATGATAACTATACCTTGACTCGGATTCGTTCTTCGACGACCCTTCTCAGTACTGCAAGAGGCCCTTCCATAGCAGCCATCTTAGTAAAAACCGTCCTGGCAGCTCTTCTTGCCCCTTTCACCGGCACTGCAAAAAAGACAATACAATCAATAACCATCCCCTCAAAAAATGCATAGATTTTAAAAAATTTACTAAAACATATTCTATACGACAGAATAATAGTCAGTCATGTTAAACTGGGGCCAGATTAGCGAGCTGATCCTGTAATGTACCGCGTAGTACGTCCGTAGTTTTTATCTTCGTTTGTTATATTTGAATATATTCAGATAATCATAAGTGTGTTTTTATATATGGAGCGCTTCTAGTGCAGCAAAATCGACTAAAAAATAAAAAAAAAATCTGAATATCCTAACGCAGCGGTTTTTAAACTGTGGTCCGCGGACCCCTGGGGGTCCGCGAAACAATTTTGACATTAACTTTACATCCCCCAACTTTTCGATTTTATTCAAATAACTCATTTAAAAAAATCCTACATGGTCAAAACTTTTTGTATTTGTTGTTAACTAGTTATTAACATAACTAAACAATAATTAGTAAATATTTAATTATTTTTATTCAACTGCAAATTATTTACCGAAAACATATTATAATAAGATCTATTTCGACCAATATTTGACCAAGATATGTTTGTATAAGTTTAACGTATTATAATTTGTAACTTATTATATTCTTTTTACTATTATTTTTATTAATTTTATGTTTTTTAATTTGTATGCTAATAGAAATGTTCATCTCTATAAATGCGCAAGGCAATTTATTAAAATAACCAGAGATACATGTTTTCAATATTTATTATAACGTAGTGCCTATGAGATTATTGTACCAGAAATTAAGTCTCAAGAACGACGTAAAATGCCTAGGACTGGTATCGGGTCCGCAAAAAAAAATGTTGTTCAAGAGGGGGTCCTCGGGCTACATAAGTTTAAGAACCCCTGTCCTAACGAATGACACCCCTTAATTTTGATAACATTATCGTTTAAACCATTTGCTTTTTGTGAACTTCGCAAGTATATCAAAATTCCCTTATGAGATTCCGTAAATCATAATTTCATTTATATTTTGAACAAAATTCTATCAAGCTATGTATGAATGAATGGGGGTCATGACCCTAGCCTTAAGTTCGCGTTGCTTGTAATAGTTGGAGCTGGAGTTGGAGCTGTAGTTGAACAATGGTTTGAAAGTGGTTGGAAGTGATCGAGTGCAGATCATACTCGTTAGGTGCATAGCGGTATTTACGCCTTAGTGCCTCGCCCTCAGCTGACCTCAGATTCAACTCGCGCCATGCCGCCATGCCGCCATTGCCGCCACACCGCCACACCGCGCCATCTTCTATGCATCGCCGGCCTCAACATCCACTATCATTAACATCAACTGCACTAATACACCTCATACATCTCATCTCACACTGTTCATCTTATCGATTCAACTGGATTAGGCACATTGATGTTTAGATAGTTAACAAAATATACATAAGCACCTTTGGTAAAGAATTATACACAAGATGTTCGATGTTGACTCGGAAACAGATCTATGTTATCAACGGTAACTAGACAACTGGGGGCCGTAAGACAATTCGGGCTTTTCACAACTGGGGCCATTAACTGGTGTTTTTTTTTTGTTGGTGGTGGGAAAAGAAGTTGCCATTTGACAGACAATCACTTTACAGTTGGTACTCACCCAGCTACCAACCAACTTTCCAATATTTTCCTAGTTAACTGCTCTTATAATTAAATATATATATGCTGTTCACTTTTATAAGGACAAACCAGATTTTTTTGGTTACTTTTATAGTAAACATAGCAAACAATTTTTTTTATATTATCTATCCCATTTTGTGATTCGTAACTAACAGGGAAAGTTCATTTTTTATGTTGTATATTTACAATACATTTATAATATTATCATAGTATTGGTTCACACGGATACAGTCTGTTCCAAACGGTTAGGCGGAACTACATTTTGCAATCTAGTTACTTTCATCGTTTAAATCGTGGTTTTCGACCGTTTTGTTTAAGCTTTGTAAATCATACTTACAATAAACATTTTTTGGTTAAGGTTAATATCATTTTAAAATGTCATTTTCTTTATATTTTGATTTTTTGTGTCATTCTTAATACAAATTTCCCATTTATTTATTTTTTCGTCAATAAAATAAGTAAAAAAAATATAAAATTTTGACATATGTCATTCGTTTCCTGAAAAATGAAATAACCCAAGCAAGGTCCCTTCTCGTGACAACCTAAAAGAACGAAATTCCCATTTAGTTCCGCCTAATCGTTTGGAACAGACTGTACGTCAAAGTCCGTTTACACCACAAAAGTTACCAAAATCTTCAGATCTAGATACAAGTCTGTTTCAAACGCTTA